>LT669792.1:3318438-3792950 GCA_900128785.1 Arabis alpina
AGAACAAAGTCCCTAACAAGGCACTCACAGCTAATCCTCGAATCGTAATCTGCTCTTTCCACTCAGGAACATACTCATCCGTCGCGATTTTCTCAGATTCCGGTAACAATGCCTCCGATATCTCCGCCGATCTAGGGATCTCCGTCCCCATGCTTAGCTTCTCCGTAGATTTCACCGGAATTTCGAATGGATCCGAGGATCTAGAGAGAAAATTTGGCTATGGCGGAAGAAAATGTTGAGGTTAGTTATGGAAGAAAAAATGTGGTCAGTTTTGAGATTAGACGCAAACTAATTGATAAGGTCGAATAAGAGAGTAACACGTGTAATATCTTTTTTAAATTCTGTTACGTTTATTGTGTTCATCGAAACGATAAATTTTCTGTTGGGAATGGATTGATACGAAGTTAGGAACCATAAATGTTTTTTTGTTTTTTTTATTTGTTCCTCCTCGTGTTTATTTTTATTCTATTTTTTTTATAACGGTCGTTTTTATTTTTATTCATTGGGCTTACATTTATTATTGGGCCGGGCCATGCTATTTTGCTAGAGTGTAGTGATATTGTAACTTCCCATGGTTAGTTCATAGTCATAGGATACATCTTTTTTATATGACTTGTTTTAATTATCATTGTTGTTTAAGAGCCATGAAAGTGATTTACATGTTAGTGTGAATCTTATCAGTATCAGTTTCGAATTGATAAGATGCATTATGCATCTCAGTCCTCTTTAAAAAGTTCAATCTTGAATCTCTATTATAATTATTCAAGAGGGTCATTTTGATCTGAGTATATACTATTAAAAATCATAGTTCCACCTAATCTCTTATTGTCACGTTCTTCCATATTTTAATGTAATAAACAAAGCATGGTATTGGTTGGTCTCATGCTCATACAATTATGGATTCTTGAATATGTTTCATCTTCCCTATAGTCCTCGTCTCTTCTGCCTCCATGGCCTACGAGATCTACAAGACGCACGACGTAAATGTCTCATCTCGTGGTATGACTGCCAACAGCGAGTCTCTTGTAATGGGATCTTACAGTTTCACTGCTGCTCCTTATGGAGATTATTGGAAGTTCATGAAGAAGCTCCTTGCCACGAAGCTGCTTCGACCTCAGGCAATCGAGCAGTCACGAGGCGTTCGTGCAGAGGAGCTAGAGCGGTTTTACTTTAATATACTCGATAAGGCGACGAAGAAGGAGAGCATTGAGATGGTTAAGGAAGGGATGAAGTGATAAGTAGGATGAGTATGGGGAGGAGTTGTTCAGAGGAGAACGGTGAGGCAGAGAGAGTCATGGAATTGGCTATCAAGACGATGGCCTTAACAATGAATATTGCTGTTGCATACATGTTTAAGCCACTTGAGAAGCTTGGAATTTCATTGTTTGAAAAGGAGATAATGGGAGTTTCGCGTGGATTTGATGAGTTGTTGGAGAGGATTCTTGTGGAACATGAAGAAAAACTAGAGGAGAATCAATAGATGGACATGATGAGTTTGTTGTTGGAAGCTTATCGAGACGAAAAGGCGGAGTATAAGATCACTAGGAACCATATCAAGTCCTTGTTCGCGGTATGCTAAATTATCTTTCACATTATATCAAGGCGTTTATTTGTGCGGTAAAAATACTTATGACTAAGAAATATGGCAGGAAATATTCACTGCAGGCACTGACACCTCAGCGCAAACAACACAGTGGACCATGGCAGAGATCGTTAACAATCCTAACGTTCTCGAGAGATTAAGAGAGGAAATCGATTCGGTTGTAGGAAAAACAAGATTGATTCAAGAAACGGATCTACCAAACCTTCCATTTTTGCAAGCGGTAGTTAAAGAAGGGCTGAGATTGCATCCGCTGGGGCCTCTCTTGGTAAGGAAGTTCCAAAAAAGTTGTGAGATCAAAGAGTTCTACATACCGGAGAAGACAACACGTGTTGTTAATGTATATGCTGTGATGAGAGACCCTAATTATTGGGAAGATCCTGACGAGTTTAAGCCAGAGAGGTTTCTAGCTTTTTCGAAATTAGAGGGAGAAGATGAGATAAGAGAGCAAGCACTAAAGTACCTTCCTTTTGGGAGCGGAAGGAGAGGTTGTCCTGGATCAAATCTAGCTTATATCTTTCTAGGAACCGCGATTGGAATGATGGTTCAGTGTTTTGACTGGAAAATCAAAGGAGAAAAGGTCAACATGGAAGAGACATATAAAGGAGTGACCCTAACCATGGCTCATCCGCTTAAGTGCATTCCTGTTGTTCACATCGACCCGTCAACCTTTGATTAGCAGAGTCCGATGTTAGGACTTGTAATGATCAAAAGATCGGATTTAAATTGCTTTCCTTATGTGTTGTTGTGTTCATCTTCTTCAAAAACGTTCAACTACATTTGTTTTCTTTATCATACACACACATCTATTTTCTGCTTATTCTTCTGCTTATCTTTCCACTAGCTGGTAACAAAAATGAAATGTCTTATCCCACAAGGCATTATGATTATTATTACTAGATTTACGCACGAGGTTTTCTTTAAATTGTTAACAATATGAATAATTGAGTATAAATACAATCAGTGTGTGGACGTAAATTAATTTACGATTGATTAGCTGTAGAGAAAGGAAATGTGTAGCAAATCAGCGATCACATTCACAAGTCTTGGCGGCACATAAAATTGCAAATCTTCAAGAAATGAAAGAATATCTTCGAAATGTACGATCAAAATGGGACCAAGAATGAAACAAATGAACCACGTTTTGATTATATACTTCATTTGTCGGTTTTCGCATGTGAAATAGTGCGATGATAATTGAGCGTACGGTACAAAACTATTCCCATATATACTTTATACAAAATCATAAATAGTTTTTTCTTCTTTTGTTAATTACTTTAGGACACACAAAGTAGGATGTTGCAAATTTGCTTCTTGTTTAGTTGTTTCTTTGTTCAATAATAAAGATACCTTATACATCCCAACATACATTATATGCATTCCCTTCAAAACTTGAACTATTTGTATCATGATCAAAAGTCTTTAATAAATAAAACCCACGTATATTAGCATGAGAGTTGATAACTTAGTGTTAATTTGAAGACGTAAAGTAGCAAAAACTCTGGATTTAATTTCTCTGTCAAACACTCGAGATGTAGGTGAGCCACTTCATGATTCGAACATCGGTCTGAATTCTGAATTCTTTAACATTAATTATGGACCAATATTAAAACCAAGAGGTTTACTCATTCATAAGTTAATCATGTTAAGTAAACGCATATCACATATATAAATCTTGGGAAAAAAAATCTCCGACCAAAATCTAAGTATGATTTAACTATACTATAAACTCTTTTGGGGTCATATCTATCATGTTTTTCCTCATAATTCTACATTTTCTAACTAATGTCGGTAACGTGGCAGAGGGAGGACGAAAAACCCTAGAGACTTCCATTGCTTGCACGCCTTTTATTTTAAGATGGATAACAACATTTCCTTTTAAAGATCTATCACTTTCCTTTTGGAGGAAAAAAGCATGCAAGAAGAAACAGTACAATACACAGAGAGACATGAATGATACGATTCTGTTGTGTTGTGTCATGTCATTTCGTACGATTATACAAACATACACACACGTGTCGATTTGTGAGAGAAGTTCACACACATGTCCCGACAAAAACAAAAGAGATGGGAAAGAAGTTGAACAAGTGGGAGAGTCTCTCGAGTCTCTACCTCAGGCCAGAGACTTCCGTATACAACTTTTAGCTCGAAAACAACCTTTCCTTGATTATGTAACGTCCCATCTTTACGGATTTTCGAACTTTTCACACGTAAATAAACTCCGAATCATTGCAAATCACATGGTCATTCTTATGGTTCTTCTTGATGCTCGTATATGCTTGGTTCGAGTTGCCTCTCTATGTAAAATAACGACAATATTCTTCAGTACATGCAAAGTCGGTTCAATAAAAACGGTGGTCGTAAAACAGAGTGGCCCCTTTTATAGTAGATATTATATTTAGTATATAGATTCTCAACACATTACGACAGAAGACGGACAATACCAACACGAACCTTGTATTGTTCTAAACTCCATCATAAGACTCGGATCCTTCTAGCTCAAACTTGACCTACTTAAACTTACACCGATATATATATATATATATATATATGCTTATAAACCTCCAAAGAATTTTTTTATTAAGAAAAGATAACAAGCTGCACTAAGAAAGTGAAGACAACATGAAGGTGAGTATAATCAAAATGTTCCTCTCTCTTTGATAACTAATGAGCTTTAAAATGACTTAAATCTCTCATTAATATGCTAAAGAATCTCACTATTTCTTGCAGCTACTAAGCTGGATGCGAACTACAAAGCAAACTGGCTTAGACCCATCAAAGGAGTTCAAAGGTTTAGTTATATCAAAACTTTAAATAACATATCTTCATGTTCCTACAATGTTATACATATGCGAACTATGTTAGTCTTGGTTGATTCTAATTAATGAGCATATTCTCATGATCAATTCTTTGGATAAGCAAAATAAATCTATCTTTCAGGTGATTTCTGTTGTCTAAGAGCTCAGGTTTCCTCTCAAGTCCAAGACATCCGCACTAACTCCTTCTCCTTCTCCGGATCATCTCATCACCCGAATCCACCCGGAATTGCAGAGGAACTCCAGTTAGACTTAGATGAAGACGGCTTCTGCGGATTTCTTGCGATTGGGACACTTGGTATGGACCCTGAGACACCAAAATTTGCAGCTTCGGTTGTAGAAGATGTAACGGAAGAAAAGGAAGAGTTTGGAAAGGTCATTACTGAGAAACTAGAGAAGTTTCTTGAGAAGGATACTGACAGAAAGTTGGCAGAGAGATGGAATGCAGAAGAAGATCGAGAGTTAGATGTATGTCCTCTACAAGGTTGTAATCTTTTTCGATCAGCGATTGAGCTTACAAAGAGAAGCAATGAAGAAGTAAAGAAGAAAAAAGGTTTACTTACAGGACTCTTCAAGAGAAGACAAACAGTAGAAGGAGAGTTTTACATGGAGAAACATGACACTTCATGGATTAAAAGGATATTTGAAAAGCTTCATAGAACTTCTCCTTTGAAGACGAGAAATAATGATGATGATGATTCTATACCCAAGAAGAAAGAACTTAGGAAGGTTTAGTCTTTTTTAAAACTTCAAGCATTTTCAAATCTTATTAGTTTTTTTTATCCAGAGTTTGGTCTAAAGAATTCTAAAAGTTATGTTGGTTTTTGTTACAGAGTCTTCAAATCTTCCGAAGTAAAGTCCACCCTGTATTCTCTACACTTGCAGCAGATGATAACGAGATGGACGACAGAAGAAGCTGCATCAACCGCTGCGATCTCAAGGTCCCGAGTCTTACTGGAGGGTCTCTCGGTTCAAGTTCAATCTCGAAAGCGAACATGAAAAGAGAAAACTGGATCAAGACGGACGCAGAGTGTAAGTCAAAATGCTAAACAGAACAATTAGTTTTTATTTCTCCCTCTCTCTCTCTCAGGAGTTTTCATATCATTTGGTTGCCTTTGCAGATCTTGTCTTGGAACTATGAAGATCAACACTCACTACAACAAACCTCCACTGATCTTCCAAGCAAAGTTCTCCCCTATATACACGAAGTTGCTGTATGCTAATGTCTAGTCAAAATGGTTATGTAGTCTACTTACATGCAATGAATAAGCTCCAATACGAAAGTATAGTATCGCGTATTTAAACACCATTCGAAGTAGCACCTATATGCAATTTGTCACATTTGTGCTCGCAACTCATCACTGATGAATCTAAAATGTCTAACCAATAATCCAGATTTGACATTCTTTGACTCTTGAGCTTCAACACCATTAGTGCAAGCAAAAACGATACGAACTCTTGAAAAAGATCCATAGGGATGAACATATGAGGTACTGAAATTGATGCGGATTCAATCGGTTTAACAGAAAACCGAAACCAAACCTTTATAGAGTCCACTGTTACTCAAGAGAGAAACAAACATAAAGGAAACCCAAACTACTAAGTAAACTATCAAGTAGACCCATTTCTTGATCTCATCTTTTTATGCAATAATCTAAACTTTATACCAAAAGCAAAACAACACCAAAGAGGCACAGAAACAAATTGATTGAACAATTAATAAAGAGACAGAAGAAGCAAAGTTAACAAAAAGCAAAGCCAATTAAAGAATACAATACCTTTCCTCGTAATCTATCACTAAGCTTTAGTATCTTAACCTCTTCTTCAATCTCCTTAGCCACCAAGAAAAGCCAAAAACATTCATCAATCACCTCTACATAACTCTTCCACTTGTCTCCATCTTCATCTACAAAAGAAGAAACACTCTTTATACACACAAACACACACAATTCACATAAGCACTCTCAATACAAACACTATACATGAGCGCAGATTGGGGACCTGTGATTGTAGCGGTGGTTCTATTCATCCTACTATCACCAGGACTACTATTCCAGCTACCCGCAAGAACAAGAGTTGTCGAATTCGGGAACATGAGCACGAGCGGTATCGCGATTTTGGTTCACGCAGTTATATACTTTTGTATACTCACAATCTTGATAGTTGCTATACAAATCCATATCCATTTCTAATCTCCTTTCTTATACCACACCATGTAATGTAACAAAATGAACTCATTTTCATTGCCAAAACTCTAATGTATATGTACAAATCTCTCTTTCTTTAGCATCATTGTATTGAAAATAAAGCTGTAATCTTTAACTAAAAGTGAATAAGCAGAGTTAAAGAGAACATTAAGTACAACACAAGTACACAAAGTATGTTTGTTACACAACATGAGAACAAAAACTATAGATTTAAGGTTCTAGACCCAGATTTCAAAAGGGTACCTTTATTTTTAACATTTTGTGGAGAAACAACAAAACAGAGAGAGAGATCTAGAGATGAGATTAACCGGTGTAGATGTGGAGATTAACGACGAGGATTAAAATGGAGTAAATAGCGAAGAAGATGAGAGTGTGAACAGCTATTGCTTTGCCATTGGTTTTGAAGTTACCGAAGTCTACGGTACGGTTGTTTCCAGGTAATTGGAAGAGAAGTCCCGGTGAGAGTATCACGAATAGGATTACGCCGACGAGAACTGGAGCCCAATCCGCCATTGTTGCCGTTGAAGGGGGAAGAGAAACGGTGTCGTTTTCTGAGTTTAGAGTAGAAAAAGGTGTAACCTTTAGAAAGCGGTGGTGAGAGAAGGAATTAGTGGAGGTGGAGGAAACTAGAAACAAAAAAAAGAGTCAAATTGTATCACTTAAATTGTATCAAAAAATTAAATGATACTCTTTTAAATCACTTATTTATAAGTGAAACAAATATATGTGATTTAGCATCAATTATCATAATTGATGTAGTTATTCACTAATCTGACATCAGTTCTATAAAAGTGAGACAAATTTTATTAATTTACATCACTTTAAACAAAATTGATATTAAATAGAAATTTATAATAATTAAGAAATTCGATGTATTTATCAATTTTGTTATAACATCACTTATAGAAACGATAAAAAAAATTATAAATGGATGTGAGTTTTAAAAATGATGCTATACATTAATATTTCCTTCTAGAAAAAGTAACTCATCCACTACAAGAACCCTGAATTTTTGTTGTTTCTTTAAACTTCTCACTAAATATCTTTATTAAATCTCTAATATATTCTCTTCCTCTGCAATTTTCATGGATCTTATCTCATTCTCTTCCTCTGCAATTCATCATCTTTTCAATGTCATTTTGTTGTTTCGATTTCTTTACGATTTTTTTCTTTTTTTCTATTTTTGTTTTCATTTTGTGAGCTACAAGATTAAATTGAAGATGCATCTTTTCGAAGGTACTTCAACTTTCTACAATAATAATTATAAATGGTTATTACTCAAGCAACTTTATCCAATAATTGTACAACATATCTAATGTTTTAATTTAATCAAAAAATTTGTAGAACGAAAGTGGCTTCAAAATCGATGATAATTTAAAGATGGTCATGCGCTATTTACAATTACAAGGGGAAGAAACACATCATGGAAGAAGAAGTGAAGTTTTGAAGACGAATAGTGTTCTTCGATCGTGAACAATGTACATATCATCATTTTTTTTTACCAAAGTGTTGATGGAAGTCGATATTAACTGAGTGTAATTTTTGATTTTGGTGTTATTGTAAATGACTCTTTGTTTTTAGTAATGTAAATCTTTCCAAGATTTGAATATATAATGAAAACGGTTTTTACTAAATGAATAGTAATTAATGAATAAATTAATGCAAATAAATTATTTTTCCATAAATTACGTTAATCAAGATTTTGCTAGATATTGTTATTTTGTAAATAATAATTAATAAATAGAAAATAATAATTTTGGAAACTATTTAAAACAAAATAAATTATATTTTTAAATGATGTTAATTATTAGAGTCACTTATAGAATTGACACTAGTTTTAGAATTTTAACATCAATTGTTTAAATCGATGCAATATATTTGCATCAAAAATTCATGAGTCACTTTTTTAAGTGATGGAAAATGCATTTACATCAATTATAAGTAATGCAAATATTTAAAATAAATGATACAATATGGGTTTTTTTTTGTAGTGGTTGTGTTATGTGCTGTTTTACAATTTTAATTCATCACAATAAACTACAATTTTTAAATGTAAGCAGTAATCCTAACTAACCCTCATTTTAATGGGACTTTAGTGAGGTTTAAGCAAAGTTTCCCTAGGTTATTGTGTAGATTGATTAATTTCAATTGATTCAGTACAAGTTAAAAAAATTTCTTTAAAGAAAATGTTCCACCTAATGATTTGTTATTAAAGGTTTCACGTTACGACTTTTAGAAATCTAGTGTCTTAACATGTCTCTTGATTCAAAGTAGGCTAAGACTTTCGAGGATCTCGTTAATCTATGTTTTAGGACTTTGGTAGAAAGTTGATTAGTAATATAGTAAAACCTATATAAATTAATAACGTTGGTACCACGATATTTTATTAATTTAGCGAAATATTAATTTCTCGAGAGATTAATTAGACCGAAATCTTAATTTGGGACTTAAAGATTGTATTAATTTAGCGAGTATTAATTTATAGAGGTTATATTGTATATCTACGTTGATAACATAAATGTGTATTTTGTGCCTCATTAAAAATTTAATATTTGTTTTAGTCCAAAATAGACAATTTGGTATTAAAATAACTGTTTATTCTTTTTTCGCTTTTCTCTTCCGGAACAGCAGTGAATCAGAGCTAGTAGACGGTGGGGAAAATGGTTGGTCACTCTGGAAATGTCAATCGGAACCAACGAAGGTTCCAATGACTCTTCTCTCATCCTGTAACATGTTTAGATCTCTTTTCGACAATGCACACGTATGATGGAAGGTGCCTAATTTTGGTGCAATATTATCCACATATCGTGTTGAGTAAAAGTTAATAGAAATTGGACTTTGTAGTTTGTACCATTGTTTATAGAAATTGAACACCCTCATTTGTACAAAAAAAGTTATTTTTCTCATACTTATTCTCAACCTAGAGGAGATTAATAATTTATTTGTCTTCTTCGTTTTTTTGTTTGTTGGGTAAAGCTGGGGTGTACAATCAAAAATGTTTTTGTTTCACTTGAAAAGTTTCGCTTAGAGAAAATATCAAAAGCCAGTTAAATGATTTTCAAAGTTTGAGAATTTGGTCTTTGGCTCGATTTGATAAAACACTAGTTCGATTAACTAGGAGACTACAACTTATGATGAACTCACATGCATCATAACGAACCAAATTTTATAACGAAACTTCTTTGTTTAGACCAAATAAAACAGTGAAATACATACACTTCAAGTAAAAGAAAACAAATGATAAAATCAAAAATCCTAAATACTTTAATAAAAAAAAAAGAGATAGGTTTATTATCTCATTATATTACCCGATGTACATGTGAATTTGGAGAGCGAGCAAGAGAATACAAACAAGAGTGAAGTAAATGAGAGTATGTATAATAACCGAAACACCACTCGTCTGAAATGTTCCAAACTCGATCACTCGGTTTCTCCCTGGAACCTGAATCAGAAGTCCTGGAGTTAGCAACACGAAAAGTGAAACGGCGACAAAAACCGGTCCCCAATCAGGCATCTTTCTCGACCTTCTGCTCTCTTATTATGTATCTTGAAGAGATATATAGTTGATCGATGCAAATGCAAGTGTACGTATTTATATGTGGGAAAAAATTGAAATGGAGAATAGAAGATTAGGGTTCTTTTTAGAGAATAGAGTATCCATTGGTTAATGTCGGAAGAAAGAGTGCTTTGGGAGGAAAGGACAAATTTTTGTGACATGGAAGGATTTAAAGTTTGTGTTTTTAGAGAGAAAAAAGAGAGATTGTGATCATCATCAAGTTGTGTGAAGATTCACATTTCATATTGGAATGTGATGTCACATGGGATTGGCTTAGGATCAAAGGAAACAACAGATATACATAGTGGTCGGTCCACTTTATCTCATGGTATACTTAAGACTAACAATTATTCAAGCCTTTATGAGCAATATATATAAACTATATTATTCCCTTTCTTAGAGAATTATTTTAGCATCTTCATAAATCATAACAAAAATGATTTAGTCAGGATGCTAAAAAATAAAGATAAAGACTCTTTTCATTATATTAGTATCATCTTTTATATTTGTTAAAAACTATCAAGATAAATGCTTACTATCTAATAGCATAATTTGTATCAGAATTTAAAAAACCTGACGGTTTTGATTCTAGTTGTTCGATTATCTAATAACATAAGTGTTAATTTATAAGGGTTGAGACATGAGACTTGATTGATTATCACCAAAGTAATCATTGAGCTGATAAAAAATGATAGACAAATTGACTTTGCTTTAATACATTATGATGTTTCTTTATACTGCTATATATTTTCTCTCGGTTTTAGAAGTTTATTCCATATCAATTGCTCTACTACCTTTTAATTGTTGTTTTCTTTCTCTGAAAAATAAAAGCTAAAATCCTTAAACATCACATTGGTTTGTTTTATATTTGAGAGACTCTGAATTTTTGAAATCATAAATAAATCAGGTTTGTTAATTAAATATC
Source organism: Arabis alpina (assembly GCA_900128785.1). Classification (NCBI taxonomy): domain Eukaryota; kingdom Viridiplantae; phylum Streptophyta; class Magnoliopsida; order Brassicales; family Brassicaceae; genus Arabis; species Arabis alpina. The sequence goes on from LT669792.1 coordinate 3,329,543, forward strand.
CGATTGTTAATCGTAGTTCTTATGATTATGATGGTCTAACAGTGAAACCCACAAAATTAAAACAGTTACACAGTGAACCCAAAAATTCATAATGTTTGTTTGTTTGTTTATTGATTTATAAGCCTGATATTAAAGATAATCGATCCAACTAATCAATAACAGATCGAGGAGACTAATCTGGTTTAGGATAACACATATCAACTAATTAAATATGTTAATAGTCTTTATAAGTTATAACACATGAATCATAACACATTCAACTGAGATCCCTAGTTAAATCTATATCTCTATCTTGCTCATTATTCACATTTGAGCACCCGAAGTAGAACCATCTTGGCAATAGTAGTCGAACTGAAAAATTGACGAGAGTCTTTGGCATATGTTCACTAGACGTCATTTAAATATCACGAACAAAATTTGTCGTCTTTGACATATCTTCACTGGGCGTCATTTGGAGATCATCGATAGAATTTGTCATCTTTGACATATCTTCACTAGACATCAATTGAAGATCGTCAACAAAATTAGTCTACTTTGACATATTTTTACTCAATGTCAATTGGAGATTGTGATTGTTATTGTGAGTTTTTGAAATCATAAATAAATCAGTTTTGTTAATCAATTATTATCTGATTGTTAATCGTAGTTGTTATGATTATTCATGATGTTTGTAATGTAAAAAAATAGTTGAAATTTCTGATTTAAAATAATCTATAATAATGGTAAAAAATTGAAAATTAAATTGGTAAAGAACTATTTAGTTTTTGGACATGTCATAATTGTTTTTTGTCATATCATAATTTTTTGGTGAACGTGATTGTGGAGATGACACATAAGCTTTTTTCATGAATCACTTTCCAATTAATATCTAAGGAATGTTTTATATATTTGAGTGATTGTGAGTTTTTGAATTAATCATAAATAAACCAGGTTTGTTAATCAATTATCTGATTGTTAAGTGTAGTTGTTATGATTGTTTATGATGCTTGTTAAAATATTGAATTTTGTGATTTAAATAAGTTATCATAATGGTAAAAACATGAAAAATAAATTAGTAAAGAACTAATTAGTGTTTTGACATGTCATAATGTTTTTTACCATGTCATAATTCTTTTGATGAAAATAATTGTGGAGATGACACAAGCATTTTTCACAAATCACCTTCCAAATAATGTTTAAAGGATAAATGATGTTTGTTAATGTAAGAAATTATTGAATTTCCCGATTTTAAATAAATTACCGTAATTGCAAAAACATGAAAATTAAATTAGGAAAAAAATAATTAGTGTTTTGCCATATCATAATTTTTTTTCACCATGTCATAATTCTTTTGGTGAAAGTGGTTATGCAGATGACAAATTAAACATTTTTCACAAATCCTCAGAACTGGAGTACCCATAACATCTTGGGGCTTTCGCCGAGAGAAGGCAATACGAAGTTGGCTCTTCGCCGAGAGAAGGCAATACGAAGTTGGCTCTTCGTCACATACACATTTCCAGTTAACATACTCAACTCTTCAATGTCGGTAGAGTGCTCGTATTCAGTTTGATTTTGATTATGTTCGTTATAATAACCAGTCCTAGATTGTTTGGTTCGATTATTGTTTGGTATGGTTTCAATTTCATTTGGTGATTTTTTATTCAACACTAGATAACTGATTAATATTTTGAAAATATGTTCTATTCATATGCCTTTGTTTGTAGTTTTTTTTTTTTAAGTTCTGATTCATGAATATATGTTTTAAATTAAAACATCTTCTCACAAATCACCATAAATGATAAATGACGTTTGTTAATGTAAGAAAATATTAAATTTTAGATTTAAAATAAATTACCATAATTATAAAAAAACATGAAAATTAATTTAGAAAATAACTAATTAGTACTTTGCCATGTTATAATTCTTTTTTATTTATGTCATAATTTTTTTTTGGTAAAAGTGATTGTAAAAATGACACAAACATTTTTCATAAATGAGAAAATTATGGCAATTGCCATTTATTCCTAAATTTGTTGTCAAATGTGCCATTTGTGCAATTGCCTTTTCAAATGTGCCATAAAAGCCAATTGAATCTCAATTGGAGAATTGGTAAAGACGGAAATAACCTTATGAGGAGAGAGTGTGAAATTAAGATGTTTGGCCATGCGTGTGAGAGGCATGTCTATGTGACGTGATAGGGACGAGGTAGGTTGTCTAGCTGGAGATTCAAACCTTCTCTGCATTTATGGTGTAATTAAGACTACCATAGCATAATAGTTATTTTTAGAAAAATTAATAAATGGAGAAAACACTACAACAGGGTGGAGAGAACAATTAAATAAATTGAAAAGAAGATAAGGAGATTGAGAGAGGTTTTCAACGTCTCCGGAGAAATTGTTTGGAGGTGGCGTGGACGAAACCGTAGACCGGTGTTTTGTCTTCCTCGATTTGGAAGACATCTTCTATAATTTACTGTAACAGGGAAAATAATCGCCAGATCTAATGCAAGGACAGTTTATAAAGAATCTAAAGGACAATATTAAAAGAACCAGACCTACAAAACGGTGGACAACATTGATATGAAATGAAATTTTGTTTTTTTAATCCACAAAATCGTATACGGATCTACTAAGAATAACTTTGTGGACCAGTTTACGAATCCATCAATATGGACAACATATGTAACGCGATAGACAACATTGAGTTTGAATCAAATCACAACCCTGACTTCCCAAAAATTAAAAGAAGACAAGATCTCTAAAACGGTGGACAACATTGATATGAAATGAATTTTTTTTTTTAATACACAAAATCGTATACGGATCTACTGAGAATAACTTTGTGGACCAGTTTACGAATCCATCAATATGGACAACATCTGTAACGCGATAGACAACATTGAGTTTGAATCAAATCACAATCCTGACTTCCCAAAAATTAAAAGAGGACAAGATCTCCAAAACGGTGGACAACATTGATATGAAATGAACATTTTCTTTGTTAAATACACAAAATCGTATGCGGATCTACTGAGAATAACTTTGTGGACCAGTTTACGAATCCATCAATATGGACAACATCTGTAACGCGATAAAACAACATTGAGTTTGAATCAAATCACAACCCCGACTTCCCAAAAATTAAAAGAAGACAAGATCTACAAAACGGTGGACAACATTGATTTGAAATGAACATTTTTTTTGTTAAATACACAAAATCGTATACGGATCTATTGAGAATAACTTTGTGGACCAGTTTACGAATCCATCAATATGGACAACATCTGTAACGCGATAGACAACATTGAGTTTGAATCAAATCACAAACCCGACTTCCCAAAAATTAAAAGAAGACAAGATCTACAAAACGGTGGACAACATTGATATGAAATGAACATTTTCTTTGTTAAATACACAAAATCGTATACGGATCTATTGAGAATAACTTTGTGGACCAGTTTACGAATTTATCAATATGGACAACATCTGTAACGCGATAGACAACATTGAGTTTGAATCAAATCACAACCCCGACTTCCCAAAAATTAAAAGAAGACAAGATCTACAAAACGGTGGACAACATTGATATGAAATGAACATTTTCTTTGTTAAATACACAAAATCGTATACGGATCTACTGAGAATAACTTTGTGGACCAGTTTACGAATTTATCAATATGGACAACATCTGTAACACGATAGACAACATTGAGTTTGAATCAAATCACAACCCATACTTCCCAAAAATTGCTTTCCGAAAAGAAAAAAAACATCGGGATTTGAGACGGAATGAACATGCATGTTATCTCCGTTCAAAAAAGCCCAAACAGAAATGATAAATGGAAACTCTTCAAATTGTTTCAAAAACTTTGAAATCAAGGATCACACCACTTACGGAGAGGTATTGTTTGAGAATGTTGTTCAAAGATTTCTTTTTGAACTTCTTTTTGTAAAATTCAGAAAAAAAATTCGGATTTCCTTTTCAACTTCTCTCAGAAAAAACTCGGTTTCAGAAAAATCGTTTGAGAATGTTGTTCAAAGATTTCCTTTTCAACTTCTCTCAAGCAACTGCACAAAACCCAAAAACCATCTTGGTTACTGGATTGTAGAGAACGAAGGAAAAGAGAGACAGTTACTTTTTAGATGGAGAAAATAACTACTAACACACAAAACATCAAATATTCAGTTTCCAAAGTTGGCACGTGCGAGGGGCAAATGTGTCATTGTAAATGAGAGGAACAGTGCTTAATGGCAGTTCTTACAAGAATTCAAAGTAATGGCAGATTTCACAAATCAATTTAGAATAAATGGCAATTGCCATAATTTTCTCTTCATAAATAATTTCCCAAATAATGTTTAAATGATTCTGAAATAAACGGGCTTAAGGCCAATTAACATTTTGGGCTTTAATATAAATTAAGTACGACAAAGTTTTTGATATATGCATGATTTGTTCATAGTACATTGTCAACATTTTTTTTAACATATGGTTTTCATTAATCATTAAGAGGTTGTGCATAATACATAAGACAATTGATGAATACTCCCTCCGTTCTTATTTATTTAATGTTTTAGATTTTTTACACATATTAAAAAAATACATTAATACTAAGTTTTGACCAATGGTAAATCAGTAAAGTCAATTAATATGTGTTGATCTTTACAATTCATCATTATGATTACATCAAAAATACATAGAAAATGTGAAAAATCAATATTTTACAAACAATTTTTTTCCTAGAACATCAAACAAAAAATTACGAAGGGAGTACATATTTTGTATCATGAGAACATCTGCAAGTAACTTAATACAATGATATTTTCACATATCAAATTAAACACTGCTATGTCTAAACTTCAATCATATACAACTATTCTGAAGAACCGGCAGATGTTTCGATTGTAGAGACGCTGGACAGAAACTCTATTAGTGAGAAAAAATGCAATTACTCATTGGAACGGATATCCATCGAGATCAAATGCAGCAAGATCAACTAGCGTATGTGCAACAGAATCGCGATGCCAATGTCTTTTGAATCGTATTCAGACATGACAAACTTAGATTAGAAGAACCAGTGCACATCTCATATTCTATAAGATACGACAAAACGACATAACTTTAGAGGCACAAATGATAAGAATAAACGAAAGTATATCTTTTCTTAATCCAGTCTTCTTTTAATCCAGTCTTCTTTTTATTCTCTTCTTTGTCTTCCTCAAGCAACAATTTACCGTCCAATCCACTCCTCATGAACATAAATACATCACAAAGGAGAAGATGATGAGGAATAACCGATGAAAATAAAACGGTCGTGTAAATTCCATATCATATCGAACATTGCAGAATTCCAGAGGCTGCAAATGTTTGAATAGTTGCGTTGAAGATTGCCTTTGTCTGCAAGAGAATGATAATGAGAAAACACCAGCGTATATAAGCAAAATCATTACCGAATATATAACCATAACCATCTTGTGGATGTGCACTTGGTTGAAATAACACCGAAAACTAGACAGTCACATTCAGTTATAATACATTCAGAAAAAATATTTAATGAAAATTTCAAGCAAGTTCTTTTTTTTTTACATTTACGTTTAAAGCGTTTAGTATATCGAAATGGCAAGAAAAAGATAGACAGCGACTGTTTATAAATCTTGAAGTAGCTTTTGAGAAGTAAGAAGCTATCTGGTTCCAAAAACAGGTGACACTCTTCTTCTTCCAGCTTCCTCCAATTCCTCTCCTGACAAAAGCGATGCCTTGGGCTCAAATCCCGCAATTTCTAGTTGCTTCTGAAGCTGCTTGATTCAAGAACCAAAGAAAAAACAAAAAAACTCAGACAATGTCTCCTTTGACGGTAAGTAAGACAACCACAAGCCGTAGTCATTCCGAATGAAAAAGTTAAGGCTGAAATACTCTTTCTGATTGTATCGACAGGAAAGTGTAAAGATGGTTTCTTTGTTTACCTTTTTAAGGATAGCAGATTGGTCATCTAGAGGAAATTTACGCATATACTTAAGCATCTCTAGTTGCTGCATTAAGCACAATTGAATAGTTAGACACTGAACTTCAATGGAGTTTCTTGTAGTAACTGAGCTGACATTACATTACCTGTTCTTGCAACTGTTGTTGTGCTTTCATTTTCTCTTCAAAACCCTCTGGTCCAAGCTCAGCTTCTTCACATGCCTTCTCCTCCCTATCAACTATGTATTAGCCCTCATATAGTATCCCATCACAAACTAATTGCTTATATTACGATAAGCGTACCAAATTCTGATATCAGTAACTCAAGACTGGTGCTTACTTGGCGAGAAACTTGTAGAAACCAATCATCAAGTCTTTATCGTTTTCATACGCAGAATTCAGCTTTCCCAAGCATCCAAGACCAAATCGCGGGTCTGCATCATCGAAGCAAAATGGAATATAGGTGTAAAACAAAACTAACCAACAAAGCTAACAAAGAGAACTTTACCAATTCCCATCTCCAAGAATATCTCCTCTTGAATAGCTGTTGTTACCGCTACAGCTTCCTGCATTGGATCAAACAGTACCAAATGTAAAAACATAGTTTTCAGGTACACTAATAAGTCTCATTATAGACCATAAAGCTACATCAAAAAACCAGTTTTAAGGTTTGATTGAAAAAGAATTTATAGTCCCTTCAATAATCAATTCATTACATCTACAAATGAATAAACTCTAACTTGTCATAACTGTTTTCTCCTGAGCATGTGCTGCTTCAGCAACTACACCAAAATCTCAATCTATCCAACAAAATTTAAACCAAATCTCTATTATTCTCAAACATAGCACTCAATTAATATAAATCTCAATCCAATTTGAAAACGACATTTCTCTACCATCAATACTCTTTACCTACCAATAAAGCATTTTAATCTATCATAAATGCATAACCAAGTTATATAAATCACAAACACTCACCTGTTTATCCTCCACTGCATCAGAGATTCGTTTCTTCACATCTGACAAAAAAACCAAAAAAATAAAATTTCAATCAAACAAACAAATCAATCGATAAAAACAGATTCAGAAACAATAAATCCAAAACACAAACACAAAATTACCAGATTGCGTAGTCAAATAATCAAATTTATCAAACAAATAAACCATTTGCTCTTTCGTCAACATCCCTGAGCTTTGCAACGTCGCCATTTCCATCCAAAAAAAAAAAACACTATCTTCACACCAACAATGTCACAAAGTTGAACGCCACATACAATCTCAAATGACGAAAATACCCTTTACTTTTATTATTTTTAAAAATTGCATTTACGGATTATAAACCCTAAATCATGGGGAAAAAAGCTTGAAATGAGGAGATAAAGCTCATAATAATAGAGAAATATTTCTTTCTTTTTTTGGCGTCGGGAAATATTTCATTAATTTAAAGAAGGAAGTTAACACACACGAAATATTACAATGGGGGATAAAACCGTAATTATAATAATTATTATCATATCAAATTAAAAAGTCCTCTAGAAATTGATATCAAATGACGAAATTACCCTTTCATTTCTATCCAGTATAATTATCATTTTAATCACTCCGCTAATATTAATGGAATACACCCTAAATCATGGCGTAAAACTTGGGAAAAGAGTAGATAAACATGAACAATAATATTTTATTAATTTAAAAAAGGAAGATAACACACACGAAATATTACAATGGGAGGGATAAAACCGTAATAAACATACATATTCTCATATCAAATTAAAAAGTCCTCTAGAAATTGATTCAAATGACGAAATTTCCCTTTCCTTTCTACCCAGTATAATTATCATTTTAATCACTCCGCTAATATTAATGGAGTAAAACTTGGGAAAAGAGTAGATAAAGACGAATAATAATATTTCATTAATAATTTAAAAAAGGTGGATAACACAAACGAAATATTACAATGGGAGGAATAAAACCGTAATAATAAAAATACTTATTATAACATAAAATTAAAATCTCCTCTTAGAAATCCTCATCAAGCGAAAAGACATGATTATCAAAAGCACCATTACCATTAACAGAACCCATAACAGAAGCTTTCTGATAATCACCAACTCTCTTTTCAAAAAAATTAGTCTTCCCTTGTAAACTAATCAACTCCATCCAATCAAAAGGATTACTCACACCATACACTTTACCATACCCAAGCGCACATAACAACCTATCCGCAACAAACTCAATATACTGACTCATCAATTCACCATTCATACCAACCAACGCACAAGGAAGCGCTTCACATACAAACTCTCTCTCAATCTCAACCGCATCGCAAACAATAGACTTCACTCTTTCCTCACTAAGCTTGGTACGTAACAGAGTGTAAATCAAACAAGCGAAATCACAGTGTAAACCTTCGTCTCTTGAGATTAATTCGTTAGAGAAAGTTAAACCAGGCATGAGTCCACGTTTCTTAAGCCAGAAAATCGAACAGAAGGAACCAGAGAAGAATATACCTTCAACACAAGCGAACGCTACGATACGTTCAGCGAATGTTTGAGATCCATCGATCCAAGTCATAGCCCATGAAGCTTTCTTGGTAACACAAGGAATCGTTTCGATTGCACGGAATAGATGATCTCTTTCTTTGTTATCTTTGATGTAAGTGTCGAGAAGAAGAGAATACATCTCTGAATGGATATTCTCAATAGCGATTTGGAATCCGTAGAATGCACGCGCTTCGGAGACTTGTACATCTGACATGAATCGTGAAGCGAGGTTTTCGAGTACGATTCCGTCAGATGCGGCGAAGAAAGCGAGTACGTGTTTGATGAAGTGACGTTCTCCGTCGTTGAGATTTTCCCAGTCACGGTTGTCTTGTGAGAGATCTACTTCTTCGGCTGTCCAGAATGATGCTTCGGCTTTCTTGTACATTTCCCAGATCTGTGGGTAGTGAATTGGAAACATACAGAATCTGTCTGGTGTTGGAGTAAGGAGAGGCTCTTCTGGCATTGAAGGCATCTTTGGTGATTTTGAGGGAAGAGATTTGTGAGATTTTGAAGAAGAAGAAGAGATTGAGATTTGATTGATGGTGAATTGTGAGATCTAGGGTATGTGTATATATAGTGGGAAGCGAAAGGGTTTTGGGGATTTTAAAAGTTTGAAGAGAGGGAAGAAGAGGAGGGAAATTGTGAAATTTTTTGATTATCGTGAAAAGCTTGTTGGGGAAGATGAAGGGTATTATCGTAAATATGTTTAGTTTCGTGAAGGATTGTTGGGGAAGATGAAGGGTATTATCGTAAATATGTTTAGTTTCGTGAGGATTGTTGGGGAAGATGAGGGTATTATTGTAAATATGTAATGTAAAAATTGGAATTTAGCGAGGGAAATGATAAAAAAGTTGGCGCCTGTGTTGTGATAAATTTTGACACGTGAATCTCAGGGGTAAAATCGACTTTTTACTTTTTTGGTAATGTAACTCTTGGTGATATTCATTTGTGGAAGGGAATATTTTTTTATTAATGTGGTTGGTTTTTTTTGTCGAAAGCATATTCTTTTTTAATCAAAGTCATATTTTTGTATATCAATTTTTATTAATTAAAACCATATTTTATTAATTAAAACTGGTTGGGTCATTTTTTTTATCAAAGTCATAGTTTATGTATAAACCATTAATTTAAAATTAAATGGTTGGATATTTCTTTTCTTATTTTATCGAGGTCATATTTGTTTTCTTGTGTAGGTCATTTTTATATAACCGTTAATTATTGGTGGAATGACGCGAACGTATGAGGTACACGCGTTTTTTGTGAGGTACACGCGCCTTTTGTGAGGTACACGCGCCTTCTTGTGAAGTACGTTTTCATAAACGGGATAAAAGTTTGATATAATTGTGTATTTGTGTGGTCTTTTCAAAAAAAATTCGCAGAGTTAATAACACGCGATTTACACATGATTGAATGTTTCATATGGTATTCCTTCCATTTAGTTAAAAGAATATTACTGTTTTACTCTATATTAAAAACTAAATTTTTTTTGATTTAATTCTAATTATTTAGTGAAAAAAATTATAAAATTATGACCAAAATTATAGATCTGTTGGGATATTTATTTGATGTTCTTCATATATGTTTAATTTAATATAATGTATTCCATGATGTACATTTTCTAATTCCAATTCAAAATTGGCGAAGATAAGTATCTTGGAGATGTTTTTAAAGATTTTTCAAAATTAAAATTAAATTTTTTAGTATTGACACAATTTTAATCTTAATTAGAAAGTTAGAGGGATGTCATTAAAAAATTAAATTTATGAACAATGTTTTTATATTGGTAACATCCTATCCAATAAAAATATATTCCCACGAAGATTAGTTGACTAATTATAATTACATGGACTGATTACAATTAAATGGGCTAAATACAATTAAAAATTAAGGTGGGCTAATTTACTACTCCCTCCGTTCTTTAAAGATTGATTTTCTAGAGTTTTCACACATATTAAGAAAACAAATTAATGTTTGACTAGAAATGTATTGGTTTTTGTACTAAACAATTTTCCATAAGTTTGACCCAATAACAATCCAATAAAATCAATTAATATGTCTTGAAATCTACAATTTATAATTATTATTGCATAGAGAATGTAAAAAATAAATCTTTTTAAAACAATTTTTTTTCTAAAACATCAATCTTTAAAGAACGGATAGAGTCTTATATTAGTCTTAAAAATGGGATAAAAAGTTAATAGGCTATTGTTTAATTGTTTAAAATTAATGAGATAATTGAATGAGTTTTTTGCCATGTCACATTTGACATGGCTTTTTCTCTCTTTCTAAGATTGAATGAGAAGAAGAGACCTAAGCTTTCTTTAAGCAATCATCTCCCTACTAATATTTAGGGGATAAATGGTTTTTGTGTTCTATTTTTTAAAATACATTTAATAATTTGTGTTTGTAAGTGACCTTGTGAATTTTAAATTTACAATCTATCTTAACTGGTTCTAGTTCTGCTTGTATCGTTGCTATTTAAACTCGTAAGTTTAATCTTTCTATTGAAATCGTATATGAAGTCATTGTATTTCTAATTTTTTTTTAACTAAACACATTTTATAATTTATTTTAGTATTTGTGTTTTGGTGCAATTTTTTGATTTTCTCATAATTTCTTTATACCTAAAAGCAAATCACATTAGTTTTTTTCTCATTTTGTTTTCCCTATTTTTATTTTCAAACTTCATCATATTAAAAACTGAACTTGCGACTTACAAGCGGAACAAGTAAAAAACTGTTTGGTCATTTTGTCTTTCACGACTGGTTATTACACCAATTCAATTACCTTTATAGATTGTTGGCTGATTCATTTTGCGACGAGTAAAATGATCTTCAAATGGTTTAGTCTAATTTAAATTTTGTGTATTTGGCAGAAAAAACTCTTGAAAAATATCCTTTTCTAAAAACAATACACGAACGTTTTTCGTTGCCATAAAAATATACCAATAAATCCCATTTCCAGTTCAATACTCGAACTTGAGTATATGTGTAAATATCACATGCAATGTTTAATGGACGTTAAACTCTATCACATATCCAAGAAAATTGTTAATTGAGTTAACTACTTGTATTTAAAATAATACAAAAGCCTCTCTATTTCCCCAAAATCCCAAATCAAAACAGAATTTCTAAACCTTAATTTCCAATGTTCAATTTCGTCTTCTTTTCTCAAAATCAAAATATATTCCGGCGCGAGAGACATGAAAATAACTTAGAAAGAGAAATCATTAATCAACAACAACAAAAACCAAGTTTTAAAGTAGGAGGTGTGAAGTGTTGCATTAGTACAGAGATATATTATGCGCGGCTCAGATTTTATTTGGACAAACTCAAAAGAGTTTGTGTGGACAGTGTGTTGAAAGAGAACGCGAGGAAAGAGTTTGAGGATGGAGGGGGTGGAGTCTTTCAAAATAAGAAAATACATCAAAAAATTAAAATGAGAGAAAGAATGAGTTTGTGAATAGTATGTTGGTCAATTTTAAAAAAAAAAAAACTATTCACAACACTTATTTTTGCACTGATCTCTATAATTTACAATTTCATCATTTACAGTTTGATCCCTAATTTTGAAAGACCATTGGAGGAACAAAAAGAATGGAAAAAACACCTAAAATTTTCAAAGAACTTGTCAAAGTTTTCAAAAACTAGTCAAAATTATTTTCAAAGAACTTGTCAAAGTTTTCAGAAACGAGTCAAAATTTCAACAACATTTAAAAATACCCTAGAAACTGAAAACTCCAGCCAAATCTCAATATTTGATGCGTAAATGATTACTACTTATCGACAAGCCCGTTTCTATGGCAGTGCATTTTCACGAGGTCCAATCAATTGATTTCTGTAGACTTTTTTTGATTTTTAACAATTTTTTAAAACAATAGCGCCTTTTCGCAAAATTTATTACTAGATTTTAGGTTTTTTTTTTTGCCATTGCCGTTTAAAAGAAAATAAACCTGACGGTTTCGCCACCGAAACCAACACAAACTAGGGTTTTCTTCTTTCGTCCGAAACTTCTTCACTTGTTATAAATTTTTAATCACGGATGTTTTTCACATTCTCTTTCATTTGTCAATTCTCTTCCTCTTAGGCCTCCAATGATGAAAAAAGAGAAAGAACCAAGTAATTGGGCGGAGCTTTCGTGGGAATTGACGGTTTCGATATTCCTCCGGCTTAGCGTGTTTGATATATTGGTTAACGCTCAAAAAGTATGCAAATCGTGGAACCGAGTCTCTAAGGATCCCTCGATTTGGAAGAAAATCGACATTGGAATCTGTAAAAAAGCTTACAAGTTGGATGGTATGTGTCGTCACGCCATTGATCGTAGCCAGGGCGGTTTGGTCGAAATCAACCTTGGAAAGTGCTGTTCTGATTCTCTCCTCGACTACATCGCTGACAGGTCCACACTTGTATCTTAGAATGTGTTTGTTTATTTTCCTCTTTAGGATTTGGAAATCTTACTTGCAAGTTAGAGTTCTCAAGAAGAAAGTTTATTTAGTCTATATTGGGTTTGGAATAATTTGGGTTTAGGTATATAAGTATAACTATCCGAGTCATATTATTTTGAATTCTTTGTTGCTATAAACTTTGTTAGAACATAGTCCTTTGGTCTAGCATTGTTGTGTGTATACTTATTCTTTGTCATGTTCATGAATGAACAATGTTGTTGTAGGTTATTAGCAGAAAAATACCATTAGCGTTTGATCTTATGTCTTACGTACTAATCGTCCTAATTTGAGCAAAACATTGTTCGTGACACGTTCATTTTTAATATCGAAAGCGACTATTATTACGATTCTAATTATATGTTTATGGCTGACCAGTAGTATGATTTAACTCTATATGTTATTATTTTGCAGATCAAGTAATCTGAGAAGCCTTGAATTCAAAATGTTCTACCGAGTGACAAACGAGGGACTTGAGAACGCAGTTGCAAAACTTCCATCGCTTGAAGAGCTCAACGTCTCATACCCAATAAGCAGGTTGAATTTGAAAGCTATAGGCCTTTCTTCCCCAAAGCTAAAGACATTAAAGCTAGTCTTCTCATATTTTAAGAACACTTCAATTACACCTGAAGACCGTGATGCCATTGAAATCGCCGAGAGCATGCCCGAGCTACGCCACCTCCAGCTTCTTGAAAATGGACTAACTAACACCGGGTTAAACGCCATACTTGACCATTGTTCTCACTTGGAATACCTTGATTTACGCCAGTGTTTAAACATTAAGCTTGTCGGGGATCTCGAGAAGCGTTGTTCTGAGAGGATCAAAGTTTTGAGACGTCCGGATGATTCAACCGATGATAGTCCATTTTATGTCGATGATATTGATTCAGAAGATGACTTGGGCTTAGTATGTGATGACAACGAGGACAACTATGACGACAGCGACATTGAGATCGACTATGAACAGCTGGCTGAAAAGGTGGTTGCGGTGGTCTTTTATTCTTAATTCTGAACTCATTCGTGTCTTTTTTTGTTTTTTTCTCTATTTTCGTATTTTATAAAGATCCTCTGAGCCTGTGGTTGTACCTAGTACCAACAGGTAGGGCTTTCAGTGGGTACGTTTATTGTCTTATCAGATTTAACTTTGTTTTCGTCAAATACGTGTGTCAATATCCAAACTTTAGAAACATTTAAATCGTTATATAACTAAAAACATTTTTAACCCAAAATATTCGTCTACATTTGGTTTACGGACAAGCATATTTATCTACAAACATCATAAGGTTCGGTTCAATGATTTTGGATGGTATCGATATTCCTCCGGCTTAACATGTTTGACATATTGGTAAACGCTGAGAGAGTGTGTAAATCGTGGCATCGCGTCTCTAAGGATCCCTTGATTTGGACGAAAATCGACACTGGAATCTGTGAAAAATATTACAAGTTTAACAAAAATAGACAAGTTTACCACTGGGTGGGATACTCTGTGTCGTCAAGCCGTTGATCGCAGCCAGGGCCGTTTGGACGATGTCAACCTTGGCAACTTCTGCTCTGATTCTCTCCTCAAATACATCGCTGACAGGTTCACTAGTATTTTTCATTGGTTACAAAGAATTCTTAGAATGTATGAATGTGTTTTTTTAAGAAAGTTGATTAAGTCTAGATTAGGGGTTGGATTAATAATTTAATATCCAAGTCATCTATTTTTGAGTTTTTTGTTGCTATTAGCTTTGTTAGAATAGTCCTTTGTTCTTGCATTGTTGAGTGTTGATGTTTTTTTTTTGGTTTTAAACATCACACTTATCCTTTGTCATGGTCAATGAAATAAGGTTGTAGCTAGGGTATTAGCATAAGAAGACCATTAGCGTTTGATTTATATATGTCTTATGTACTAATTATTTATTAATAGTCCCAATTTGAACAAAGCACTGTTTATTCTTTGTTCATTCATTTTAAAATCGAAAGTGCTTATGATTCTGTACATGCTTATGAGCTGACCAGTAGTATAATAATTCTTAATATTATTGTTTTCTTAGTTTATGATTTAACTTTGCATGCTATTATTTGCAGATCAAGTAATCTGAGTAGCCTTGGATTCAAAATGTACTATAGAGTAACAAACGAGGGACTTGTGAACACAGTCGCAAAACTTCCAGCTCTTGCAGAGCTTAAGGTCACCCACCCAATGGGAAGGTTGGATTTGAAAGCTATAGGCCATTCTTGCCCTAAGTTAAAGACATTGAAGCTAATCTTCTCACGTTTTAAGCCCAGGATTGTACGTGAAAATCGTGATGCCATTGAAATTGCAGAGAGCATGCCCGAATTGCGCCACCTCCAGCTTCTTGGAAACGAACTAAATAACACAGAGGGCATGTTCGTTTGTCTACCGCATGCGGCTGTTTCATGCGGACAGAAGCTGCGATTGTTGTTCGTTTGATTTTCACATGCGGCTGTGTCATGCGGCCAAACGCAGCGTCTAGTTGCTGTTCGTTTGTCTGCCGCTGCGGCTGAAATTTTAGCCGTGATACTAATTTTTAAACGCAAAAGATGAATTTAGCTGCGGCCAAAAATTCCTGACGTAAGACGCAGCGTCTGGCCGCATAACGCAGGTACCTGCGGCAGACAAACGAACAACATTTTGCCGCATGACGCAGCCGCAAGCCGCTGCCAAACGAACATGCCTAGAGTTAAATACCATACTCGAGAGTTGTTCTCACCTAGAACACCTTGATTTACGCAAGTGTTTAAACATTAAATTTGTCGGAGATCTCGAGAAGCGTTGTTATGAGAGGATCAAAGTTTTGAGACGTCCGGATGATTCAAAGATGTTGTCTCTTTCTTTTCCTAGTTTATAAGAACCTCTGAGCATAGTTGTACTCGGATCTGGTGTGCTATATTGTTTCAATATAATCAAATTTGATATTTACCTTGCTATAATCACATTTGCATATATGTATATGGATTTTAAACAAGAAATCTCAATATCAGATCTCCCATGATTTTATGCTTTCTACACAAGTAAAATTGATCTATATTCGGTTTACGCAATTGGTCAAGATAACCTCTTATGATGATATATAAAAAAAACCCAATGTTTTAATGGTAAGACACCTGAAATTTTCAAACTAGTCAAAATTTCAAAAACCTTAAAACTGAAAACTCCAGCAAAATCTCCAATTTGATGAGTAAATGATGACTACTTATCGAGGAGCAGCTACATGAGCATTAGCTTTAGCGTAACCAACCCAAGCAACAATGCCGACAGCTAGAATCACCCAACCCATCACATCATACTTCAGATCACTACTTTTCTTACCCTTCATTGCCTGTTTAGAAAAATTACACGAGCATATGAAAATTCAAACCACTGATAGAGCAATTTTATCATATATTGAAATGAAATGCAATGATGAGAATTAACATAAGAACCTTTGAGCTCGGTGCTGCTGATGGTCCAGCTTCACCCAATGTTTGTGAGCCTAAACCGCCGTGCTTGTGAACCTCCGCGTGCAGTTGCGGAGCCTGTGCTTAGCACAAAGAAAAGAAATTCAGTTATCGAACAAAACTTTGAAATCGGGGTTGGAGGCAAAAATGTACACAATTTAACTGCAATATGCCATTTCCTCTGAATCAACAAATCGCCTATACTTATAGCACAAAGCAAGAAAAACTCGATAAAACAAGGAAATTATAATAACGAGTTTAGATGCAACATGCATAGTTCATCTGCACTATTCCCTTCATATGAATCGACAAAATGCATCTACTTAGCACAGAGAGAAGAAACTGGATTAAAGAACAAAACTTTTAGACCAGTTTAGAGACAAAATGCATAATTCAGATGCAATATTCCTTTCCTCAATAACGACTAAAATATCGAATCTTCACAGTATGCAGCCCTTGAACCAAGCCAAAACATGAACTTAATACAGTGACTTATGGTTTATACTATTTAGGTTTGAGAATGATTCGATAGAGAAAAGTACCTTGGAAGCCATATCGAGTGATTTCAGGTACATTTCATTTTCCGGTTGCTGCAAAGACCAACAAAAAATACATTTTTAACAACAACCACAACATTAAAAAAAAGATCAGTATCAACACAAGGAAAACCAAATGACCTACCTCGTTCACAGCTTGTTGAAAGAACTGAGTAGCTAAGTCAAAGTTATACTTCGCTTCACTCTCATCAGGAGTCAAGAACGCAGCAGAAGTGTATGCATTCCCAATGCACCAAATCGCTTCATGTTTCTTTGGTTCAATCAACAACGCCTCTTCAAGCTTCGCAATGGCCTCTACGCAAACAAATCCAAAATTGTATTCAACCCCAAGATCAGAACAGATCAAATATTCAAAGCAGACTTTTAATAATCATTATAAGATCCCTAAACATTAGTATAAACAAATTGAAATCAGTCCTAAGGATTATGATTACGAGTACTTAAACTATTAACAAGCGAGTTCAAGTATTCAAAGATATTGTTTAATCACAATTAAGCAGAACTAAAAAGTGATTAACATCAATAACCAAATTTTTGCATATAGATGTTATAAACATATCAAATTCAATCAAATTAAACACACAGAAGAAGAAATTAAAGAACCTTGAATCATTAACTTTGAATCTGAGATGCTATGAAACTGAGCTAACTCCAGTATAATTCCTCCCCATCTCGTCAAGTTCTACAAAAAACCAAAATCAAATAATCACTTCAATTTTCGAAATTAAATCACAAATCAGAAATCAATAAAATCAAAAAAGACAAATCTGAAAACATGGAGACACGAACCTCGGCATCTAAAGGGTTTTGTTTGTATTTAGCTTCGGCATCTTTTCGAATTTGTTCGAATAACATAATCCTCTCGAACTCAGCATCAGGATCCATGGCTTCTTCTTCTTCTTCCGTACAAAACTTGTCTCTTCTTCTCACGGGAAACAGAGAAACGATCAGAGAAAGCTGCACGACGCGAAAACGCAGGTTTTTAGGGCCACGTGTCTCCTTCAAAATGGGCCTAGTAATGGGCTTTTAGATTTGGTTATGATCCTTTTGTTTACTTGTAAAACTGATGGGCAAACAAATATGAGTTAAAATATTCATTGCCAAGTTTAGAATTGAAAACCTATAAGTTATTATGGTTTTAGAGTCGAAAACCGAAGATGTTTTTTTCCGGTTGAAATTAATTTGGTCTATGACTTCAAAATTTGTTTGATCTAAGAGGGGGTTATTGGTTTGTGTATTTTAATGGATTTCAAAATCTATTTGGATTTTAGAAATCTGAGATGAATCCATGGATTTTAAAATCCATACTAATAGATAACGTGGATTTCAAAATCCAATAAAATGGATTTACAAATCAACTAAATGGATTTCATTGACTAACCAATAAAGTAATATCAACATCTAACTCATTATTTTCATGTGATATATGTCTTTCTCGTTCTTCAAGGATTTCTTGTTCTCCCGTATTTGTTGAATTCATGTTTGAGTATACTTTTAACAAATAAAACTTAACCCATCAAAAACGAACACTAACACATACACCTTTGTATCTTTATATATATTATTTACGATGATTAGTATATGATTTCGCAATAATATTCACTAAAATCCTTATTGTGAAGAATCACAGAGAAATTGATCACGTGAATAGCAAGAAAATAAACAAACCTATAAAAAGAAAGAAGCAAGAAAAATATACATAATATGATGAAGAAGAGACGAGAAGTACATATGTGACACAATTTTTCTATTATTTTGTTTGATGGTGTTATATATTGGTTTGATTATTTTAGTTGATTTGTGGATTTATAAATCTGTGTTATTTGATTTGTAAATCTTATAAAATTTAGAAATCTTTGTAAATCCGAAGGTTTCCCCTCGGATTTGATCATTTGTATTTTTAATATGAAATCCTTTCAAATCCATTAAAATCCTAAGTGAAATCAAATCCATAAGTAAATCCGTAGGATTGAATAACACGTGATTTTAATTAGGATTTATAAATCATTGAACCAATAACACCGGATTTTAATATGGATTTTAAAATCATAGAACCAATAACACTAAATTTTATTTGGATTTCCAAATCCATTAAAATCCATAAACCAATAACCCCCTCTAAAATTAATTTGTTTGATCTAACTTGAAATAAACCATATACTAATATTTTAGTGATATTAATGACTAAGTAGATTATTATTTTGAGAAAATATGTGGACACTAATTATATATCAATATGCTAAGATTTTAAGCTATATATGAGAGATATACTCATTTGAATTGCAGTGCCATCAAATATTCATACTCGTATGATATGATGAATGTTTGTCCAACAACTTTGTGAGGTTGCAATGTGACTAATCTTACCTGCCACATGTAAAATGAGAGAGAGGAAACGATAATGTCTAATTATAGTATTTTTTAAAGAAAAAGGCTTGCAAAAAGGTGGAGGCATCACATGAAACAAGATTTCGATGTTCCCGATTTATGTTCCTTTAAATATGTCAAATTAAATTGATAGTTTCTTAACATTAAAGCATGTACGGAGTTACGGACAAAATCTTAAGAATTTGAAACGTAGGGCTCTCAATGCAAGACGTATAAAATAATTGAAAAAGAGATGTCCACAATATATCAAAATGTTTCTATAGGAAATAATTTTAAAGGTGAAACAAAAGAAAACAGAAAATTCCAGTGATCGGGCAAATGGTCGAAAATAATTGAAAATGAAATTTCAAGATGGGCCAGAAATACATATTGTGTAATGAATTTAGTTTTGAATGAGAATTGTGGATAATATTTTAGTTGGAAGTTAAAATTAAGTTTATGTATGAAATAATAGAAATATTTATAAAATTTTATATATCCGGGTTAAGATATTGGATTTCACCTTTGTATCTCATCTTTGTATTTCATCTTTGGATTCCACCCTTGTATCCCACTTTCGTTTGAAGTTTAATATAATCGTTGAGATGACAAAAAAAAATATTGGATTTTGCATCCATAAGTGAATCGGATTGAATATCGATTTGTTCAAATATGGTATATTCTAGCATTTTTCACTTACCACTTTTGTCTTTTCAAAGTATTTGTGTGATGATACGTTTTTGCGATGCTAACCTATGCAGTTATCGTATGGTTGCAACGTCCAACACGATTAGTTTGACTATATATGTCTATTTGAATTGCTCTCTGAAGTATATGTCATATGCTTTTACCTTACATACACATAAGGCGAAACCATTTTAACCCCTTAACCAAAAGCTTAATTCAATTTTTTTTTAAATAGTTAGTTTGCGCTCAATACATAAAATTTATTACGTGAGTTTATGATATGGAAACTCAAATGCCATTGTTGCTTTTCGTATATAACAATTACATGAATTTTGTCAACAAATTTCGGATCCATACGAAATCATAACTGAAAAAAAGCTATCATCTATTTTCCATTGCCAGATGGGGCCTTAAAACGAAATAGCTATTCAAAAAAGAGATCCAGAATAAAAAAACTATTAGCATGCGCGGTTTGGAAGAGTTGTTGACGTTAGTTTCCAGGCTACAAAATCCAAATCAGAAGAGTGGACATGCCCAAATCGAGAGGGCCGAACCAGACTATACATAATTACATATAGTAAGTTCATTTCAAAATCGGGGAGCTTGACGAAATGTGTACAAATCGAGAGAGCCAACTTGACTGTACAATCGAAGGCTCAATGTGCAATCCATGTAGATCGAGTACACATGCTATGACCACGCTGGAGCTTGACGAGGCAATTAATTTAAAAGAATTAGATATGCAATCACAAAACAGTAATGTACGCGGATTACAAGGAATAAATAGAGTTATCCACTTTATAAATGAGGACCATGATTCACGATTGTAAAGACGTTATGAAGTCATTCGTAACGTACACTGATTGCAAGGAATAAAGAGAGCTTACCGACTTTATAAATGAGGGACATGATTCACGATTCTAAAGACGTTATGAAATCACTCGTAACATACGCCGATTGTAAGGAATAAAGAGAGCTTGCCGACTTTATAAATGAAGGGCAGAATTCACGATTCTAAAGACGTTACGTAATCACTCGTAACAATTTTTGTCTTCTTATGATTTCTTTCTTGTTCATCTCAAATTCAATTTTTTCCACAATAAACAACATTTTTTAATTGGCGATATGTCTACGATTTTTTCTATTCAAAAATGGGCTTCTTACATGAATAGATACTTTCACAAATTTTTCTTTCAAAAAAGGTACTTTACAAGGATGTTGTACTTTTCAGTTTTTTTCTACTCTTCAAAATAATTTAATACAAAAATATTCCTCCACCAAAAACAAAGAAACTAGATAAGAAAAAAATTAGAGATTTTAGTTAATGAAAAAATATATGGACCATTCATTTAATTAACATATGTGAGAATTATGTGGATGAGATTACACTGTTCTCTCCCTTGATCCTCTCACCTCATCTTCCCATACGGGTCTTTCTCTCCTTCAATTTTATCAACTCAGTCACAAGACTTCAATTATATCCCTATGCAGCATAATCCTATGGAATTTGATAAATTGGACCTGAGAATTAGTGAGATTTAGAGACATATTTCAAATTTTGTCTTTCACAATTTTTGGATTTTTACCAAATTTTAAAAGGTGTTTGAACAACGATGAAGGAGAAAAAAAGGTCGGATTTCGAAGTTTGAGAGGATGAGAAGAAGCACTTGATCGAAATCTCTCTCTTATCACTGAAAACGAACCACAATATTAAAATGTATCATCCACACATCACCATCCATTTTCAATTGACCGTCTTAACTTCCAAGGATCTTGGTTGGAGAAGAAAATGGTATTGGATGTGTCTTTGTGGATAAGTAATTATGGTCAGTCTTGGTTTGTTAGTTTTATGAGAACATGGTGATGGTTACATTCTCCTTCTTTTTTTACTCGTTGTTTAATTTGATAAGTTCCACTTTTGAGCAACGAAGTTTTGACAGGTTTTAATGATATAATTCATTCATGGTTATAAAATCTCAAATCACTAGTTGTTTTATTAAAACCAATAACCATATAAAAAAACAAGATCTTTACAACAAAAAAGTGAAACATAATTAGATAATAAAAACAAATCACAAATGAGAAATGAAAAATCTTTATATACATTTTTTTGTTGGATATTTGTTGAATTTTGAAAATTAAAGAGAAAAGGAAGAGAATGGACAAAGAAAAACAAAAGTTACAGAGAAGAAATTGAAGGAATCGTGAGGTTGGTAGTAATTGGGGTTTGGAGTTTAGTTAGAGAGTTATAATAGACTTTAACCATAAATAAAATATGGCATCCAACTAAAGTATCTTTAGGTGAAATAAGTTTATGAAAAAGTATCTTTAGTTGTAAATATCTCTTCAAAAATCAATCATTCATTTCTAATTATTCATTTTTTTTTGCTGTGATCCGAATCGATCTAATTTTAAGATTCATATTTTTGTGCCGTAAAAACCGAAAGTACCTTATTTTTTTTTTTAAAAAAAATTCTTAAAATCATATATTAAATAAGATTCAATTAATATAAAATCCTAAAAGTTTAAGGTATATATCGAAAAATTAAAAACATGTCATTTGTATCCATATATCCATAAATAATTTTTTTTTTGAACATTTATGTATTATTAATGAAAAAGTTTACAACAACATCATAAAAGATGTGTAATACCAAAAAGAGGAAAGTCAGATATAACAAGAATGATACTGTAATTTTCCAATATGAGCTAATTTGTATGCAATCTCATTAGCCTTTCGACTAGTATATACTACTTGCACGTACTCGAATCGTGAGATCCATTGATGGATATCATAGATCAAGTTATCAATGAAAACATTTTGGCGATCACCATGAATGAGGTCAACTAGTTCTTGAAAGTTTCCTTCAAAAATTATCCATCGGTATCTACGAATCCAAATGATTTTTAGCGACTGTAGGAGACCAAACCCTTCTGCTTCAAGTGATGTTTGAGCTTTTGGTAAGAAGGCTGAAGTAGATGTAATGAATCTACCACTAAAATCTCGCAATATCCATTCGACTCCTATATGGATATTAGACGGGGGAAAACTCGCATCGTGGTTGCATTTGACCCATCCCGTAGGTGGAGGTGACCAAACTACAGGATAAACTTATTCATATGTAATATTCGCATTTTCTAGCTAATAGAATCTCAAAACTTGATGTGATAATAACACAAAAAAATCTCTTGTTATTCGCAGACAACCACTAGACACATATTATTACTTTTTTTTTTGGTGACACATATTATTACTTAAACATTAAGAAATATCTAATTATGCTAAAAATATAAATAAAAACAAAATCTTGTTTGTAATTATCCTAGATATTTTACAAACTTTGTCAAAATAAATCGGACGGTCGAGAACAAGCCAGCTATCTTCGCAACTCTCGATCAAAAATTTCAAACTTGAAAGCTACTGAGGCAACGACGCGTGGTTTATACGACAATGGCAAAAAATCGTAATTAACAAAGAAAACAAGGGGTAATTTCGGTAACTAAGTCTGATAAATTTACAGATCCAACCAATTCAGGACCATTTCATCTCTGACGTCTTTGCTTCTTCGTCTCCTCATCCTCACATCCACCGATTTTCCAGGGAAAATCTAAGAAAAGGTTTCGTTTCTCTATCTTTACCTTCCTCTCTAATCCCTAAATCTAGTGTTGATGCTTTTTTTTCCCCTCGATTTTTGATATTTATTCGTTAAGATTCGATTTAGATTTTCTTAAAACGTTCCGATCAGTGTTTTTCTCAGTTTTAGGAGTTTGAAATTGATCCTGAATTTGAAAATTTCCGATGATGAATTTGAAATTTGATGGAAGTTTGTGTGTTCAGTTGATAATTAGGGTTTCGGTGTTCAAATTTCGATTGTATAGCTTCGATTTTGCTGCTGAGTAGCTTCGATTTGGTTGTTTTACATGTGAATTGATCGAAAGGTAGTGTAAACATTGTCGATGCGGTTTTTGATTCGTTTGCGTATCGATTTGTTCGGCGAGTTTTTGATGTACATACATAAAATTATTGGTATGGTGGAGTGTGTTAGGCGTCTCTTCAAGCTTAGGTTTGGTGTTTTTAGGTTAAATTGTGTGCAAGAAGGTAACAAAATGTGTGTGTTTGTTTTGTTTCTTGTAGATTTTGAGCTATGGAGAGTTTCTGGCAGTTAGGTGATGAGCTTAGAGGTCAGTCAAGAGCATCAGAGGATCACAAATGGTCTACAGTTGCGACGAAGCTGGCGGAGCAAACGAGAATGAAAGGGGAACGTATGAATAACCTTGATCTGTCCAAAGGCTACACGGAGTTTAGGCCAAGCGAGAAATTTAGTTTCCAGGAGAACAACTTGAACTTCAACATGTTGAATTTGGATGGTAAATATGTGGGAGGTATGGGAAAGAGTTCGATGCAGAACAATGTTTACAATATGAATACTGTTTTCCAGAAGAATGACTTCAAAAGTGGAGGGAATATGAAAGTTAACAAGTATAATGGTAATATTGTTGCTAACAAAGAGCTGAGCAATAACAAGCACAATAACAACAATGATAATTTGGCTGTTGATAAGAGGTTTAAAACCTTGCCTGCTTCGGAAACGCTTCCGAGGAATGAAGTTCTTGGTGGCTACATCTTTGTTTGCAACAATGATACTATGCAGGAAGACTTGAAACGCTGCCTCTTTGGTAATTTCCGAGAAATGTTCTCTGTGTTTGGCTTTTAAATCTGCTTCACTCGTGCATTTCATATAAATCTTGTGACGTTTTTCAGGTTTACCTCCAAGATACAGAGACTCTGTTCGAGCAATAACACCTGGATTGCCTCTGTTTCTTTACAATTACACCACTCACCAGCTCCATGGTATCTTTGAGGTTTGTTCTTGTGCTTCTTCTTCTGTTATCTCATATATTG
Organism: Arabis alpina; assembly: GCA_900128785.1. Lineage (NCBI taxonomy): Eukaryota > Viridiplantae > Streptophyta > Magnoliopsida > Brassicales > Brassicaceae > Arabis > Arabis alpina. Next base: position 3,354,422 of record LT669792.1, read on the forward strand.
TCGCTATCATTTACTGAAAATTTGATGTTCAAATTATTCCATGGCTTGATTCTGGGTTTAGGCAACAACTTTTGGAGGTACAAATATTGATGCAACTGCTTGGGAAGACAAAAAGTGCAAAGGAGAGTCAAGATTTCCAGCTCAGGTGAGATTTAGGATCCCAGTAACTTCATCCTTCCGTCTCCATTTTGATATTTTGTACTAATCCGATGTCTTTCTCTCGGATCGCAACAGGTAAGGATCCGAGTTAGGAAAATCTGCAAAGCCTTGGAAGAGGATTCCTTCAGACCTGTTCTTCACCACTATGATGGTCCAAAATTCCGCCTTGAGCTCTCTGTACCTGAGGTGAGTGCTAATATACGTTTTGGTAGAGAACCTTTGCATGTAGAACTTAATTAAGACTGATTATATGTTAACTATATGATGTTTGTTGCAGACATTGGATCTGCTAGACCTCTGCGAACAAGCTGGTTCTGCATAAGCCGGATCAACCTATGCAATTCCACGTTGCTAAGGAAGCAGGGGTTTTGTCTGAAATCTATCTTATATATATAATGACCATAAGAGCGTAAGCTTTTGGGATTTAGTTAAGAGTCGTATTCAAATGTATGTTTACTAAAGAAGAAAGGAGGAGAGTGTGTGTGTGTGTCTTAAGGCAAGCAAAAAGGGTGAAGAGGCTCTGCCGAATAAGCGACTACTCTCGTTCTTGTTGTGTCTAATGTGTGAATTTGTGTCCTGTGTTTGTGAGAGATTTGGTAACTCTTTGAAACAAAGATTTATGTAGAAGAATATATATAGAGAGAAAGAGAACAGAGCCAGGAAAAAAATGATGAGCTACTGTTTGTGTTTTGTTTGTGTAAGGTTAAAAAGATGTCCTAAATGACAAGTTTAACTTTTAAGCATCTGACCCATATGATCTAATTTGGTACTTGGTAGTTTCCTGTAGAGCTAAACCGGTTTGTTTTGTTTAACACCAAAATTTGATGATACCAAAGATTTATGATTTTAGGAGGTGTCCCAAGTCCTGGAGTTCTTCAACAACTCAAGCGGTGCTATCTTAAGAGGAAGATTTAGGACACTTCTTTGGAACTCTCTATCAGATTTTAGGCAAAACCTTTTAGGCAAATGTAAGATTTAAACTCTCTATCAGCAACCAATGGCATTCTTTGGAACATAAAAGGTACAATATCCTTGAAAATATCCAAATGATTGTTGCAATTGGTGGTTTCATGAACTCTTACATTTTCATATATTTTGTACCATGTTTGATCACAATCACAAAGGCATTATTGGTACAAAAAGGAGTTGAAATAAGGAAAGCTGCTAATTCTACAACAGCAAAGATGATGATACATTGGTAAAATCTACGGCTTCTCTATGTGGTTAGTGTTGGCTACAAGTAGAAGACCACCAGCACAACCATAGAGAGAAAATCATCATCTTCGTAGCAAACACACAATCAAAGAGCAGCTGATACAATGAAGTTTTGAATTCTGTTCAACAGCTCTTCCTTGACAGAATCTGGTACTGAAGCTGCATAGAAACAAACTCAAGCTTACCTAACACATCTAGTTATTGACCAACACAAAAAACTGATATTTGTGTTCCACTTTCATCTATTACCTCTGCCTTTAGGAGTGATCACTCGGATTAGTTCATCAACTGTAACATCTTTCCTCCCTTTCTTCTTTACATGCTCCCTACAATCCCAAAAAGACCTTCAAATATAAGCTTTAAAACCAAAACGTCTCAGGCAATGCTAGTTCACTATTAAATCCAAATCAGTCCACAGAACAAAACAAAATTTGAGTTCTTTGCTTCAATTTTCACCAACAAACAACAAATTAAGAACTCTATACAAAACCAATATCTTATAGCAAGATTCCAACTTCTCTTTAGATGTTTTTGCTAAACTTCAGAAGCTGTAACCATACCCTAATAGCAACAACTACCAAATTCAAGAATTGATCTGAATCAAAGATGATATTAGGTCAAGAAAGAACCTGCAAGCAATTCTCATCTCATCTTTCCAACCACACTCCATCAATCTATCTCTCACAAGCTCCATCAAAGTCTCCTTCTCTCCACTCTCTACCAACTACACCATTGAAATTTAACCATTCAAAATTCCAAAAACATTGATTTGATTTCGCAGATTAGAAATTTGAAACCTTGATGTTGATGATTTCACGAAGCGTAAGCTCGTCTTTCTCGAAAGCTTCCGATAAATCTTCTTCATCAGGTGTAGGAGGACGATTCACTGAGTGTTTCCTGATCAGAAAACAAACCACCATTACCCAACAATACAACAAAAATCGAGAAAATTGAAGATGAAATGATTCGAAAGAAGGGGATATGGTTATTGTATACGTACATGTGTTTGGATTGATTGATAGATCAAGAACAAGAATCGATTTTGATGCAGGAATTTTCCAGAATCTCCAGAAAGCAAAACCCGAACTGTATCGTATTGAAGAAGACGACTACATTACATTATGGGCCTTTGTAAATGTATTCGAATCGAAGCCCATATTTGAAAATAGGCCATGGAAGATGTTTTACCAAACTTAAAGCAAGTGGAAAATTAAGGTATACCTAGGGGAAAAAGGAACCCAAACAATTTACGTCGTGCCTTTTTAGACTTAAACTTTTTCATATGACTAATTTAAACCTGAATTCTAAATAAATTCAAATCTTATACTTGAACTAACAGGTATTATGTTGAATTGTACATTGACCAAGATTTCGTTAGTCAACGTTAATGGAAAAACGATACGTGGGTTAGTTGACTCGGTTTCGTTGGGTCAAAACGATATCGTTTCGTTGTTTTAGTAAAAAGATGTTGTTTTTTATAAAAAAAATTCAAAATCGAATCCGTAATTCGATATAATGACGTCGTTTTCATTTGGAGATTTATCGAATTATGGATTCGATTTCGAGTTTTCGCTAAATGAAAACGACATCGTTATACTAAAACAACGTAACGACGTCGTTTTCAAGCATTTCTTACATAACCAACTAACCCACATATCGTTTTAGTCACTATTCGGTTAACATTGACTAACGGAATCTTGGTCAAGGTACAATTCGACACAAAACATGTTAGTTCATGTATAAAATTTGAATTTATTTGGAGTTCAAGTTTAAATTAATCATATGTAAAAGTTCAAGTCCAATGGACACGATACAAATTGTCTGGGTTCAAATTAGCCTTTTCCCCGTACACCTAGGCATGAGTTTAGGTAATCATTCGGGTTTTGAGTCGGTTAATTCAGTTATCGATTTTCGGTTTTTAGGAATATAATAACCATTCGGGTATTTTAAAATTTCAGTTCGGTTTTAGTTCAGTTACTTTCGGTTTCACTTTGGTTTCAGTTTCGGGAATGAAAACCTTTGGTAATTTGACTTGCCCTTCTCAAAAAGCTTTCTCAACCTTTTATTATACTTGGTTCTTAAAAAAAAACCTTTATTATACTTAGTTCTTCAAAAGACACCTTTGATTAGAGAGCTGAAACTTTTAATGAGCTCAATATAGAAAAGATAGAACATGACAAGTTGTAGTTTTTTTTATTTAAGTTTCAGATCCAAAAATTCAATGTTACTTTGGCTTTTGAACATAGAATGCAAGAAGACAAGCTTGTGAACGCCTAGAGGATAAGGGAAAACCTGTGAGCATCTCAAATTTCTTGTGGTTGCTAATAGATTTAGAGAAGATTATAGTTGCCTTCTTTTAACAACTTCCAATTCTCAAGATGAATGCTACTACTTCTTTCTCTACTTCTATTCCTCGATAATCTAGCCATTCCAATGTTTCAAGAGTTGATAACAAATATTCAGGTACCATGCTCGTTTCATTCCAGTACGGGCGCGGCTTATGAGACTGAATGCGATGGCACTAAGATACAAACAAATACAATGAATTAGATCAGTCATATATATATGTATCAAATTAAGACAATTAAATATATATGTATACGTTTTTGCAAGTTTGAGTGTTTTTAAGTTCGGCGAATCTCTTAGCACACGAATAAGTAAATTTAACCATTCTGTCTCACATGTGCATAGCTTTAAATGTACAAGAGAGCAGAATATACTACCAACGGGATACGCATCCTGCGTATACCAACATGGCATTAATTATAGTGTAAGTAGTGTACGTAGTGCCAATAGTTTTGATCATATATAAGAGTAAAGAGCATATATATTACCTTAGAGGTTGGTATACAAAGAGAACGACGCTTGGCTGTTATAATAGATTCCATGATCTTCTTCCAAGGATCCCAGGTATTAACGACAAGATTTGCTTTGACAATCTTAGTCATATTATTCTCAATGACACAAAGCGCATTCGAACGAGTAACAATTTCCACACACTCCAAAGAAGGAGCATCTATCACATACCCATGACTATCGTATTTTACTATACTTTCTTCCGATCTACACAAGACTAAACTCTTTAGAGAAGGCACTCTTATGCTCAAAATGGGCACATTGTCATCTGGATGTTGCTCCACAAGCAAGTCTTCAAGAATAGGACAACCAGATAAACGCCTCTTGAAAAATTCATCACTTGGGTACTTGATGAGTTTAAGACTCAATATTTTTAGAGATGGGAAAGATATTGGGGGAGTAACATGATCCAGAAGAACCGTGTTCTTTAGTTTCAAGGCCACAAGCATTTTGCACCATGAATGCAGTAACATGATCCTTGGAAGTGTGATTGGAGTTTTATCTCGATAATCAGCTCACGTACACGGCGTTTTTCTACAGCTCTAATCCACACTTGTATATCTCCAGTTCTATCACGTCTTTTAGAAAGTTTGAAACTCAAAGTTTCTATAACATGAGCGTCGGGCATAAACAAAGATTCGTTTACAAACCGCAAAAAACTTCCATACTTAATATTTTGATAGCTATCATCGTATATGAGTTTTAGAACCATTGTCCAAAGAAATTGCCACCGTTTTGACAAAACCATTGTGTCCACGACATGTTTCGTAGGCAGATACGATAATATTTGCAAGAGAAGCTCATCGTGCAAGCGGCTTATCCTATCCATAATTAGGAGCTAATAACCTCTTTTTTTCTTTCTAAAGTCCAAACCTAAAAATTAAAGAAGAGGACGAAAAAGGGGTATGAGATTCTCAAGAACTAAACAATTAGTCACACCTGACACTAAAATAAGCAACGACGCAAGTTCAAAAGCGAAAACATAGAGAGATGATACATAACAACTCACGAATAGAAATCAATACGAAAACGAATTCCTTAATTTTTGAAATCATCAAGACGTCAAAAATCAGAGTAAATTCACAGAAATATATTAACCAAATACCTAGAACACACGTAATAAAAAAACACACCTCTATAACTTCTTAATCATAATATATATCTTATACTAATAGGATAATAACATGTGTTAAAACTTAAAATTAATTAAGAAAAAAATAAAATTGAAAATGAAAAACTAGCAAAAGAATTGTCAACTATTTAACCATATAGTAAGAAAAGAAAATTTATTATAGTCCAAAATTATTAAAAAAAAGTATTTATAACATTTAAACTAATTAGAGGAAATCTATTTGTTTAGGGTTATATAAATTTCAGTTTATTATATAGTACAAAATAATTAGAAAAGAAATTTTTCTAATAGACTCTAAGGGGTCCTTATTCATTGATGGATTATGTAAAACTTATGAATTTTAAAAGTTGTGAGATTTTATCAATTCTTATGGATTCTTAAAAATTATTCTCATGGATTACAATTGATTCTCATGGATTCTTGTAAATTATTCTCATGGATTTGTAATAATTTGTTTTCCACATAAGGTAATATATATATTCATAGTTTTCTCTAAAAAGTTCAAGTAGTATACTTGTCAATATTCTAGATTCCACTTTAGACGTGAGACATCACCATAAAAAGATGTGAGCTAATCAACCCACACCATTGCCATCATCATTTTCAAGCATTGCCATTAACATTACATAATTTGTTCTTCAGACCTGAGCTAACTTTTCGATTGTTTCTTTTTGTTTTTTTGTAAAACTTTCTTTGGAGCTTGTTTTTGAACTTTGTTTTAAGATTGCTTTATTATTAATAAAATAGATTTGGATTTTGAATTATAATTTTCATAATGTGTTATATTTCTTGACTTTGTGATGTCTTTATTTATAGTTAACTTCAACGTCTTTTCCATGTTTGTGACTTGACTTTATTTTATAGTTATGTATAATAGGTTGTGAAATTTGCTTTTTCTTTTTAAGAATAATGAGTTCTTGCTTTCTTGGTGTTCTTATATTACGTTGGGTTTTTCAGTTGTTATTTTATGATTCGTTTATGTCTCTTTTATAAATTCTAGTTTTTGTTATGATTAGAAAATCAAAAAAATGTTGTTTTGATCGTTGGGTTTTTTTGTTGATGTTGTGTGTGTTTTTTTTTAACATGGATTTCAATAATATCATGTATATCTCTAGTATTTTGAAAATCATGTTGTATGAGTAAAACTATAGAGATTCCATCTCCCAATAACAATGAATTTTAATTGATTTAGAAAATCAACAAAACATAATTTTTTTGAATAAAAATGAATTTCAAAAGGAATGTAAAAATCCTCAAATGAATAACAATGGATTTGATTTAAAATTTAAGAATCCATTAACCAATAACAATGGAATCTTAAAATTTTAAAAATCTACATAAATCCAACAATGAATAACCCCCCCCCCCCTAAACTAAGTAGAGGAAATATACTATAGTCGTCTAAATTTATAAAATCTCTCAAATAATTCACAACTACATGGAATACTCAAAGATTACAACACTAAACATATCGAGAGCATTTGACCTTGATTTTTTCTGTTTTGTTTTCAAAGATAAAAAAATACTCCAAAAAGGTAGAACAAATAAGAAAACATTGTAAGTGCATATTTGGGCTAGATCGAATGACAACGAGCAAGTACGTGCATAAAGTAAATTGACACAAGGAGTTTTTTAACGAGGTTCGTTTCCTATATCCCCGGGACCACGTCCAGAACAAATCCATTATAAAAAGAAGCAACCTACAATTGCTATATGGATACCACACTACTCTTTTCTATAACATGGATCATAACCTGAGAATCATCATGATCTCTCAGTAACACCAACATTTCTGATCTTCTTTGGTGGACGACGCCACACACACCTGTGTGCCTCTCTCAATGAAACCCTAGGCGCGTAAATGTTTTCGTCTACGCCTCTAGGTATAAATACTCACGTCCTAAACCCTAGGCGCGTAAATGTTTTCGTCTACGCCTCTAGGTATAAATACTCACGTCCTAAACCCTAAGGACTCTCCAATTCACGTGGGCTTCAAGCCCATGAACGACAAGGCCCACAACCAATCTTATCAAAAACTGCTTCAGCATCTACACTGCTTCAGCTCTTCAGTCTTGGGTCTAAAACCTGTAGCAATCACACTTTCAATCTCTCCCTTTGTTACAGAGTTTTAGAACATATGCTTACTTAGTCGCATACACTTTGATGATCTTCAAGCTTCACTTCGGTTCAAAGCTTCTAGTGTATCAACACTAAGCACACAAGATATAACATCTTCATTCTCCCCCTTTTTAACTTAGTTTGATACTCAAGCATCTTCTTCTTTCTTGCTCACCCCATACACAATGCTTCATTGACAAGCTGATTTAGCCAATATAAACAATCTCCCCCTGCTTGAGTGCACAACTAAGTTAAAAATTCTCATGTTGATCATAGACAGCCCTTGTAGTACTTCATCCCTCCGTTTTTTTCACACCTCTTTTCTTTTGACTTGACCTTAGTCTTTTTCAGACACTACTCCAGTCTGAACGAAGCTCAACCACAAACTCATTTCATCTCAGCACCAAACTCAATCAGATGGATGAATAAGCAGAAGGTTCCATAATCTAATTTCACCAACAACCTTTGAACAAACAACAACACATTTCAAACTAACCGTTAGCTTACGAATCCCACCGTTGATTATGAAGTTTGATATGCAATCATTAAACTCGCAAAATTTCAGAAGGATCGAAATCCATTTGACTTTCCAAACAACCTCACCAAACTGCTCCATCGAACCCGTTTTTTTTTTTCCGAAACTTTTCAGATTTGAATGATTATCGGTCAACTTTCACAGTGATTTGTTGATGGATAATAACTCTGATTGACAATCCGTCAGCTTCTATGCTTTCCTTGCTGTGGGATCTTTCCAGGGATAGCTTGATCGTGGAGTGGGACCTCTTGAGTCATCGGAAATAAGACCTAAAAGATGACACCTCGTTCACTAATTTGCAGGATTTTCTGCAGATTTGGTTAGAAAGAAACACTCACAACTTCCAAACTTTACCTCCGAATTGGGTTCCGTTTTCTCCTGTGGAAAGATGACTTTGTTATCTTTGCAACCATACCAATATCATTGTTTGGTTTTGTTCTGGTCCGCCGGGAAAACAGCCCGTAATATGGCTTGTCGCAGTGGTTTCGTTTTTTTCCTTTTCTTCTCTTCTCTTCTTCTGATTCTTCTCTTGTCTTCTCTCGAGGCAACCATTAGCTCAAACTTCTTCTTCATTAACACAAAACATGATTGAACCCTAATCTCAGAAACACGGACCTTCATAAATTCAGAGATACAAAAACTCCTCTTCTCTTCACTAACTTGAATCTAGCCACAAAAACCCAGATACCAATTGTAAGTGCATATTTGGGCTAGATCGAATGACAACGAGCAAGTACGTGCATAAAGTAAATTGACACAAGGAGTTTTTTAACGAGGTTCGTTTCCTACATCCCGGGACCACGTCCAGAACAAATCCATTATAAAAAGAAGCAACCTACAATTGCTATATGGATACCACACCACTCTTTTCTATAACATGGATCATAACCTGAGAATCATCATGATCTCTCAGTAACACCAACAGACAGATCTTGTTTTTCTGATCTTCTTTGGTGGACGACGCCACGCACACCTTTGTGCCTCTCTCAATGAAACCCTAGGCGCGTAAGTGTTTTCGTCTACGCCTCTAGGTATAAATACTCACGTCCTAAACCCTAAGGACTCTCCAATTCACGTGGGCTTCAAGCCCATGAACGACAAGGGCCACAGCCAATCTTATCAAAAACTGCTTCAGCATCTGCACTGCTTTAGCTCTTCAGTATCTTCAGTCTTGGGTCTAAAACCTGTAGCAATCACACTTTCAATCTCTCCCTTTGTTACAGAGTTTTAGAACATATGCTTACTTAGTCGCATACACTTTGATGATCTTCAAGCTTCACTTTGGTTCAAAGCTTCTAGTGTATCAACACTAAGCACACAAGATATAACATCTTCAAACATGAGCCTACATGTTTAAATGAGATAAGCATGCAAGAGGCAAACTTGTAGGAGAAGGCAGAACTAGGTTAAGGTTTCGTAGGGGACACGTTAGGAGGATAAGCGATGTAGCTAGCTTACAAGAAAACAAGCAAGTTGGTCCTAATATTACAAAGAAATTTCATGGAGGAAATGCGATGTAGCTAGCTTACAAGAATCTTCTTTTGTTTGACCTGAAAAGTAAACTGTTGACTCGTAGTCATAGTCTCACTTCACTTCACACCACCCATGACTATTTCAAAACAAAACACTTCAATCTCTTATCTTATTCTTCCTCATTCTCAATCCTTCAACAATTCTCCATTTTTCAGTTTCCGATGATCCGTCACGCTTTCTTAACCGTTTCCATTCTCGTTTCCGTCACTGTCCCCATAGCAGAAGCAGCAACGACGGCGGCATACAATCCCATCGATGTCCATTTCTTTAACTGCGGTTATACCTTCAATAACACGGATGACACTGGCCGGAATTGGACTGTAGAGGATCCAAAAACCTTACCGTCGAATTCAGTCAACGCATCATTCTCTGATTTTGCGAATTCCCAAGAATCAGGTGTTCTTCCTGTTCCATACACCAAAGCTCGGATTTTTCTATCTGATTTCACTTATAGTTTTACGGTGACTCCTGGCCCGAAATTTCTTCGGTTATATTTTTACCCGACCCGATACGGATCCGACTTCGACACGGTTAGTTCCGTCTTTTCCGTCACCGTCAACAACGATTTAATTCTCTTGAAGAACTTCAGTGCCTCTTTAACGGTAAAAGCAGCTTCCAAAGATTTATACGTAATCAAAGAGTTTATCGTTCCGGTTTACCAAACGGCGTTAAATCTAACGTTCACGCCGTCTTCGAATTCGTTAGCTTTCATTAACGGAATCGAGATTCTTTCCATGCCCGATTTTTTTTACGTTGGTAGTAATATTGACTTGGAGATGTATACTTCCATGGCTTTGGAGACCGTTTACCGGTTAAACGTCGGCGGTCAAATGGTCGGCGATACCGGAATGTACCGGAGGTGGATTCCCGATGATGAGTTCTTGCTGGATGATTCGGGAACCGTGCCGGATGTAGGGGATGTGAAGATCAACTACACAGAGAAAACTCCGGCGTACGTTGCGCCGGAAGGCGTTTACTCCACGTGTCGTGTGATGGGGAACGCCAAGAAAACTAATCTCACATGGCTCTTCCCAGTCGATGGTGGGTTTAACTACCTTGTTAGGCTTCATTTTTGTGAGATTGTACCAGAAGTAACCAAACCGAACCAACGGGTCTTCTCCATCTTCATTGGAAATCAGGTGGTCAAGCGTCAGATGGATGTGTTTGGGTTGAGCGGTGGTTCTTGGATTCCAATGTATCTAGACTTCAATCTATATGTTGGTTCGGGAAGTGATCTACGACTTGACTTGCATCCTTTCAACGACACTAATCCCGATTCTCTTGACGCTATTCTTAATGGTGTAGAGATTCTCAAGATGAGTGATTTTGACGGCAATATCGCTGAACCTTATGCAAACCCAATAACATTGGGAGACAAGTTTCATGAAACATCTCAACGGAAGAAGAAGAATTGGGCTACAATAACCCCCATAGTTGTTGGTTCTGCAATTGGGTTGGCAACTTTGGTTGTTGTCCTCATGTTATTGATGCGTCGTCATATGAAGAGGAAGAAGAACGTGGACGAGAATAGTGTCGATATGTCCAAGGTACTACTAAAACATTACACTTATGCTGAATTAAAGAAGATCACAAAATCATTTTCACACATAGTCGGAAAAGGAGGATTTGGAACTGTCTATGGTGGAAGCCTCTATAAGGATCGTAAAGTTGCAGTAAAAGTATTGAAGGATTCAAATGGAAATGGTGAAAATTTTGTCAACGAAGTCGCCAGCATGAGCCAAACCTCTCATATAAACATTGTTTCGATGCTTGGTTTCTGCAATGAAGGGTCGAAAAGAGCCATTATTTATGAGTTTCTAGAGAATGGGTCTTTGGATCAATTCCTCTCTAGCAATAAGTCATCAGCTCTGAATGTGACAACACTATATGGAATCGCGCTTGGTGTTTCTCGGGGATTGGAGTACTTGCATTATGGCTGCAAAACAAGAATTGTGCATTTTGACATTAAACCTCAAAATATTCTGTTAGACGACAATATTTGTCCTAAAGTCTCAGACTTTGGGCTTGCTAAGCTCTGTGAGAAAAGAGAAAGCATTTTGTCATTGATGGACGCAAGAGGAACAATAGGTTACATTGCACCCGAGGTGTTCTCAAGAATGTATGGCGGAATCTCCCATAAGTCAGATGTGTATAGCTATGGAATGTTAGTCCTCGAGATGATCGGAGCAAGAAACAAAGAAATAGTTGAAACCATAACTCCCGACGCTAGTTCATCTTATTTTCCCGATTGGATCTATAAGGATCTTGAAAATGGAGACCAAACATGGATATTTGGAGATGAAATAACAAAAGAGGAAAAGAAGATTGTGAAGAAGATGATCTTGGTGAGTCTCTGGTGTATCCAACCATGCCCATTAGATCGTCCACCAATGAATAGAGTCGTCGAGATGATGGAAGGAAGTTTGGATGCACTTGAAGTCCCTCCCAAGCCTTCTATGCATATTTCGACGAGGCTTATTTCTGAATCTTCTTCGCTTGTTGAGATGGTGGAAGGAAGTTCCCCTGAAGTCTCTCCTTAGCCTTCTATGCATATTTCGACAGGGCTTATTTCCGAATCTTCTTTGATTGTCGATGGCATAGAAGCTGGATATAAAAACTTAAACCATTGTTGTCTTCATGAAGCATACATTAATCATTCCACAAAAATGCAAGGGGGAAACTAAATTTGTTTTTCTTCCAACCAAAAGAGTGAAGACTATCTTACTATTATATACTCCCTCCGTTCCTAATTAATAGATGTTTAAGGTAATGCACGGTAATTAAGAAAACGCATTGATTTCTACGATTTACAGTTTTCAATAAAGTTTAACCAATAGTATTTCAATATTTGTTTTGGAATTTGTAAAAGTGCATAGAAAACTGTAAAAACTCTATTAATTTGGAACAAATTTTTTTTGTAAAAAATTCTACATTTAGGAACAGAGGGAGTATAGAACATTAAAATATAAAGTTATCAATGTTTTTTTCTCTCCTTAGGGAGAATTATGTACATGTTACAATGGGATAAATAAACTACAGAATGTGAGACATGATTCACGAATGTCATAAAAATAACAATTATTTAGTTATAGTTATTTTTTGACAGTGAATTCAAAAATCTTTGAAGGTAATTTGATGACCTTTTCTTAACAGTTAATTATCTGATAATCTATTATACCAACTTTTTATATATTTGATCTACTTGCAACCTACGTGATAGGGTAATTTGATCACTTTAAACATATTTTTGATGTTGGAATATTGTTAAAAAAGTTTTGAGTGTTATAAACCCATTTAGTGGATGCCCATTAGAGACTCATGTTCTAGAATATCCCTAAACCCTACTTCCTCTCCAAGTATTGTATCCCTATATATACTTTGTACTTCTCATGGAATAATACACAACACAATTCTCTACTCTCTTTCTCTTCTTACTACAACACGTTATCAACACGATAACCTAACCACTGAATAAATCCCTAGCCACCAAAGTAAAACCCTAATTAACAATTCCTTTAACGTTCTCCAACATCTTCGACTTTGTTTCGGTTCTACGATGTCTTCAATTTATTTTCGTTTTTCAAACATCTCCGATCCGACCAACTGAGAGGTAAATCACGTTTCCTTAAGCTCTTTAATTATAACAAGTAATCTAAATCACTTTAATAATATTTTGACAAAAACAATTCATTCCTTTAATTATACAGTATGGCATCTAGTATTATTTTATTACTTTGATGTAGTTTCAAGTTAACATGATCTCTTCTTCGTTAATCTTAATTGCTTTGATAAAATTTTTTTATTTATTTTATTTTATAAATTATTTTTAAGTTTAATTTTGTGATTTGATAACATACACATGTTAATTCATGAATACTATGTTTATCATCGAGTAATTCTCACAAATCATACTTATATATATTAATTATTTTTAACACAATTTTATGTTTTTATTTTTAAGTTTGATTTTGTGATTTGATAATATACACATGTTAATTCATGAATATCAATGTCTATCAATGAGTAATTCTCACAAATCATACTTATATATACATATTAATTATTTTACTAATACGCTTTCTCTTACGATTAATCTATATAGTCATTAGTCCTTTTCAATCTTTATTATATGCATAATAAAGGCATGCATTATGTAAACATTATTTTATTTCCAATCTTTACGATTTGTTCTTATAAGAGGCAAAGTCAATTTTATGATATTCATGTATGAATCATGATCGAATAACTGACTTTGTCATTATTTTTGGAAGAAAACACCTAAAAAAAAAGTTAATTGTGATGGTGTTAATACGACTTGTATTTAATCTTGATTGAATAGGATGATCAATAATAATATCTTTGTTCATCGTGAGATTCAATTCGAAATATATGAACCTGAAGTTTCATATCTCTAGAGAGAAAACTAGATAATCTCACATAGACTATAAGTGACAAATCTAGAAGATTTTGATCACTGTTTGATGATTATGAAAGTTCACTTCAAGTGACATATCCAGAAGATTATGTTCATTGCTTGACCATAAAAATTTACATGTTAGTCAGAGCAATTCTTAAAGGAAAGGTATGATCACCAGAATGTGATATTATCTAAAACTAGTTATGATTTGAATATAAGACTTAAAGTCTATAAGTTATGTTCAGAATTACTTGCAATTTGATATTATCTCTAGTTTAGAGATGGTAAAGGAGGCATACTTAAACTTGTATGCAAATACTATCGTCTTGCAGACGCAATATTGTGAAAAGAGATTTAAAAAGTTTTCAAAACTTATATCTTAATTATCTCATTAAGGCTGAACAAAATTATGAGCTATTGATAAATCATAGATCATGTATTGGTTGTTAAGCATCATTCCTTGAAGCAAATGTGACATCATAAACTAAGGAAGAAAAACACAACGCAATAATGTTTGTCGAGGAAATTGCTATAGAATTGGTCGTAAATGTGAAATAGATATGATTATGGTCATGGTCAAGACTGAGATCAAAATCGAAGAGTCTCTATTAAGAACTCATATTTTCATCAGAAGTGAGAAAATAGATATGGTAATAAGTCAAAGATATTTGAATCATCTAAAAATGGAAGAATCTAAAGAGAGTACAATACAAGGTAGTATAAAGCTTATTGAATGCTTCAGAAGAGCATATATATGAATGCTTCAGAAAAGCATGGATATTATTGCATATGGGAATGTATTTGGCATATTTATGCATTTATTCTCATAAGTCTCAAAAGTAAGAAAGATCTAAGATAGAATACATGTCCCGAGTAGGGAATGTTGTTGATTCTAAAAAGGGATTCAATATAGGATTGATAAAATCAGTGTTATCATCTCGAGGGGGAGAGTTAAAGAATCTCACATACCATCAGTGTTCTAAAATACGCTATACGCTAGACGTACGGTCGACTACCGTATAGCGTATAAACATATATACGGGCGTTTATACGGAGTATATACGGTGAATATTTTTTGAAAATAAATATATGTATAATAGTACAAATATAATAAATATACAATTTATATGGTAAAATATAATTCATTATCAATATATTAAACAAAACTCACTTTTCTAATTTATTTTTAAAAATTATAATCATGGTTTTCATTATTCTAACAGAATTAGAATCTATGAATTTTCTAGAATGTTGAGATGTTGCAGGGCTGATCACCCATCGTGCATCTTAATAACTCTAGTGAATTTACGAGCATTTGATGATTATTGCATATCCATTGGGATACATGCTGAAAATCTAGTAGCACATGTTCATACATTGCAACAGCATTAATTCGCATCATGCCAATGAATAATCAATACTTTTCCCCTATTGTAACTGGTAGTAAACAAATGATAAAAAAATAAAATATATAAACATAAAATAATTAGAAAAGATATGGATATCTAAATTTAAAAGTTTAAGATTACACCATATCAAAGAATACAAAAATCTCTAAACATACTTTTCAACATAATCTTATTATATAGAGTTGGATGTGCACCAAATTATAACTCACGAGATTATGATGTATTATTATTAGTTTAGATTGTGACATGTGTCAATAAAAAAATTTCCTAATCTATATTATTTACTTTTTAAATGAAATTGTACTCTAATTTAAAAAGTAATAATAAATCAAAATAAAATGTCAACAAGAAAGAAAAAAAAAAATATAAAGTCGAAAGAAACAAAATTAAGGCAAAAATATTTCATAACAATTAGAAAAAACGATAGTCAATGCAATTGGAAAAAAAAAATTGCAATGGAAAAAAGAAATTAAGTGTCAACAAAAATATGACATTGTCATTATGGTCAAATAAACTAATGCAAATAGGTTTTGTACCAATTAAAAAAAGGAGACAATGCAATAAAAAGAAGGAAATTAAGCTTTTTTTTACGGAAAATAAGCTTTAAAATAGTATAATTGTCTTATGTTCAAATAACAAAATGTTGTTACTAAAACAAAAAGGTATAATATCATATTGTAAATTAGCAAACGAAAATCTATCAATTTTATATAATACTTCATGATCGTTTCCAAGTTTAATATGACATCAATTTATTTTATTCTCTTAATCAAGCGACTTATAAGTTTGAAGTAAAATGATATAATAAAAAAAAATTATGTATGTAATTGGAAAAGATTATTTATGCAATTAGAATAAAGTTATTTGATAATTATATAGATTTCAATTTAGAGTATAATTTTATGGCTTTTATTTTAGAATATAATTACACGGATTATAACTATATAAATTATCAATTTTAAAATCTAATACCCACTAGTCTAATAGGCGACCCTAATTTAGTTATAGATAGTCTTACAAGACGGCAAAAAAAAAAATTAGTCTTACAAAAAAGCAAGCAAGTTGGTCGGGAAATGATCAAGAAGAAGAAATTTCATAGAAAAACCTTCTTTGTTAGCTGGACTCACTTCACAACCCATGGCTTTGAACTATACACTTCAATCTCTTATCTTCTTCTTCTTCTTCTCCATCATTCTCAATCCTTCAATAATTCTCCATTTTTCAGTTTCCGATGATCCGTCACGCTTTCTTAGTCTACTCCATTCTCCTTTCCGTCGCTGGTGCGAAAGCAGCAACGACGGCAGCTTACAATCCCACGGATGTCTTTCTCTTCAGCTGCGGTGAAACCTCCGATCGAACCGATAACAATGGCCGGATTTGGACGGTGGAGAATCAGAAAACCTTACCGTCGAATTCAGTCGAGGCATCTTTCTCTTTAGATGCGAATTTCCTAGGATCAAGTGCTCCTTCGGTCCCATACACCAAAGCTCGGATTTTCCGATCTGATTTTACTTACAGTTTTTCTGTTTCTCCCGGCCCGAAATTTGTCCGGTTATACTTATACCCCACCCAGTACGGATCCGATTTCGACGCCGTTAATTCCTTCTTTTCTGTTACCGTCAACCATAATATAACTCTCTTGAAAAACTTCAGCGCCGATTTAACGGTCAAAGTTTCCAAAGAATATACCGTAGTCAAAGAGTTTATCGTTCCAGCTGACCAGACGACGTTAAAACTAACGTTTACTCCGTCTCCGAATTCGTTAGCTTTCGTTAACGGAATCGAGATTGTCTCTATGCCCGATCGGTTTTACTCAAAGGGAGGGTTTAACGACATAATAGTAAACGTTGGTAGTAGTAGTACTATTGACTTTGAGATACCCAATTCAACGGCTTTCGAGACCGTTTACCGGTTAAACGTCGGCGGGGCTATGGTCGATGATACCGAAATGTTCCGGCGGTGGATTCCCGATGATGAGTTCCTTCTCAAAACGACTAACAGCGCCCAATGGGTGTCGGTGTATGATGAAACGATGAACTACACAGAGCAAACTCCTGCGTATGCCCCGAACGACGTGTACGCCACATGTCGTGTGATGGAGAATGCCAAGAACCCAAACCTAAACTTGAATTTCAACCTGACATGGCTCTTCCCAGTCGATGGCGGGTTTAACTACATTGTTAGGCTTCATTTCTGTGAGATTGAATCGTGGGTGACCAAACAGAACCAACGGGTATTCTCTATCTTCATTACAAATCAGATCGCTAAGCTTGAGATGGATGTGATTGCGTTGAGCGGTGGTTATCAGATTCCAGCGTACCTAGACTTCAATGTATATGTTGGTTCCCAAAGTGATCTACGACTTGACTTGCATCCTTATAGCCGCACTAAACCGCAATATCTCGACGTTATTCTGAATGGTTTAGAGATTCTCAAGATGAGTGATTTCGAGAGTAATCTCGCTGGACCTAATCCAACCCTCAAAACGTTGGGAAACAAGTTGCACGTTGTGGTCAAAACCAAAACATCTCGATGGAAGTGGGTCACTACAATAACCGCCATAGTTGTTGGTTCTACAATTGGGCTGGCAACTTTGGTTGTCGTCCTCATGTCATTGATGCGTCATTTGAAAAGGAAGAAGAACAAGAAGGAGAACAGTGTCCTTATGTCCAAGGTACTACTAAAACATTACACTTATGCTGAATTAAAGAAAATCACAAAGTCATTTTCACACATAGTCGGAAAAGGAGGATTTGGAACTGTTTATGGTGGGAACCTTTGTGAAGGTCGTAAGGTAGCAGTAAAAGTACTGAAGGATTCAATGGGAAGTGGTGAAGATTTCATCAACGAAGTCGCCAGCATGAGCCAAACCTCTCATATAAACATTGTTTCCATGCTTGGTTTCTGCAATGAAGGGTCGAAGAGAGCCATTATTTATGAGTTTCTAGAAAATGGGTCTTTGGATCAGTTCATCTCTAGAAATAAGTCATCGGCTCTGAATGCAACAACACTATATGGAATCGCGCTAGGTGTTTCTCGGGGATTGGAGTACTTGCATTATGGCTGCAAAACAAGAATTGTGCATTTCGACATTAAACCTCAAAATATTCTGTTAGACGACAATCTTTGTCCTAAAGTCTCAGACTTTGGGCTTGCTAAGCTCTGTGAGAAAAGAGAAAGTATTTTGTCATTGATGGACGCAAGAGGAACAATAGGTTACATTGCACCCGAGGTGTTCTCAAGAATGTATGGCGGAATCTCCCATAAGTCAGATGTGTATAGCTATGGAATGTTAGTCCTCGAGATGATTGGAGCAAGAAACAAAGAAGTAGTTGAAACCATAACTCCCGAAGCTAGTTCATCTTATTTTCCTGATTGGATCTATAAGGATCTTGAAAATGGAAACCAAACATGGATATTTGGAGATGAAATAACAAAAGGGGAAAAGAAGATTGTGAAGAAGATGATCTTGGTGAGTCTCTGGTGTATCCAACCATGCGCATCAGATCGTCCACCAATGAATAGAGTCGTCGAGATGATGGAAGGAAGTTCGGATGCACTTGAAGTCCCTCCCAAGCCTTCTATGCATATTTCGACGAGGCTTATTTCTGAATTTTCTTCGCTTTTTGAGATAGTGGAAGGAAGTTCCCCTGAAGTCCCTCCTAAGCCTTCTATGCATATTTCGACGGGGCTTATTTCCAAGTCTTCTTTGATTGTCGATGGCATAGAAGCTGGATTTAAAACTTAAACCGTTGTTGCCTTCATAAAGCATACATTAATCCGTCCACAGAAATGCAAGGGGAAAACTAAATTTGTTTTTCTTCCAACCAAAAGATTGAAGACTATCTTACTATTATATATAGTTATCAATGTTTTTTTCTCTCCTTAGGGAGAATTATGTACATGTTACAATGGGATAAATAAACTACAAAATTTGAGACATGATTCTCCAATGTCATAAAAATAACAATTATTTAGTTATAGTTTTTTTTTTTACAGTGAATTCAAAAATCTTTGAAGGTAATTTGATGACCTTTTCTTAACACTTAATTATCAGATAATGTAATATACCAGCTTTTTTATATATTTGATCTACTTGCAACCTACGTGATAGAGTAATTTAATCACTTTAAACATATTTTTGATGTTGGAATATTGTTAAAAAAAAAATTTGGAGAAAATTGTATATAGCGGTCAACTTATTTCACTAAATTTTACTCAAATTAAGGTCTAACTTAGACAACCATCAAACTTTTTTTTGTCTAATTATTTTCTGTAAAAACTATTTAAGTAGGAAAATGAATCCCAACAATAACTAATAATTATATAAAAAAGTAAAAAATGAATACTGTAGAGTAGTTGAATTTTTATTAAACAAAGCTATATAATATACGAAAAATGGAATGGTTCTTGAATAAGGGAGAGAAGAAAGAAAATGATGGAAAAGAAAATGATGGAAAAGAAAAAGAAGGGTGTTGAAAAGTAAATCATCTTATTATATAAAAGCGAGGTTTTCAAAATTGTAATTGACGAGATGATGATATGTGTCGAATAATGATCGAGATGATGACATGTGTAAATTTTAAAAATAAAATTAAAAATGGGAAACTAACAAAATAACTGTTAAGTAACTAACAAAATTGTAAAACGAAATTTTTTAAAAAACAATAAAATAGAAAACACACAAAATAACTGTTAACTAAATAACCAAATTGTAAAAAAAAATTTCTAATAGTCCAAATTAATTAAAAAAAAATAAAAATTTTAGTAAAGTAAATAAAATTTATAATAGTTTAAACTAATTGTAATAAAAAATAACTAAAAAAAATCAAGGAAATATAAGTATTAAAAAGAGGTAGAGAAACAATATAAATAAAAAGAGAGAATATAAGCAGAAAAATGAAAAAATTAAAAGAAAAAAGCAAATGATAAAAAAATAGAATATATAAACATAAAATAATTAGAAAAGGTATGGATATCTAAATTTAAAAGTTTAAGATTACACCATATCAAAGAATACAAAAATCTCTAAACATATTTAGATGTGCACCAAATTATAACTAACGAGATTATGACATGTATTATTATTAGTTTAGATTATGGCATGTAGGGGTGTCAAAATGGGTCAAAACTTATGGGTTTATCCAACCCAATCCAACCCATTAACCCTAATTGATTGAATATTTGGTTTGAATGGGTTAATGAGTTAAGTGGTTTGATGAGTCAAATGGGTTGAGTTAAAATGAGTTGAAATAAAATGGGTTAAAAATGGATAACCCATTAACCCATTCATAACTAAAAGACATGATTTCACAATTTTTTTTATTTTGTTACCAAATACATTATTACACAAATTTTCCCGCCAAAAACAAGATTACACAAAAACACAATCTAGTAAACCATTTTCCGTCAAAAACGAGATTCATATAATTTCCCGCAAAAAAATATGATCCGACAAAATTTTCTCGCAAAACGTGATCTCTCAAACTATTTTCGCCAAAATCGAGATTCATAAAACTTTCCGCCAAAATATGATCCCGTAAAATTTTCCCGCCAAAAATATGATCCCACAAAGTTTTTCCGCCAAAAACGTGATATAACAAAATATTTTCGTCAAAATCGAGATTTATAAAATTTTCCGCCAAAATATGATCCCGCAAAAAATTTCCCGCCAAAAATATGATTCCGCAAAGTTTTCCCGCCAAAAACGTGATCTCACAAAATATTTTCGTCAAAATCGAGATTCATATAATTTCCCGCCAAAATATGATCCCGCAAAAATTTTCCCGCCAAAAACGAAATTTATAAAATTTCCCGCCAAAAATATGATCCCGCAAAGTTTTCCTGCCAAAAACGTGATCTCACAAAATATTTTCGTCAAAATCGAGATTCATAAAATTTCCCGCCAAAATATGATCCCGCAAAAATTTTCCCGCCAAAAACGAGATTTATAAAATTTCCCGCCAAAAATATGATCGCGCAAAGTTTTCCCGCCAAAAACGTGATCTCACAAAATATTTTCGTCAAAATCGAGATTCATAAAATTTCCCGCTAAAAATATAATCCCGTAAAATTTTCCCGCCAAAAACGTGATCTCACAAAACAATTTCGCTAAAAACGAGATTCATAAAATTTCTCGTCGAAAATATGATCCTGCAAAATTTTCCCGCAAAAAATGTGAACACACAAAACATTTTTCCCAAAATCGAGAATGATAAATTTCCCGCCAAAAACGAGATTTTGCGAAAATATTGCGCCCAAAACACAATTCATTAAAAAAAATCCGCCCAAAAACGCGATTCGGAAAATTTTCCGCCTAAAATAACATTTCTTATTATTTTTATTAATTGAAATATGTTTTTGTAATTTAAATAAAAATATAATTTGTAAAACATGATTTACAATTCATTTATAAATATATATATTCTTTTTATCCATAAAATTAAATGGGTTGGGTTAAAGTCAATCCAACTCATTTATGTTTAATGGGTTCATGAGTTGATCCAACCCAATTGCTAAATGGATTGGGTTAACCCATAAACCATTAACATTCAACCCATACGAGTTATGGGTTGGGTTGGGTTGAATCATCTATTTTGACACCCCTAATGGCATGTGTCAATAAAAAATTTTATAATCTATATTATTTACTTTTTAAATTAGAGTACAATCTAATTTAAAAAGTAATAACAAATCAAAATAAAATATCAATAAGAAAGGAAAACAAAAAATATAAAGTCCAAAGAAACAGAATTAAGGCAAAATATATTGCATAACAATTAGAAAAAACAATAGTCAATGCAATTGGAAAAAAAAAAAAAAATTAAATGGAAAAAAAGAAGAGAAATTTTGAGAATTGCCACTTTTAAGATGCTACTTTGCAAAAATATCACGGGTAAATACACTTTCTCAAAACTGCCACAACCTCTTTTTAATATTCTCAGGTTACCTATAATGATAAAATTAGGATTTTTTCTCTCATGATCATTTTTTTTCATTATGTTTTTTTATCTCTCTTGTTCATCTTCTCTCTCCCCAAATCTTCTCTTTCTTTCTGAGATCTGTTCATCTCTCTCCCAAAATATATACATCGATGTTTGATTTCTCCATCTATAACATTCGATTTTTGATTTCTCCATCTCAGATCTCCGATATCTCCATATTCGTTCTCGATCTTAGATTGAGATCTCGTTGTTATAAAATCGAGGAATCGAATCAAATCAGATCTCGTCTCATCTCTACGAGATCTTATATCTGTCTCTCTCACTATGGACCACATTTAATCTTTCTCTGTATAAAAATCCGAAAAGAAATTTTGGTGAAAAAACATGAATATGAAATTGGATTTCGTGTATTTGAAAAGAAGAAGAAGAAGAATATTCCCAGAAAAGTACAGATGCAAATTCAAACGCAACACACAAAAACGTTTTTAAATTTTTAAGTTTGGGTGAACTATTTTACATTTAGGGTATAGTTTTTGGGGTAGAGTTAATATTTAAAATCTTTATTAAATGTCTCACAAATCTCTTAAAAAATGTTTATAAACTTTACAAAAACCATAAGAAATAATTTATAAACTAGTCTTACAAGATCTTTGAAGCTTTATGGTTGAAAAAAAAAGAAAAAAACTAGTCTTACAAGACGGCAAGAAAAATAGTCTTACAAAAAAAAGCAAGCAAGTTGGTCGGGAAATGATGAAGAAGAAGAAATTTCATAGAAAAACCTTCATCGTTAGCTGGACTCACTTCACAACCCATGGCTTTGAACTATACACTTCAGTCTCTTCAATAATTCTCCATTTTTCAGTTTCCGATGATCCGTCACGCTTTCTTAATCTTCTCCATTCTCCTTACCGTCGCTGGAGCCAGAGCAGAAGCAGCAACGACGGCAGCTTACAATCCCACCGATGTCTTTCTCTTCAGCTGCGGTGAAACCTCCGATAGAACCGATAACTCTGACCGGATTTGGACGGTGGAGAATCAGAAAACCTTACCCGCGAATTCAGTCAACGCATCATTCTCTTTAGATGCGAATTTTGTAGGATCAAGTGCTCCTCCAGTTCCATACACGAAAGCTCGGATTTTTCGATCTGATTTCACTTACAGTTTTTCCGTTACTCCTGGTCCGAAGTTTCTCCGGTTATACTTTTACCCGACCCGATACGGATCCTATTTCGACGCTGTTAATTCCTTCTTTTCCGTCACCGTCAACAACAGATTCATTCTTTTGAAAAATTTCAGCGCCGATTTAACGGTAATTTCATCTTCCAAAGAATTTACCGTAGTCAAAGAGTTTATCGTTCCAGTTGACCAGACGACGTTAAATCTAACGTTCACGCCGTCTCCGAAGTCGTTAGCTTTCGTTAACGGAATCGAGATTGTCTCTATGCCCGATCGGTTTTACTCGAAGGGAGGGTTTAACGACGTGATATCAAACGTTGGTAGTACTACTGACTTCGAGATAGACAATTCAACGGCTTTCGAGACGGTCTATCGGTTAAACGTTGGCGGGGATATGGTGGGAGATACCGGAATGTTCCGGCGGTGGATTTCCGATAGTGAGTTCCGTCTCGGAAGTTCGGGGACTTTGTGGGAGGTTGAAAATGAAATGATTAACTACACGGAGAAAACTCCTACATATGTTGCGCCGGGTAACGTGTACGCCACGTGTTGTGAGATGGGGCACTTCAGGGACCCTAACCTAAACTTGAATTTCAACCTCACATGGCTCTTCCCAGTCGATGGCGGGTTTAACTACCTTGTTAGGCTTCATTTCTGTGAGATTCAATCGGGGGTGACCAAACAGAACCAACGGGTATTCTCTATCTTCATTACAAATCAGATCGCTAAGCTTGAGATGGATGTGTTTCGGTTGAGCGGTGGTTCTTTTAATCCAGTATATCTAGACTTCAATGTATATGTTGGTTCCCAAAGTGATCTACGACTTGACTTGCATCCTTTAACCGAGGTTAAACCGATGTTTTTCAAGGCTATTCTGAATGGTGTAGAGATTCTCAAGATGAGTGATTTCGATCATAATCTCGCTGGACCTAATCCAGCCATAAGAACGTCTCGAGCACCAATACCGTTGGGAGACAAGTTACATAAAACATCTCCATGGAAGCGGGTGGCTACAATAACCGCCACAGTTGTTGGTTCTGCAATTGGGCTGGCAACTTTGGTTGTCACTCTCATGTTATTGATGCGTCATATGAAGAAGGAGAAGAATAAGGAGAATAGTGTCGATATGTCCAAGGTATTACTGAAACATTACACTTATGCAGAGTTAAAGAAAATAACAAAGTCGTTTTCACAAATAGTCGGAAAAGGCGGATTTGGAACTGTCTATGGTGGGAACCTTCATAAGGGTCGTAAGGTTGCCGTAAAAGTATTGAAGGATTCCAAGGGAAATGGTGAAGATTTCATCAACGAAGTTGCCAGTATGAGCCAAACATCTCATATAAACATTGTTTCGATGCTTGGTTTCTGCTTTGAAGGGTCAAAAAGAGCCATTATATATGAGTTTCTAGAGAATGGGTCTTTGGATCAGTTCCTCTCTAGAAATAAGTCATCGACTCTGAATGCGTCGACACTATATGGAATAGCGCTAGGCATTTCTCGAGGATTGGAGTACTTGCATTATGGCTGCAAAACAAGAATTGTGCATTTCGACATTAAACCACAGAATATTCTCTTAGATGAAAATCTTTGTCCTAAAGTCTCAGACTTTGGGCTTGCTAAACTCTGTGAAAAAAGAGAAAGTATTTTGTCATTGATAGACGCAAGAGGAACTATAGGTTACATTGCACCTGAGGTGTTCTCAAGAATGTATGGCGCAATCTCCTATAAGTCAGATGTCTATAGCTATGGAATGTTGGTCCTCGAGATGATCGGAGCAAGAAACAAAGAAATAGTCGAAACCACAACTTCCAATGCTAGTTCATCTTACTTCCCGGATTGGATCTATAAGGATCTTGAAAATGGAGACCAAACGTGGATATTTGGAGATGAAATAACAAATGAAGAAAAAGAGATTGTGAAGAAGATGATCGTGGTGAGTCTTTGGTGTATCCAACCACGCCCATTAGATCGTCCACCAATGAATAGAGTCGTCGAGATGATGGAAGGAAGTTTGGATGCACTTGAAGTACCTCCTAAGCCTTCTATGCATATTTCTCCTAGGCTTATTTCCGAATCTTCTTCGCTTGTCGAGATGATGGAAAGAAGTTTGGATGCACTTGAAGTTCCACCTAAACCTTCTATGCATATTTCGATAGGGCTTATTTCCGAATCTTCTTCGCTTGTCGAGATGATGGAAGGAAGTTTGGATGCACTTGAAATTCCTCCTAAGCCTTCTATGCATATATTGGCTGGCCATAATTCCGAATATTCTTCGGTTGTGATGGCAGAGAAGCTGGATAAAATACTCAAACCGTTGTTGTCTTCATGAAGCATACATTAATTAGTCCACACAAAAATGCAAGGGGAAAGCTTTTTCTGCAAGGTTGAAGCTAAATTTGTTTTTCTTCCAACTAGAAGACTATATTACGTTTATATTTAGATAGAACATTAAAATATTAAGTTATCAATGCTTTTTTCTCTTTATAGGGAGAATGATGTAAATGTTATAGTGAGAATTATTTTGAACATTTTATATTAACGCTGTTAGTTTAATTAACGGATTATTCTAGAGAGAACCAAAGTTGTAAGCGGGTAGAGAAGACTTTGTCGGAGGGAGGAGATGCGGTTTCGAATAGAGTTACATGCATGTGGCTTTATAACCCAGATGTTGCGGTCTTTGAAGACGTTTTGATGAATATTAAATGAAAAGAATTAAAGAATCCACATCAGTTTCATTATGATTTTGTGATTAAACAGCATGTTGCTCGGATTGTTAATAGAAAGATTCATCATCATTATCTTAGTCACAGTATTCAAAACGAGTTGATTCTTTTGATTGCTTCAAGAATTAAATCACAAATAATTACGAGGGTTAAAGAAGCAAAATATTTTTCTGTGATCTTGGATTGCACTCCCGATGCTAGCCATCAAAAGCAAATGTCATTAATTCTAAGGTGTGTACCTCTTTCCTCAAATTCTTTTAAAGTAGAAGAATATTTTGTTGGATTCATATAAGTAGATGATACAACAGGCCAAAGAGTTTTTGAAGTGTTAAAACATGTTTTAAAATCTTTAGATCTTGATATAGATAATGTGAGGGGTCAAGATTATGATAATGTATCTAATATGAAAGGGCACAAACAAGGTGTACAAAAAAGACTTTTAGATATGAATCCTAGAGCATTTTATACACCTTATGTTTGTCACAGTCTTAATTTGGTTTTGTGTGACATTGGAATAATTCTGTGAAAGTAAAAGATTTTTTTGGAATAGTGCAACGTTTGTATTCTTTGTTTGCTAATTCTATAAAGAGGTGGGATATTTTGAAAACAAATATTAAAAGTTTAACTCTAAAGCAATTGTCAACAACACGATGGGAAAGTCGTGTTGAGAGTATTAGAGCAATAAGATTTCAGATTGTGGATATAAGAGAATCTTTATTTGAAGTGGTTGAAAGTGATAATGATCCAATGATTCAGAGTGAAGCTAAATCTTTAGCATTGAATGAGCTTAGTAGTTTTGAATTCTTGTTATCTTCTATTATATGGTTTGACATATTGCATGTTGCGAATATTGTTAGCAAAAAATTACAATCAAAGGATATGCAAATTAGTGTTGCAATGACCGAGATAAGTGGATTAATTTCTTATTTTAAAAACTGGATTTGTTGATGCTATGGCAAAAGCTAAGGAAATTGCTAGTGATATTAGTATTGAACCTATATTTACTAAAAAAAAGAGTTATTCGTAGAAAAAGACCATTTGAAGAAATTAGTGGTGATGAAGCATTATTATCCGTAGAAGAAACATTTAGGATTCATTATTTTTTGTATCTCATAGATCATGCTATTAGTCCATTTGACAAGAGATTTGAACAATACCAGTTGTATGAGAAAATATTTGGTTTTTTGTTTGATTCTACTAAATTGAAAATGTGTGATAATGTAAGTTTAAAGTCTCGTTGTAGTTATTTAGAAAATAGTTTGAAAAGTGGTGATTTACTAGATATTGATGGAAAAGAACTTTTTATTGAGGTACAATTTCTCAAAGATTTACCCGCTAAAAATATGGGGGCAAGTGATATACTGAATTTTATTGTACCATATGATAGTTTTCCATATACGGCAATTGCGTATAAGATTTTACTAACTATTCCAATTACCGTTGCTTCCGCAGAAAGAAGTTTCTCCAAACTAAAGCTATTGAAGTCATATTTGAGGACATCTATGTCACAAGAGAGATTGAATGGACTAGCTTTAATGGCGATCGAAAATAATTTTCTAGAAGAATTAGATGTAAAAACTGTGATTGATGATTTTGCTTCAAAACATGTAAAAAGAATGGCTTTATTCACTTGAACTTAACTTTTTTTCCCCACTTTTTTTTGTAAGAACAAGCAAATTAGGTGTATTTAAGAATGTTTTTCATTTTTGCACCATGTCTCGGTAATGTTTAAGCCGGGCCTGGTTTCATAGAGCAGGTACGATTCCAAAATCTCTCAAAGTTTTTATATCCCAAGAAATTTCAAAATTCTTCACATTTCGTGTCCTTAAAAATGAGTTTAATTTATATTTGTTTTAGTTCATAATCATTCCCACCTCACTGTCCCACTAGCAAGCTGGTCATAAACCGATACCGTGTTATTAAACTATTGACATTGACGAAGACATCTCATCTAAAAACATTATTGATTTACTTGACCAGAAAAGTCAACGGTTGACCCGAAGACTCACTTCACCACCACCCACTCACATGGCTCTTTCTTCTTCTCCATTTTTCAGTTTCCGATGATCCGTCACGCTTTCTTAATCTTCTCCATTCTCGTTTCCGTCGCCGTGGAAGCAGCAACTACGGCCGCGTACAATCCCACCGATGTCTTTCTCTTCAACTGTGGCGATACCTTCAATAACACGGATGACACTGGCCGGAACTGGACAGCAGAGGATCCGAAAACCTTTCCAACAAATTCAGAAAACGCATCATTCCCTGCATATGCGAATTCCCAAGGACCAAGTGTTCTTCTGATTCCATACAAAGAAGCTCGGATTTTCCAATCTGATTTCACTTACAGTTTCTCGGTTTCTCCTGGCCAGAAATTTATCCGGTTATACTTTTACCCGACCCAATACGGATTCCGTTTCGACGCGGCTAGTTCCTTCTTTTCCGTCACCGTCAACAACGGTTTCACTCTCTTGAAAAACTTTAGCGCTGATTTAACAGTCAATGCTTCCAAAGATTTTACCGTAGTCAAAGAGTTTATCGTTTCAGTTGACCAGGGGCCGTTAAAACTAACGTTTACTCCGGCTCCGAATTCGTTAGCTTTCGTTAACGGAATCGAGATTGTGTCTATGCCTGATCGGTTATACTCAAAGGGAGGATTTGACGACAAAATAGCAAACGTTGGTAGTAGTAGTACTATTGACTTTAAGATAGACAATTCAACGGCTTTCGAGACCGTTTACCGGTTAAATGCCGGTGGGTATACGGACAACGATACTGGAATGTTCCGGAATTGGCTTTCGGATAATGCTTTTTTGCAGGGAAGTCCGGGAGTCGTGCCGAACGTACCAGATCTAAAGATCAACTACACAGCGAAAACTCCCGCCTATGTTGCGCCCGAAGACGTGTACGCCACGTGTCGTGTGATGGGGTTAGAGTACCCAGATCTCAACCCACCCACATGGCTCTTCAAAGTCAATGCAGGGTTTAACTACCTTGTTAGGCTTCATTTCTGTGAAATTCAACCGGAAGTGACTAAACCGGGCCAGCGGGTCTTCTCCATCTTCATTGGAAATCTAACGGCTAAGCGTGAGATGGATGTGTTTAAGTTGAGTGGTGGTTCTCGGATTCCAATGTATCTAGACTTCAATGTATATGTTGGTTCTGGAAGTGATCTAGAACTTGAGTTGCATCCTTTCAACGACACTAATACCAAGTCTCTCGACCCTATTCTGAATGGTGTAGAAATTCTCAAGATGAGTGATCCCAATAAGAATCTCGGTGGACCTAATCCAGCCCCAAGAACGTTGGAAGACATATTTATACCATTTCGTGAAACACCTCGATGGAAGCGGCATGCCTTAGTTGTTGGTGCTCCAATTGGGTTGGCAACTTTGGTTGTTGCCTACATGTTATTGATGCGTCATATAGAGAGGAATGAGAACAAGAAGGAGAATAACAAAGCCATTATGGCCAAGGCACTACTGAAGCATTACACTTACGCAGAATTAAAGAAAATAACAAAGTCGTTTTCACACATAGTCGGGAAAGGAGGATTTGGAATTGTCTATGGTGGGAACCTTCGTAAGGGTCGTAAGGTTGCAGTAAAGGTATTGAAGGATTCCAAGGGAAATGGTGAAGATTTCATCAACGAAGTCGCTAGCATGAGCCAAACCTCTCATATAAACATTGTTTCTATGCTTGGTTTTTGCTTTGAAGGGTCCAAAAGAGCCATTATTTATGAGTTTCTAGAGAATGGGTCTTTGGATCAGTTCCTCTCTAGAAATAAGTCATCAACTCTGAATGCGACAACACTATATGGAATCGCGCTAGGCGTTTCTCGGGGATTGGAGTACTTGCATTATGGTTGCAAAACAAGAATTGTGCATTTCGACATCAAACCTCAGAACATTCTGTTAGATGACAATCTTTGTCCTAAAGTCTCAGACTTTGGGCTTGCTAAGCTGTGTGAGAAAAGAGAAAGCATTTTATCATTGATGGACGCAAGAGGAACTATAGGTTACATTGCACCTGAGGTGTTCTCAAGAATGTACGGCGGAATCTCCCATAAGTCAGATGTGTATAGCTATGGAATGTTGGTCCTCGAAATGATCGGAGCAAGAAACAAAGAAATAGCTGAAACCATAACTCCCAACGCTAGTTCATCTTACTTTCCGGATTGGATCTATAAGGATCTTGAAAATGGAGATCAACAAACATGGATATTTGGAGATGAAATAACTAAAGAGGAAAAAGAGATTGTGAAGAAGATGATCTTGGTGAGTCTTTGGTGTATTCAACCATGCCCATTAGATCGTCCACCAATGAATAGAGTCGTCGAGATGATGGAAGGAAGTTTGGATGCACTTGAAGTCCCTCCTAAGCCTTCTATGCATATTTCAACGGGGTTTATTTCCAAATCTTCTTCGCTCGTCGAGATGATGGAAGAAAGGTTTGATGCACTTGAAGATCCTCCTAAGCCTTCTATGCATATTTCGACGGGGCATACTTCTGAATCTTCTTCGATTGTCGATGGCAGAGAAGCAGGATAAAAAACTCAAACTGTTGTTGTCTTTATGAAGCATACATTAATCAGTCTACAAAAATGCAAGGGAAAAGCTTTTTTTGCAAGGGGAAAGCTAAATTTGTTTTTGTTCCAACGAGAAGACGGTCTTATGTTTATACTAGGTAACTTCCCACGCGATGCGTGGGTTTGTTTTAAAAACTTTATTTAGCAGAATAAGGTAATTGCATATTTCATTTTTTTATATATTTCATTAATCTGAAAGTTACTTATATAATGTACGAACATTTTTTTTTGTTTAATTTACAAAAAATATCCGTAAGATTTTTTTTTCTAATGTAGAAATACAATGGATGTTGGAATAACAAATAATCTATAGAAATATAATCCTACAGAAAAAGCTTTTGAGTGGCAAACTCTCTCTATAAAAACTCTAGTCGTCGAAAAAAAGATCATATATGTCTCTCTTTTACTTGTTGTCAGAGTTGTGTAAAATTCCAATCATCTAATGATTGTAAAATTCCAATCATCATATAACTTAACCTCTTTCGTAACTTGTTGATCCGTAATAGACCAAAAATATTGGAAAAACCTCTTGGACATTCCATCTGTGCACCTGGTGTATTGATAGCTTTAACAACTCTCTTAACTTCTGCACCAGAAACTGGTTTGATAAGTTCTTGGTTCATTCTTGCTATTGCCTTAACATCAAAGCCAACTAACAACTCCGTCAACGATGCTGGATTCGAAGTTTTGAATAAATCCTCAAAATAAGACACATCAATGTCTCCTTTAGCTGCCTTAGAGAAATGCTCGATGCCATTATTATTGAAGGCGCATGATTCTTCATTTTCCGATTCTGAACACTACCATGAAAGAAATGGGTGTTTTTGTCACCATCTTTGAGCCACCTTTTATTTATTTTCTCTTTCCAAAACTTTTCTTCTTAGCGATCAGCTTTCTCTACATCCATTTCCAATTGAGCTAGCCTGAATAAATCCGGAAATTTATTTGATGATTCACAATCCACCTCTTGTCTAAGTCTATGCAGCTGTTATTTAGAGTTACAATTGGAGGCCCTTTTCCAAAAAAATTCTGAAATGTGCTGCAATCCTTAACCTCTCATATTCACCTCTATCACCTATGTGTTTTGGCACCACATTTTGTCTGTAACCTATATTTATGATTTCCATACACTAACCGAGTGACTGTATGCATGTGATCAGACCCATAGCATGCAAGGTATTCTGATTGCAACCTAGGAAATAGCCGAAAAAATTCTGCATTTTCAAAAGCACGATCCAACCTACATTGAATCCATAGAGTTTCCCCCTCCCCATCATTAAGTATTCTTCTTCCAGCCTAAGAGAAAATGTTTCCAAAGCTACATATCTCTTTTATTTGACAATCTCAAACTGGTGAGCGAAAATGATAGAAAGATCTCATTGATCCTCCAAAATATTTTTTCCATATTTCATAATCTCAATGAAATCTCCTACTAAAAATACATCCTCTGCTTCTCGACACATAATCTAATCTTGAAATCTTATACTAAAAAAACATCATCTTTCTCGACACACAAATGCTCTATAATTTATCCCATACCAGCCTCTTATTGTGCCATAAAGGATCCCCATATTCAAAAGTCATGAAAAACTCCCTAGATCCACTCTTCACTTTTGTATCAATCATTCTATTATCTGCATATACGACTTCCACCTAATAAGGACTCTTCCAAATAACGTTAATCTTCCACTAAGACCCACTGAATTAAACAAAACCCTTTTTTGGAGTAAAATCAAACAGAATTTTATCTAAACAAAAGATTTGGTTCGCCTAATTTAAATTGTAACGTTTACATAAATAGAATATAAGTGATAAAGCATTACAATCCATACATGTGTGGGATGGTAAGGCTGCAGAAACATTTTACAGTCCAAAAATAACCTACATCTCTAAAATTTAACCAATCAAGGTTTAGCTTTCCTAAAAGCACTCACAACTTTTTTTTGAATGTATTTAATTTTTGTGTTGTGTAGATCTTAAAAATTGTAAAGCAAAATATTTTGTTTGTCTTTCTCCTATTTTATATTATGACTGAAAACTTATTATTGTTTTCGATTTCTCTACTACCGTCGTCCTTTAACAGATTTTCATAAAATTTATCATTATTTTATTTAATTAGTTGTAAATTATATAAACTTTTCATATAAAACTTCTAAAAAGATCATTATCGTCACTCCATGCAAACTAAAATAGTTTGGGTCACCTCACCTCATTTGGGTGGATTTAGAGCCTAAACGATGACAACTTTCTTGCTTAAAATGAAAAAACCAATTGATTCATTCGAGTCCTTTCAATTCTTAACCGGCTCAAGAAATTATACCAACAAAATGTAAAACAGTACATGATAAGTACCTGTAAATAAATGCAACATGCATATTTTTGTTGAAACCTGTATATTCAGTGCTTATAATAGTACCTAGAAACCAAGGAATGAAATATCAAAGAAGAACGTCTGAATTTAAACATAGACATATTGAAATTCTGAATCTCAAACCATGGAAATAATCCGACTTAAAAGTAACCAACCTTTTTACTTGTTGCATGACTACTACAATAATGGGAAATTCAAGTTTTGAATAGCAAAAGTACGGATTATTTTAGCAAAAAAAAGTGAGGAATTTTAGTGTGAACATGTGCTGGTCGAGAACATAATTCTTTGTCAATGAATGAAAGAGATTGAACACATGCCGATAGAAAATTCAAATCAAATTGCTTACCTTCAGACGATTTGAAGTTGCACAGCTTTACTTTGACGAATCTATAATAGAAACGTAGACACCAATAGAACGGGTATTAGAGAAGATAACAAAATTACAAATGTGTTTTACCCTATTTTGGTCATCAGCCAAAAAGCCACATTATCATATTTTTAATTATTGTGATATCCATTGCCTTCTATTAAAGGTACTCTATTTTTTCAATTACAAATTTATTCGTGTAATTTAGTAGAAAGGTTCTTTCTTTTTGAAAAAAATAAATAGTAGAAACGACTTGTAATAGTAACTGATGCATTTGTGTAATTATATCACTAACCGTTTGTACTAACATTGAATTCCTTGATGATACCTTCGTTACGAACTTAACTTCTCAATCATATTTCTGATAGAAATCGTTTTGATCTTGGTCTGTCACGGGCTAAATTTAAGTGAAAATCAATGTTTATTTGCTTGATTTAGAAGAAGTAAACAAATAGCCACACAAATAAAAACTTAACTGAAAAAGTTGGAGTGACCAACCTTTTTACTTGTTGCATGCATGACTACTACAATCATGGGAAATTCAAGTTCTGAATTTAGCAAAAAGTACGGATTGTTTTGAAAAAAAGGTTAGGATTTTAACATTATTCTTTGTCCGTGAGTGAAAGAGATTGAACACAGGCCAATAGAAAATTCGAATCAGAATGCTTACCTTCATACCGTTTAATTTGAAGTTGCACTGCTTTCGCTACTTCGACGAATCTGTAATAAAAACGTAGACAACAATAGAACGGGTATTTGAGAAGATAACAAACTTAATAGGAATGAGAGTGCGTTAGAGACAGAGAGAGAGGCTTTGGTCGCTAGCGTTAGCTTTTTCATTTATGGATTTGTGGTTATGATGTGTGTATGTGGCGGTTTACGAAATCGGAGGGAGATATTATCTCAGAAACTGAATGCAATTTTGCGAGATGATGGAGAGCCGCACTCACCGAAACCTAGTATGTGAAATCGAAGCCTCCACGGAAACTTAGATCCGCCAAGGAAAACGCTCCACCATCATCGGATCAGAACTCCGATGCTGATCATAAGTCGCTTCCGGCAAAAATAGTGAAAAATGTCGTGAAATGTGTAATCATTAAATGTCGGCAGAGATAAAATCATAATTCTCCAAGCTTAGAATTTAGTGTTGTTCTATACGTTTATTTAGAGAGGTAACGTAATTTTAGTGTCAAGGAGGACACATGTCACACTCTTAAGATGTCAAATGTTAGCTTTTGAAGAAGAGTTAAAAAAACCTTTCATATTTAGAACATAATTTATACCTAATAATGACATTTGCCCACAAATTTTTGTATTGATTTTTTTAAAGAAAAATGTGATATCAAATATATTATTTTAAGGTTCCAATAAGTTAAACCTTTGACAAGTTGCCATGTCACTTTTGTTGGTGGCAATTAATGTCAATTTTCATATTTAGAACATAATTTATACTTAATTATGACATTTTCCCAAGAATTTTTGTTTTGGTTTTTGTAAAGAAAAATGTGATATCAATTTTCATTTAAAGTAAACATTTAATGTCAAATTATCTTCATGAATTCGTTGAAATATGTAAAACCATATTCTAATACATATTCTATTTTTACAATTATGTGATAGATTTTATATATTTTAAAATAATTAACATAAAATAGTTTAAAATTATTGTTTAATTTTTAGAGAGGTAACTTAATTTTAGTGTCAAGGAGGACACATGTCACACTCTTAAGATGCCAAATGTCAGATTTGAAGAAGAGTTAAAAAAAACCTTCTCATATTATATAAGATTTAGATAGAACATTAAAATGTAAAGTTATCAATGTTTTTATTATGTACATGTTACAATGCGAATTATTTTGAACATTTTATACTAACGATGTTAGTTTAACTAGCGGAAAAAATATTCCAACTAAATTATTTTTGCCGTAAAAATACATGAATTTTAATGACTTCAAAAAATATAAGGAAATTGCAATGAATAATACCCTTTACACCCAAAACCTACTATTTAACAATGGATAAATCATAAGGTAATATCTAACATTCTGTTCTCGTGAATTTCCCATTATACTCTTTTGTAAAACCTATGTTTTTTTCCCCACTAATCAAATTGTATTACAATAAAAATGGTTTCCACGACCAAACAAACCGGTACAAACTAGACCAGGGCAAAACAGGGCAAAGCACATCAATAGCCCTTTATCATCTTGAGAAAACAAGTTATGAGAGAGAGAGTAGGAATTAAACCATGGTATTCCTTCTTTCTTCTTCAATCAGCCTTCTAAGCCATTGTGGACCTCCGATTGTCACATACGACTGTAACTTTAGATCGGAAATTACACTTTTGGCTATCTCCATAGCACCACGATTCTTGGATGGTTCCTCATAACTTATGTCCCAACCTTCTTGATTCTCTGTATACGTTGATCGAAAAACTCATGTTTTTCTACCTCACAATATTACATTTAATAAAAATAAAACTTAACCTAAACAGAAGTGTATTTCTTCTTCTCCCAAAAGCCGATGTGACATTTCCTTCAACACCATCAGTCCCTTTGATATCAACGTTTTTTTTTTTTTGTTTCCATTCATTATAATTACTATATTCAAGATATGGCTTAAAGAGTACTAACATGATTTCTTGTAAATCTCCTTCTCGAATTCCCCTTTCCTGCATAACCCTTCCACTTCTCTTTCATTTGCCACTGTTCACACAAAATACATGAAACCGACTACATGTTAGATAATATCTAAATTTACTAATTAGAATAGTTCATTATTATAATTACATAATGTGTAGTCCACTATTATATGCAGACAAACAAAATATAGTAAAACAATAGTCAAATATGCCGCCACACAAACATATAGTTAACTATTATATCATAATCAAACATCTAAAATAGTGCTCTAACATACTTAAAATTCTCTAACTAGAATAGTTTACTATTATAATTACATATATAGTCCACTATTATATGTAGACAAACAAGATATAGGAAAACAATAGTCAAATATGCCGCCACACAAAACGTATAGTTAACTATTAAGTAGTTGAATCTTAGTTAACTACAAAAACATAAATAATAAAAAAACAATATATAGTAAACTGTTTAGACCTCTCTTTGCTTTTCATAAACGCCGACAATCTTCTTCTCCATCTTCCTCCTCTGGTTTTACTTTGAAAGAAATCTGACTGATAAATTGCAACTAACAACTCCCATTATACACCAACGAGACAGAGAATCATATCATAATTTGATAATTATATCAGATTCATAAAAGATTACACCCACAATTACAGATTCTTGATCCTTCAATCTCAAACTTAATACAAAATCTGGATCTTTCCCTAAATTAAAGTTTTATTGATCCCAAATTTGATTTTTTTCAATCCCCATCTCAAACATAAATCTTGTATTTTGCCTAATCACACCCAGCAAAATCAAAAACAATCAATTTGGTAACTAATGGAAATAGTGTATCCCCAAATCTCTATGTACATGTTGAGATATGCTTTTACTGGTAAAATATATTCCCTCCGTTCCTTAAAGATAGATGTTTAAGGTTATACACACTACTTAAGAAAACGCATTGATTTCTACGAAATACAGTTTTCAATAAAGTTTATCCAATGGTGTTTCAGTATTTGTCTTAAAGTTTGTAAAAGTGCATAGAAAACTGTAAAAACTCTATTATTTTGGAACAAATTTTTTTTGTAAAGTTTTTAACTTTTAGGAACAGAGGGAGTATTCAGTAATTTTTTTTTGAAACTATTTCCCTTCCAAAAAACGAAGGGGTATTTTCGTCATAATTACTTCCCTCCATGTTACTTACCTAAATTCAAATTTTATTATGTTAATATCTTAACTATCACCCACAACAGTATTATTAAGCTAATTAACCCAAAAATATATCAACTAAAATTGTTTGTTTAATCACAAAGTTTTAAAATTTAAAGGTTTTACAGTTTTGGCTAGATTAACATCATTAACATATACATTGCACTTTTGGCCGAATGAACATCATTAACATCTACATTGTCTCTCCCACTCATCATCATCATCATCATTAACTCCAACATTTCCCGTTGCCAATGTTGCTTTGTTATTATCTTTACCATCAGCAATTGCAACTTCTCCAAATCATGTACCTGCTTCAGTTTAGTATCTCCAAACAATATATGAAACCCAACCCCCTCCTATGCTATAACTTCTACCTCAATATTTTTTTTCTTAGTTCTCTCACCAAATATCTTATCTAGAGCTTCTTCACCATTCTAATCACTATCATGCTCATCAGATTCCTCACATTTACCAAAGTTTGACACACCTTACTCAACTACAAACTTGAAAATCACAGATATTCCTAAAACTCACATCACTATTGGTTTTGAACAATTTGTATATTAAACATATAATTTTATTTACTTGACTTCTTTTTTTGGAGAATCACAAAAAAATGTATTATTTTTTTGGCAAAAACAATTTTCGTTGGGATATTTTCCAAAGTATTTTTATACTTTTTGAAACCACCTATTGAGCAATTTTGTCATTGAAAAATGAAGCAAGAGTTTACAAAGTTAACTCTAGTAAATGGGAGAGACAATGTAGGTGTAAAGGGACGAGTTTCTTTCTTCTTAGCAGCTACGGCGGATTATTCTAGAGAGAACCAAAGTTGCAGGCGGGTAGAGAAGACTTTGTCGGAGGGAGGAGATGAGGTTTCGAATAGTTACATCAATCATGGAGAGTCCAGATGTTGCGGTCTTTGATGAGGTTTTGATGAATATTAGCGACCGAGATGGACTCAGTTTTAAACGAAAAGAATCCACATCAGTTTGATAGAGCAGGTACGATTCCAAAATCTCTCAAAGTATTTTTATCCCAAGAAGTTTCAAAATTCTTCACATTTCGTGTTCTTAAAAATGAGTTGATTTATTTTTGTTTTAGTTCATAATCACTAGGCTCGGCCAGGATCGGATATCCGGGAAAAATACAGTATTTGTGATCCGCTTTGATTTTGACGGATATTTAATTTTCCGATTTGCTTTGCTTCGGAAAATTTCGGATATCCAGAATTACGGATATCCGAATTTTTTCCGGATATTTGCGGATTTCGGATACTCACGGATATCCGTTTTAAGTTAAAAAAAATCTAAATCAAAACACTATAATTTTTATTAATACATTTTGTTTTACTATAATATTTAAAATAACTGATAAATAAGTATATTAAATTATCAACTTATACTCGATTTGAATAAAAAATGATAAAAAGCGAAAGCTTGAAATGGTAAAAACGAAAAAAATACTTTCTATTTAAAAAATCTAAGAAAACAAATATTTTCAATTAAAAAGTATTTTTTTTATTTTTACAATAAATATTTTAGTTCTACGTGTTTAATAAAATCAATAAATGCACATAGATGTTATAAATCTATCATATTGTATGTATATATATTTAAGGAAATATTGCTAAATTGACCCAAATTGAAAGGTGCTTTGTCCCACTAACCTAATATGAAGGTGTTTTTATCCCCTTAACCAAGCAATTTTTGAAATTCAATTTAGCCTTTCGAAAAGAAAAAAAAAATTCTGATTTTCAAAAACTCAGAAATTGGGATTAATATTTTTAAAAATATATCACGATCAGAGAAGAATAGGAAGAAGAATATTAGATTTAGAAAATATTTTTTTACCTATATTAGTTAAAGAAAGTAAATCATCACGATTTATAAGATCTTATATTTAAGGAAATAAAACTAATTTTGGTAGAAACTACCATGTACCAACGGTAAAATATAGGTAAGATGTAGATGAATGCGGTAGAATGCATCTGCAACATGACGTAGAAGACAAGGCGAATGGCAGAAACTAGTTTCTACATTTGGCAGCAACAAGCCAAATCGTGGAACTTGCTTTCTACATTGCGTAGAAATAGAACAATTGACAGAACAGAGGTTTCTAGCTGTCGCATATTTGTGTTGTTTGGTAGAAAGTGCAATCTACTAACAGATTTAACGTTGGTAGACGGAAAAAAATACTTTTCTAACACTTTTTTGAATTGAAAAAAATATTAACATGAAACTATATACCTTCTACATAACATTTTTGATTTTCCTTTATTTGAAAACATTATAAAACTTATTTTATTTTGAATTTTCAAAGTTTATTAAAGGGTAATTTATGAAATTTTTGACACAAAAAGGTGTTAAGTTAGTGAAACAAAACTCATTGGATCAGTTATTCACAGCTTAACCAATTTTTGGATGTCGGCGTTTCGCTTACCCAAGGCTTGTCTTCAGGAAATAGATAGTCTCTGTTCTGCATTCCTCTGGTCAGGCCCTGATCTTAACCCAAGAAAATCGAAGATTGCATGGCACGATGTTTGTCGTCCGAAATCAGAGGGAGGGCTAGGATTAAAACCATTGTCTGAAGCAAATAAAGTGTGTTGTCTCAAATTAATATGGAGGATACTATCAGCTCGCTCCTCACTGTGGGTAAACTGGGTTCACTGCTATCTGATCCGGAAAGGTTCCTTTTGGAGCATCAAAGATACAACATCTCTAGGCTCTTGGATGTGGAGAAAACTTCTAAAATACCGAGAATTGGCGAGAGGATTGGTACGTATTGAAGTAAACAATGGTGCTCAAACCTCGTTCTGGTACGATGTGTGGCATGATAAGGGTAGGCTACTTGATCTGACAGGGATGCACGGACGCATAGACTTGGGTATCCCTCTACACACATCGGTAGAGACAGTGTTGTGCTCCCACCGACGTCGTAATCATCGCACCGCAGAATATAATGAAGTGGAAGCTGTCATAGAGGAACAAAGAGCTAAGGGCCCCCAATTGGGTGAAGATAAGGTTCTGTGGAGAACTAAGGATGACAAGTTCAGAAATCGTTTCAACTCGAAGGACACTTGGCTTCAAATCCGCAATGCATCGCCCGTTAAGGACTGGTGGGAAAGCTTGTGGTTCCAGTACCATACACCGAAGTATGCGTTCCATGCGTGGATTGCGATGCATGATCGACTAGCTACGGGTGAGAGAATGATGAAATGGAACATGGGAGTCAACGGTTTGTGTATCTTCTGCTCCACCAATATTGAAACTAGGGACCACATCTACTTTGAGTGCTCATATTCAAGAGAAATATGGAGAAACTTGACACAACACCTTCTGTTGCAACGTTATACAGAGCACTGGGAAGAGATATTGGTAATATTAAGAAGTGATACTCAAGAGTTCTCAACACGTTGGTTGGTTCGATATGTGTTCCAAGCCACCTTGCATGCTATATGGAGGGAGAGGAATAACAGAAGACACGGTGAAAAGCCGCAAACAACAACAAGCCTGATCAGGCATTTGGATCAACAAGTTCGTAATCGTATCTCAACAATACGAGAAGGCCGCAGGGACAGTCGACTTGGAAACGCCATGGAAACATGGTTCTCTTCACGTTAGGAGTAGTAGTTTTATAACATGTAATCTTTCTTTCAAAAACTCAGAAACACAAAAAAATAGCACTTGTGTAAAAACTTGTTTTTGGTTTGAATAAAATTTGACATCCAATTCAAAAAAAATAAGTTAGTGAAACAAAACACCTTCCAATTTAGGTTAATTTAGCTAAATTCCTTATATTTAATATACGGATCGGATTTGGTATTTGCTTCAATTTAAACGGATAGTAAATATTACTATTTAATAAGATCGAATTTAGCAGATAACTTGTCCAGTCCTAATAATCACTTTCACCTCACTGTCCCACTAGCAAGTTGGTCATAAACCGATACCGTTGTATTAAACCATTGACGAAGACATTTCATCTAAAAAACATGATTGATTTACTTGACTAGAAAAGTCAACGGTTGACCCGAAGACTCACTTCACCACCACCCACCCATATGGCTTTGAACTTTACACTTGAGGCTCTTCTTTTTTTTTCTTTTTTTTTTTCGGGAAATATTTCTTATTCATACATTACAACAAGTGTAAAGAGAGATCACAACAAAAGAGATCAGAGAATAAATCGAGTCTTCCGCTTCGATTTAGTTGTAATATTTGTTTTGGAAATCGTTTTAACCACGACCTCCTCTTTCACGACCACGGTTTCCACGCGGAGCCGATTCGAAATGCAATTTCATTTCTTTAGCCTTTGTTGATGGTTTGACCGGTCTTTCTCTAAGGATTCTTTTGCCCGCAGGAGTCAAAAGATCCAACGGTTCAGAATCGTCTTCCGAAACCTGAGTTTCTTCATCATCTTCTGAAGAAACCAAAGAGGCATATCGGTTTTTACCCTCTTTGCTTGATGAGGATATGTGTGTACTAAGCTCTGCATGAGTAGTAGTAGGGGAGAGTTGATTGGAAAGAGAGGTCTCTTTAGACAAGACCAGAGTTATAGAGCTTTTGTTGCTAGTGTTACATATACCTTAAGGGTAAGATCCAATCTTGGGAGAAGATAATATAGTAGCTGGTGCAATCGGAGAAGCAGCAGAGATGGTTACACGATCAGATTGTGTGATGCGAGCAGGTAATGAAGCAGTAGTAATGGCTGTAGCAATGGGATTGGTGTCTTTAGGAGCCTCCATTTCAGAGCTAGTAGCAGAAGACAAGGCAGCAACAAAAGCAATTGGTGGATCAGACTTTGTTGTGTTTAGATTAGAGACAGTGTTATTCACCTTTGGAGCTGGTTGAGATGTCATCTTTGAATTCTGAAGTAAGCAGCGAGTTGCCTTATGTCCCAATTGGCC
The DNA here is from genome assembly GCA_900128785.1 of Arabis alpina. Taxonomy (NCBI): domain Eukaryota; kingdom Viridiplantae; phylum Streptophyta; class Magnoliopsida; order Brassicales; family Brassicaceae; genus Arabis; species Arabis alpina. The sequence goes on from LT669792.1 coordinate 3,396,716, forward strand.
ACATATAAGACATTTCGAGGGCAGCCACGAATAGATGACATCAACCATGGTGATAGCATCACTTGAGGCTCTTTCTTCTTCTCCATTTTTCAGTTTTCGACGATCCGTCACGCTTTCTTAATCTTCTCCATTCTCGTTTCCGTCGCCGTCACCCAAGCAGAAGCAGCAACTACGGCCACGTACAATCCCACCGATGTCTTTCTCTTCACCTGTGGCGATACCTTCAATGGCACGGATGACACTGGCCGGAACTGGACAGCAGAGGATCCGAAAACCTTTCCATCGAATTCAGAAAACGCATCATTCCCTGCATATGAAAATTCCCTAGGACCAAGTGTTCTTCTGGTTCCATACAAAGGAGCTCGGGTTTTCCAATCTGATTTCACCTACAGTTTCTCGGTTTCTCCTCGCCCTAAATTTATCCGATTATACTTTTACCCGACCCAATACGGATTCGGTAACGGTTATACTTTCTTCTCCGTCACTGTCAGCAACGGTTTCGCTCTCTTGAAAAACTTCAGCGCTGATTTAGCGGTAAATCCTGCAGCCAACGATTTTACGTTGACCAGGGGCCGTTAAAACTAACATTTACTCCGTCTCCGAATTCGTTTGCTTTCGTTAACGGAATCGAGATTGTGTCTATGCCTGATCGGTTATACTCAAAGGGAGGATTTGACGACAAAATAGCGAACGTTAGTAGTACTATTGACTTCGAGATAGGCGATTCCGTGGCTCTGGAGACCGTTTACCGGATAAACATCGGCGGGGATATGGACGATGATGTTGGAACGTTTTTTTTTGTTAATATAAGGCCTTTGGGCCTTATTAAAAAAATATGTTGAGTGGTGAAAAGAAATGGGTTTTAAGCCTGTGGGCTAAATAAAAACTGGAGTAAATAAAAGGGATATGTATAAACTTGTCCCACATCTGTTATGTGTAAAATATTCATCTAGTATATAAGAGAGGAAGCTCATGTTTTAGTTTAAAAACATGGAGCTTGGGTGGAGATAAACTCACGCGAGCCAACCCGGACTGAACCGAATTTAACCGGGCGTGGGCGTGGTCGTGGTCTTTATTACACTTAGGACACGTGGGTCTCGTGGTCTTTGATCCGTAGCAGTTTTTGAACTCTGTTTTTTTTTAAAAATTTTGAATTTTTCATTCAATTTTAATCTGGTCAAAGATGCCATGTGCATTAAGTCTGGCCATAAACTCACCCATTAATTGATAAAACGTTACAAACGTTTAGAATTCGAAATTACTCCTTAGATTATAAATATGACCTCTCTGATTCTCATTTTATGGACTGAGAAACAAGAAAATCAAAAACTAAAGCTTTCCAGCAATCTCTCTATAAAGTAAGTTTGTGTCCTGAGAATATCGTAGTGTTCAGTTTGTTAGGACCGTGATTTGAGTGATTGCAAATCCGGTTGATTTGTGGTTGTATCCTGGGATCCTTGAATCAGTTATCTCGTCTCGCCTCCGCAACTCTCTTCTTCCCTTAAAACGTCTTTCTTATCGCTGTTTATCACTGATTCGTAGTGCTCCATAATTTTGGTCCTACAATTTTAACCCTTTGAAATCTGGCTGTTGTTTTCATAAACATCAGACGGATTGAATTGCGATAACAAAAACTCGATAATAGAAACGTTTGTTACAGAGCTCGTATCGCGATCGTCTCATAAACGTTTTCGCTGATTGCTTTCTGTTCGGGAAGAACACGATTTGTTTAACGTTTGCGAACGGTTAAACTCTTAAATTCGATAATTTTTCTTGAATTGCGATTCTGAATTATTATTGGGTAATTTGATAATTGATTTGAATTGCGATTCTGAATTATTATTGTGTAATCTGATAACTGTTTTAAATTGCGATTCTAAAACTGATTATCGAGATTGTTGTTTTCTTTATAATATAGAAAACTTACGATTTTATTTGTCACACTAAATCGAAACTGATTCCATTGTTTGGTCTATGTTTTTGATAGGAAAAAATGGATGCTCAGAACCAGAATGTTTCCAATATTGATGCTGCTCTAGCTGCGGCGAGTGCGGCTGCTAATGTCTCCACCGTGAACACCAACGACGATGTGATTAGAAGCAGACTTAACGAGATGTTGGTAGACATGCAGTTTGGTTCTTCCCCGTTTGTCACTGTGGCGATTCCCACTAGCGGTGTGACGATGTATGCTCCTCCCTCTGTGGCTGTTCATGCTACATCTGCGATGGTCCCTCCAACGGTGCAAACCGTAGTCCCTCCTTCGTATCCAACGGTGCAGATTCCTTCAGGAAATTCTGCTGGATTGCTTCCGGACAAGTTTGATGGAAGGTTTTTCAAGATGTGGCAGTAAAAGATGTATTTTTACTTGACCACGTTGAATCTTGAGAAGTACGTCAAGGAAGTGAAACCCCTTCTCTCGGTGGACAATACTGATTTTCGAGCACTTGCGAGTGTTCATGCCTGGGACCACGGTGATTTCTTGTGCAAAGGATACATCCAGAGTCGTTTGAATGACCAATTGTTCAACGTCTACGCCAATGTTGAGACATCTAAGGCGTTGTGGGAATCTTTGGATAAGAAGTATCGCTCGGAAGATGCTGGTTCGCAGAAACATGCGGTGGCTAAGTTTGAACATTACAAGATGGTTGACTCTCGTCCGTTGATGGAATAAGTCAATGAGGTACAAAATCTTCTTCATGAGATTCATGCTGAAGGCATGAGGATTTGCGAAACCTACCAGGTTGCTTGCGTGATCGAGAAGCTTCCTCCGGGGTTAACAGACTTCAAGAACTACCTCAAATTGAAGAAGAAATGGATGAGTCTAGAAGACCTTGTCATGAAACTTCGTATCGAGTCTCAAAACAGGAGGGAACTCGAAGTTGGTGTGGTCTTTCGCAATCCCAATGTGAACGTGGCGGAGCACCACAATGCTTCCAAGCAAGCAAAGTTGCAGAATAAGGGAAGGCTAGACAAGGGAAAAGGAAAAGTTGCTCCTCAACACACTCAGAAGTTCAAGCATAGGGGTGGTGGTGGTGATACTTCGAAGCCGAGGTTCACTGGAACTTGCAACATTTGCCATAAGGTGGGACACAAATCTTTTGAGTGTCGCACTAAGATGGTCCCTCGGCAATCTAACAAATACGAGGCTAATCTTACCGAAGCTGACATGTGTGCGGTTGTCACCGAAGCAAACGTGGCCGAGAGCCACCCAAAGACTTGGTGGTTTGATACTGGTACTACTAGGCACATATGCATGGACCGAGAGAGTTTCTCGACTTACCGGAAGAATACGAGCAACGAGAAGCTCTTCATGGGAAACTCCGCAACCTCGAAGATTGCAGGTTATGGTAAGGTTGTTCTGAAAATGACATCTGCCCGTGAGCTCATCCTTAACAACGTTGCCCACGTTCCGGACATGAGGAAGAATCTGATTTCAGGTTCACTTTTGAGCAAGCATGGATTCGCAATGAAGATTGAAGCGGATAAGCTGGTCCTCTCTAAGTACGGAATGTTTTTGGGTAAGGGTTTTGTTTGTAATGGATTGTTTAAGATGTCTGTTGAGGCTGTGATTCGTGAGAATGTTGTAGGCAATGATGCCATAATTGATGTAGGCAATAATGCCAAAACTGTTGTAACCGAGGCTTCCACCTCGAAGAAGAAGATGAATAAGAATTCTTTTGCTTATATCGCTGAGTCATTTGAACTATGGCATGAACGTTTAGGCCATGTTAACTTTAAATCTATGAGTAGGTTAATGAACATGAATTTAATCCCTAAACAGAAAATAAGCAAACATAAATGTGAAATATGTGTTGCAGCTAAACTCACGAAAAAACCATCACCGAGTGTGGACCGAAAAACGGAACCTCTTGGTTTGATTCATACAGACTTGTGTGATTTAAAATATATTCAAACCAGAGGCGGAAAGAAATACTTCATAACCTTCATCGATGATTGTACTAGATATTGTCACGTTTATTTACTACGGAGTAAAGATGAAGCATTGGAGAAATTCAAAGAATATAAGTTGGAAGTAGAAAATCAACTTAATAAAACTATCAAAATAGTTAGAAGTGATAGAGGAGGCGAATATGATGGACCGCTCCTTATTCACCTGATGAATGCAATGGAGTTGCGGAACGAAAAAACCGAACTCTTAAAGAGATGATGAATGCAATGTTGCAGGAATCTGGGTTAGCCCAGAACATGTGGGGGGAAGCTTTGCTTACCACAAATTATATCCTCAACAAAATTCCACACAAAGTTACTGGCAAAACGCCATATGAACTTTGGAAGGGTATTATACCTTCGTATAAACACCTGAAAGTGTGGGGGTGCCTAGCAAAAGTTGCAATTCCACCACCAAAAAAGGCAACGATAGGACCTAAGACGGTAGATTGCATTTTCATCGGATATGCGCATAATAGTAGTGCCTATCGATTTTTGGTACATAAATCTGATATTCCAGATATAGATGCAAACACGATAATGGAGTCAAGAAATGCTTACTTCTTTGAAACCGTGTTTCCACGTAAAGAAAATAAGAGTAATAAAAGAACTCGTGAACAAAGAGATGAGCTTCCTTCACCAAATGAGGCAAGTAACTCTAGTACTACTATAAATGATGAAGAAAAAGAAGATGAAATCAACCTTAGACGAAGTAAAAGATCTCGTAAAGAGAAGAACTTTGGTTCTGATTTCTTGGTAGTATTTCTCGCTGAAAATGAGCCAAGAACTTTTTCAGAAGCAATGTCCATTCCGGACGCGCCTTCTTGGAAAGAAGCCGTCAATGATGAGATGGACTCCATCCTACAACATAATACTTATGAGATAACTGAGCTACCTGAAGGGTGTAAAGCTCTTGGGAATAGATGGATATTCAGAACAAAACTGAAAACTGATGGAGATATAGACAAGTATAAAGCTAGACTTGTGGTGCAAGGATTCAGGCAAAAAGAAGGTCTGGATTTCTTCGACACTTATTCTCCAGTAACGAGAATAACTTCCATCAGAATATTAATAGGCATTGCTGCTTTACGAGACCTTGAAATTCATCAAATGGATGTCAAAACGGCATTTCTAAATGGAGATTTAGAAGAGGAAATATATATGAAACAACCAGAAGGGTTTGTCATCCCAGGACAAGAACACAAAGTGTGCAGACTTGTCAAATCACTATACGGACTTAAACAAGCTCCCAAACAGTGGCATGAAAAATTTGACAATGTAATGATGTCAGATGGGTTCAGCATAAATGAATGTGATAAATGCATATACATAAAAAGTACCCCACAAGGATACATTTTGTTGTGTTTATATGTAGATGATATGCTTATTATTGGAAGCAATAAGGATATTATTAATAAAACTAAAACCATGCTCAAGGGAAAATTTGACATGAAAGACATGGGTTTAGCGGAAGTAATCCTTGGAATCAAGATCGTAAGAACTTCCAAAGGAATTACTCTAACCCAAGATCATTATGCTGACAAGATACTTGAGGGGTTCAAGACCTACTCAAACGGAACTGCAAAAACTCCCCAGGATCCTCAACTTCACCTGACGAAAAATTCAGGTGATGCAGTTTCACAAGTAGAATATGCAAGAGTGATAGGAAGTCTAATGTACTTAACAAATTGCACTAGACCAGATTTGGCACATTCTGTAAATGTGTTAAGTCGATACACGAGTAATCCAGGTCATACTCACTGGAAGGCCATAACGAGGGTCTTAAAATATCTCCGATATACCAAGAGTTATGGGTTGCACTATGGTAAAGAACCAGCGGTATTAGAAGGCTATAGTGATGCCAATTGGATTTCTGATTCTAGAAACTCGAAATCTACAAGTGGATATGTCTTTACCCTGGCTGGTGCAGCAGTATCCTGGAAATCTTCCAAACAAACCCTCCTGGCTAGATCAACCATGGAGTCCGAGTTCATAGCTTTAGACAAAGCTGCGAATTTTTTTGGAAGATATCCCTATGTGGAAAAAACCAGTGCCAGCTTTACGGGTACATTGTGATAGTCAATCGGCTATATCCCGGGCACTAAATAAATTATATAATGGTAAATCTCGTCATATTCGGAGGCGACATAAAACCATAAGACAACTGATCTCCACTGGAGTACTCACGATAGATTATATCAAGTCGGCTGAAAACTTAGCTGATCCGTTCACAAAAAGTTTGCCGAGAGATCAAGTTGTTAAATCATCAAGAGGAATGGGTTTAAAGCCTATAACAGAACACGGCGCTTAATGGATACCCCACTTATGTCACTGGAAATCCCACGACATAGGTTCAAAGGGCCAACGAAATAAAGCTGAGTAAGAGAAAAAAACACTGTGAGACACTGTATATACCCAGTTCCTAGGATGATAAACAGTGTTACCTGTGTGTGATAAGGATAAGCATTAGCTTTTAATGATTCCATAACTTTGAGATATTAGTGAAGTAATACAGGATGCTTCTTTAAAACAAAGTTGATGGAAGATCACCTAGTGAGTGTGAAATGCGGCCGTTTCTAGGAGAATGAAAGTAAGGCTATATTCTCTAAGTTCACTCATGATTACCAGGAATGTTCAAGGCCAAAATGAACACAATAGAGAACTGATCTCTACGAGAAAATGTTGCTATGCAATAACTGTTGTCTAGGTTTACATTAACATCCGGGTGGTTCAAGACATCATGTTCACCTCCTGGCCAAGTAAACCCGACAGAAATTAAAATGATTGGTTCAAAGCTGAAAAATGCTACCTCTCAGATATAGTTACATTTTCGTATACTCTCAAAAGTCTGTCAAAGTCTAGTATAGTCGAGTCTGCATATGTTTGTTCAGTCAGTCAAGTCTGCATAAGTTTAGAGTCATTTCTATTCATGTGGGGGATTGTTGGAACGTTTTTTTTTGTTAATATAAGGCCTTTGGGCCTTATTAAAAAAATATGTTGAGTGGTGAAAAGAAATGGGTTTTAAGCCTGTGGGCTAAATAAAAACTGGAGTAAATAAAAGGGATATGTATAAACTTGTCCCACATCTGTTATGTGTAAAATATTCATCTAGTATATAAGAGAGGAAGCTCATGTTTTAGTTTAAAAACATGGAGCTTGGGTGGAGATAAACTCACGCGAGCCAACCCGGACTGAACCGAATTTAACCGGGCGTGGGCGTGGGCGTGGTCGTGGTCTTTATTACACTTAGGACACGTGGGTCTCGTGGTCTTTGATCCGTAGCAGTTTTTGAACTCTGTTTTTTTTTTAAATTTTGAATTTTTCATTCAATTTTAATCTGGTCAAAGATGCCATGTGCATTAAGTCTGGCCATAAACTCACCCATTAATTGATAAAACGTTACAAACGTTTAGAATTCGAAATTACTCCTTAGGTTATAAATATGACCTCTCTGATTCTCATTCTATGGACTGAGAAACAAGAAAATCAAAAACTAAAGCTTTCCAGCAATCTCTCTATAAAGTAAGTTTGTGTCCTGAGAGTATCGTAGTGTTCAGTTCGTTAGGACCGTGATTTGAGTGATTGCAAATCCGGTTGATTTGTGGTTGTATCCTGGGATCCTTGAATCAGTTATCTAGTCGCACTACGGGTGATTCAAAGGGTTAAGGAAAGAGATTCGTCTCGCCTCCGCAACTCTCTTCTTCCCTTAAAACGTCTTTCTTATCGCTGTTTATCATTGATTCGTAGTGCTCCATAATTTTGGTCCTACAGATGATACCGGAATGTTCAGGAGGTGGGATTCGGATAATGGTCTGGGAGCCGTGCCAGCCGTACCAGATGTAAAGATCAACTACACAGCGAAAACTCCCGCGTATGTTGCGCCCGAATACGTGTACGCCACGTATCGTGTGATGGCGGGGTTAGAGTACAAAGATCTCCACCCCCCCCCCCCCCCATGGCCCCCATGGCTCTTCAAAGTCGATGCAGGGTTTAACTACCTTGTTAGGCTTCATTTCTGTGAGATTCAACCAAAAGTGACCAAACCGGGCCAAAGGGTCTTCTCCATCTTCATCGGAAATCTAACGGCTAAGCGTGAGATGGATGTGTTTAAGTTGAGTGGTGGTTCTCGGATTCCAATGTATATAGACTTCAATGTAAATGTTGGTTCTGGAAGTAATCTACGACTTGACTTGCATCCTTTCAACGACACTACTACCAAGTCTCTCGACCCTATTCTGAATGGTGTAGAAATTCTCAAGATGAGTGATCTCAATAATAATCTCGGTGGACCTAATCCAGCTCCAAGAACGTTGGAAGACATATTTATACCATTTCGTGAAACTCCTCAATGGAAGTGTTGGAAAGAAAATCTTTAAGCTAATGGAGAAAGTGTTTGAGAAATTTGGGAGAGAATAGAAATTTGAAGAAGTAGAAGTTTTTATTACTTAGAGAATTCTTGAAACAACTTTGGAACAACTTGATTACAAATGAAGGAGGAATGAGGTATTTATAGCCTCTAAAATACAAAATATCTAGAATATTTAAATCCTAAATCTAGAGAATTCTTATATTATTTTATTATAATTATCTAGATAATTTCATAGAAATATCTAGATACTTATTCTCTACCATTTTCTAGAACATTTTAAGGAGGTGGAGATTTAGATATTTTCTAGAGAAAACTCTAGAACTTGGATCAAGTATTGGGCTCAAGATGAACTTATTAGATAATTAGCCCAATACTTAAACTTGATCCAAAATCAAGTTTACCTTTCAACACCCCCTCTTAAACTTGATTTTGCTACTCCAAGCAAACTCCTCATCTTGATAAAGTCTTCACGCTTAAGTGGTTTGGTGAAAATGTCAGCTACTTGATCATTCGTCTTCACATACTCCAATTGCACTTTCTTCTTAGTAACACACTCTCTGATGTAGTGATAACGCATGTCAATGTGCTTACTTCGATCATGGAAGACTGGATTCTTCGCCAAAGCAATTGCTGACTTGTTGTCCACAAAGATCTTCGTTGGCTCCTCTTGTGTCAAGCTCAACTCCATTAACAGGTTCCGTAGCCAAATAGCATGACAAACACATGAAGTAGCTGCTACATACTCTGCTTCGCAAGTAGAAAGAGTTACAATCGGTTGTTTCTTCGACATCCATGTGAATGCGGTATCTCCAATGTAGAACACAAAGCCACTTGTGCTTTTCCGATCATCAACGTCGCCACCCCAATCGCTATCGCTATATCCAACAAGCTTGTAGTCGTTAGAAACAGAATAAAACAAGCCAAAGTCTATGGTACCTTTGATATAGCGAAGGATCCTCTTAGCCGCCTTGAAATGAGTTGTTGTTGGTTGCTCCATGTAGCGACTAACAACTCCAACCGCATATAAGATATCCGGTCTTGTGCATGTTAAGTAACGTAAACTTCCAACCAAACTCTTAAAGAGTGTAGAATCTACACTTTCTCCTTCTTCATTCTTTGACAGCTTGGCTCCACATTCCATTGGTGTGCTAACTGGATTTGAATCATCCATCTTGAACTTCTTAAGTACCTCCTTAGCGTAACCTTCTTGAGTAATGAAGATTCCATTTTCTTCTTATTTAACTTCGATCCCAAGATAGTAAGACATTAAACCAATGTCAGTCATCTCGAACTTCTTGGTCATTTCCATCTTGAATTCCTCGAACATGCTTGGATTACTACCGGTGAATATCAAGTCATCTACATATAAGCATGCGATCAATATATCTTCGTTTTGAATTTTGATATAGAGTGCATGCTCATATGGACACTTGATGAAGCTTTTCTCCTTGAAGTACTTGTCAATTCGAGTATTCCAAGCTCTTGGGGCCTGTTTTAAGCCATAAAGCGCCTTCTTTAACCTTAGGACTTTGTCTTCTTCTCCCTTGACTGTATAGCCTTGTGGTTGCTCAATGTAAACTTCTTCTTCAAGATCTCCATTTAAGAAGGCTGATTTGACATCCATTTGATGTATCCTCCAATTGTTTTGAGCCGCTAACGAAATGATTAGTCGAACAGTTTCTAAACGAGCAACAGGAGCGAATACCTCGTCATAGTCAATTCCGGCTCTTTGACTATAACCTTTTGCCACCAATCTTGCCTTGTACCTTTCCACTTCTCCTTTAGAGTTCTTCTTTGCTTTATACACTCACTTCACACCGATTGCTTTGTGCCCATTAGGAAGTGATGCTAACTCCCAAGTATCATTCTTTTGTATCGCCTTGATCTCTTCATCCATTGCATTTCTCCATGTCTTCTCTTCCATAGCTTCTTGGAAGTTCATGGGCTCACAATCCGCAAATAGACAAAATAAAGTAAGATTGTCTTGATTTTCAGTTACCTCATAGAGCTCTTGAATACTTCTAAAACGTGGAGTCCTTTCACTCGAACTTTCATCTTCTTGAGAACTTGGTGTTGGTGAAGTTGGTGGTGTAACAAGCTCCTCTCTTCGTTGCTCCAACTCATCTTCTTCAACATGTGGAAAGAAGTTGTAATCTTCATCATTTGATCTCCAATCCCATTCTCCTTCTTCATCAAAGATGACATTTCGGCTGATGATTATCTTCTTCGTATTAGGATTGTAGAGCTTATAGCCTTTGGAGTTTGCGTCATAACCAATGAAGATGTATTTTTCGCTTTTGTCATCGAGTTTGGTCCGCTTCTCGTCTGGTACATGAGCATGGACGATGCTTCCAAAGACTCTGAGATGAGAAACCCCGGGCTTCCTTCCGCTCCAAGCTTTTTGTGGTGTTTTTCCCAAAACACTTTTTGTTGGAGATCGGTTTGAAAGATAAACCGCACACGCAACCGCCTCTGCCCAAAACTCCTTTGGTAGTTTCTTACTTTTGAGCATGCTTCTCGCCATCTCCATGATTGTCCTATTCTTCCTTTCCGCTACTCCATTTTGCTGAGGGGATCTCGGCACGGTCAATTGTCTTCGAATGCCATTATCTTCACAATACTTCAAAAATTCTTTGGATGTGAACTCTCCTCCACGGTCAGATCTTATGGATTTGATCACAAGGCCACTTTCCTTCTCGACATGGGCTTTGAACTTTTTGAAGTTTTCAAACACTTCCGACTTTTGTTTCAAAAAGTAAACCCATGTTTTTCTTGAAAAATCATCAATAAAGAGAAGGAAGTAGTTACTTTTACCGTGTGAACTTGGTTTGATCGGACCGCACACATCCGTGTGTATGAGTTCCAACGGCTTCCGAGCTCTTGTGGTTGACTCCTTCGGAAAACTCATCTTGAATTGTTTTCCAAGTAAACACCCTTCACACACTTGATTTGGATGGTTGATGCAAGGCAAACCTCTCACCATTTCTTTCTTTGAAAGTAGCTCCAATCCTCCAAAGTTGAGATGCCCGAATCGAAGATGCCAAATCCATGACTCCTCTTTATAACACATCTTGAGACATTGCGCAATGTCACTTTGAATGTTAAGGACAAACATTCGGTTTCTTGACATCGGCACATTGGTAATGAGATTGCTTCCTTGGTCTCTTATAGAAAGGTGATTATCTTTTAATCGAATATCATAACCTTTCTCTAAAAGTTTTCCAAGGCTCAAGATGTTGGTCTTCATGCTTGGGATATAATAAACATTCGAAATAAATTGATCTCCATTCTTTAGTCGGATGAGAATGTTTCCTTTACCTTTCACCTCCATCTTCGATTCATCTCCTAAAGCCACGTCTCCTTTCACCGATTCATCAAGCTCCACGAACATGCTTCTTTGGCCGCACATGTGATTACTTGCACCACTATCAAGGTACCACTTATGATTCTCTTCTCGTTCATCATTCTTGCAAGCCATCAACAACATATCTCCTTCTTGACTTATTTCTTCAACATAGTTAGCCTTCTCTTCGACTCTTTTGTTGTTTGGAGCTTTACATTCAGAAGCATAATGTCCAAGTTTCCCACAATTGTAGCATTTAACACTTGACTTATCGTACCTCGATTTTGGGCTTCCTCTCCCACGACCTCTTGATGAGCTTTCTCCTCTTTGGTTGGTGTTGTCTTCATAGGGCCTCCAACCTCGTCCATTTCCATAGCCACGACCTCGTCCTCGAATTTGACCACCACCATGCCTTTGGTAACTTCGACCGATATCATCTTTAACTTGGTCAATCCTCATCTTGAGTACTTGGTCGGCGATATCTTCTTTCTTCTTCTTCTTCTCTTCATACGCTTGTAGGGATCCAAGAAGTTGCTCCATTGTCATAGCCTCCAAATCTTTTGTCTCTTCTATGACGGTGACAATATGCTCGAATTTTGGATCCAATGATCTAAGAACCTTCTCCATGATTCTTACTTCTTCTAACTTTTCTCCATTTCTTTTGAGGTTATTAGTAACCGTTAAAACTCTTGAGAAGTAATCGGATACGAGTTCACCTTCCTTCATTTGTAACGCTTCAAATTCTCCTCTTAGAGTTTGAAGACGTACCTTCTTAACTTGCTCCGCTCCCTTGTAAGAAGTTCGAAGCTTCTCCCACGCTTCTTTGGCCGAATTTGCTCCCGCGACCTTCTCGAACGTGTCTTCGTCTAGTCCTTGATAGATTAGGCAGAGAGCTTTCTTGTCTCTCTTCCTTGAGTCTCTCAAACTATCCTTTTGAGTTTGAGTTAAGCTACTTTCGGCATCCGGTTCGGCATAGCCTTTCATGACTATCTCCCACACGTCATGTGCTCCTAGAATCGCCGTCATCCGTAAACTCCAATTGTCGTAGTTGTTCTTTGTGAGCATCGGGACTTGGAAGGGAATACCGTTACTCGCCATTTTTAGGAACATGTGCTCTGATACCACTTTGTTGGAAATAAAATCTTTAAGCTAATGGAGAAAGTGTTTGAGAAATTTGGGAGAGAATAGAAATTTGAAGAAGTAGGAGTTTTTATTACTTAGAAAATTCTTGAAACAACTTTGGAACAACTTGATTACAAATGAAGGAGGAATGAGGTATTTATAGCCTCTAAAATACAAAATATCTAGAATATTTAAATCCTAAATCTAGAGAATTCTTATATTATTTTATTATAATTATCTAGATAATTTCATAGAAATATCTAGATACTTATTCTCTACCATTTTCTAGAACATTATAAGGAGGTGGAGATTTAGATATTTTCTAGAGAAAACTCTAGAACTTGGATCAAGTATTGGGCTCAAGATGAACTTATTAGATAATTAGCCCAATACTTAAACTTGATCCAAAATCAAGTTTACCTTTCAACAGGAAGCGGCTTGCCTTAGTTGTTGGTGCTCCAATTGGGTTGGCAACTTTGGTTGTTGTCCACATGTTATTGATGCGTCATATGAAGAGGAAGGAGAATAAGAAGGAGAATGACAAAGCCATTATGGCCAAGGTACTACTGAAACATTACACTTACGCAGAATTAAAGAAAATAACAAAGTCGTTTTCACACATACTCGGGAGAGGAGGATTTGGAATTGTATATGGTGGGAACCTTTGTAAGGGTCGTAAGGTTGCAGTAAAGGTATTGAAGGATTCCAAGGGAAATGGTGAAGATTTCATCAACGAAGTCGCTAGCATGAGCCAAACCTCTCATATAAACATTGTTTCTATGCTTGGTTTTTGCTTTGAAGGGTCCAAAAGAGCCATTATTTATGAGTTTCTAGAGAATGGGTCTTTGGATCAGTTCCTCTCTAAAAATAAGTCATCAACTCTGAATGCGACCACACTATATGGAATCGTGCTAGGCGTTTCTCGGGGATTGGAGTACTTGCATTATGGTTGCAAAACAAGAATTGTGCATTTCGACATCAAACCTCAAAATATTCTTTTAGATGACAATCTTTGTCCTAAAGTCTCCGACTTTGGGCTTGCTAAGCTCTGTGAGAAAAGAGAGAGCATTTTGTCAATGATGGACGCAAGAGGAACGATAGGTTACATTGCACCTGAGGTGTTTTCAAGAATGTATGGCGGAATCTCTCATAAGTCAGATGTGTATAGTTATGGAATGTTGGTCCTTGAGATGATCGGGGAAAGACACAAAGAAGTAGTTGAAACCACGAATCCCAACGCTAGTTCATCTTACTTTCCGGACTGGATCTATAAAGATCTTGAAAATGAAGACCAAGCATGGATATTTGGAGATGAAATAACAGAAGAGGAAAAAGAGATTGTGAAGAAGATGATCTTGGTGAGTCTCTGGTGTATTCAACCATCCCCATCAGATCGTCCACCAATGAATAGAGTTGTCGAGATGATGGAAGAAATTTTGGATGCACTTGAAGTCCCTCCTAAGCCTTCTATGCATATTTCGACGGGGCTTATTTCCGATTCTTCTTCACTTGTCGATATGATAGAAGAAAGTTTGGATGCGCTTGAAGTTCCTTCTAAATCTTCTATGCATATTTCGACGGGGTTTATTTCCAAATCTTCTTCGGTTGTCGATGGGATAGGAGCTGGATAAAAAAACCCAAACCGTTCTCTTCATGAAGCATACATTAATCATTCCACAAAAATGCAAGGGGAAAACTAAATTTGTTTTTCTTCTAAAGTTATCGATGTTTTTTCTCTCCGTAGGGAGAATTATGTACATGTTACAATGTGAAAAATATACTAAGAATTTGAAATATGATTCTAGAATCTCATAAAAATAACAATTATTTAGTTATAGTTCATTATGGGGGTGAACCCATAAACCTTTGAAGATGATTTTATCACTTAACAAAAAAATTGATGTTAGAAATTTTGGAGAAAATTGTCACTACTATTTCATCTAGGTACCACCAGAAGAGGATGCATAGTCTGTCTTACTATGTTTTGCGAGCTCCAGAATTGTGGCCGATGCCGCATAACTGATATTGAAAGGACTATGCATCTTCTTCTGGTAGTGAAGAAATAAAAGAACTGGTGACTTTTTTAGTTCTAGAATTGGTAATTTCTAGTAGTTTGAGTTGCTTTTGAGTCAGATTTTGCTTTTTTTTTCTACATTCACTCTCAAGCTAATTTTCTTCTTTTACTTACGAAAATGATAAAAAGCTATAAGAGAATATGAAGGAGATTTTTGGTAACTATTTATTTCATCCATTCGTGGATATTCTGATAAAGATTATGAATGAGCAATAGCCCTTTTGTTCTTCTTCTTCTTCTTGTTATCTCTCACTATTCTACATCTTCTTTATCCGTTGAAAAACTTGTAGCCATAGAAACTCGTAAGTAACTTCACATTTATGTCCCTAGTTTGGCAAATGTTCAGGCAGATACCATAGCTAAGGGTGCTCTACGTTCCCATACCATAACTCAAGTAATGAAAGTGGTTTCTCCAAAAAAAAGAAACTCGTAAGTAACTTGTTAAACTCTCTATTCAACGTAGAGAGAAACGAGATGTACCCTTCAAAAAAGAGAGCTCGTCAAATCTTAAAATGTTGATTACGGTTTTATCTTGATTGAGACAAATCTCAATCTGATAAACAAATCAAAACTCTTCGCATTTTGTGTTCTTCAAAATGAGTTTAATTTAGTTTTGTTTTAGTTCATTTTCACCTTACTGTCCCACTGTATCTGGTGAAAAAATAAAAACTCATTCACGATACCGTATTAAGCAAGTTGAATGAAATCATTGGCATTGACGAAGAAATTTCATGGAAAAACCTTGTTGTTCTTTTGCTTGACCTGAAAAGTAAACCGTGGACCCGTAATCTCACTTCACTTCACACCACCCATGACTAGTTCAAAACAATACACTTGAATATCTTATCTTCTTCTTCTCCATCATACTCTCCATTTTTCAAATTCCGATGATCCGTCACACTTTCTTAATCTTCTCCATTCTCGTTTCCGTCGCCGTCACCCTATCAGAAGCAGCAACTACGGCCGCGTACAATCCCACAGATGTCTTTCTCTTCAACTGCGGCGATACCTCCAATAATACCGATAACACTGGCTGGAATTGGACGGCGGAGAATCTGAAATCCTTACCGTGGAATTCAGTCAACGCATCATTCTCTTCAAATGCGAATTTCCAAGAATCAGGTGTTCCTCTGATTCCATACATGAAAGCTCGGATTTTCCTATCTGATTTCACTTATAGTTTTTCAGTTACTCCTGGCCCGAAGTTTCTCCGGTTATACTTTTACCCGACCCGATAAGGATCGGACTTCGACGCTGATAATTTCTTCTTTTCCGTCACCGTCAACAACGATTTCACGCTCTTGAAAAACTCCAGCGCCGATTTAATGGTAAAAGCTTCCAAAGATTTTACCTTAATCAAAGGGTTTATAGTTCCAGTTGACCAGACGACGTTAAAACTCACGTTCAGGCCGTCTCCGAAGTCGTTAGCTTTCGTTAACGGAATCGAGATTGTCTCTATGCCTGATGGGTTTTACTCAAAGGGAGGATTTGACGACAGGATATCAAACACTGGTAGCACCATTGACTTCCAGATACAAAATTCAACGGTTTTTGAGACCTTATACCGGTTAAACGTGGCCGGAGAAACGGTCAGGGACACGGGAATGTTCCGGAGGTGGATTTCCGATGATGAGTTCATACTCGGGAGCATGGGAACCGCGCCAAGCGTACCGGGTGTAAAGATTAAGTACACGGAGAAAACTCCGGCGTATGTTGCGCCGGAAGACGTTTACGCCACGTGTCAATAACCGCCATAGTTGGGAGACATTATCACGTTACATGAAACATCTAGATGGAAGCGGGTCGCTACAATAACCGCCATAGTTGTTGGTTCTACAATTGGGCTGGCAATTTTGGTTGTCGTCTTCATGTTATTGATGCGTTTTATGAAGAGGAAGAAGAACAGGAAAGAGAATAGTGTCGTTATGTCCAAGGTACTACTGAAACATTACACTTTTACAGAGTTAAAGAAAATAACAAAGTCATTTTCACACACAATCGGAAAAGGCGGATTTGGAACGGTCTATGGTGGAAAACTTTGTAAGGGTCGTAAGGTTGCAGTAAAAGTATTGAAGGATTCCAAGGGAAATGGGGAAGATTTCATCAATGAAGTTGCCAGCATGAGCCAAACATCTCATATAAATATTGTTTCTATGCTTGGTTTCTGCTTTGAAGGGTCGAAAAGAGCCATTATATATGAGTTTCTAGAGAATGGGTCTTTGGATCAGTTCCTCTCTAGAAATAATTCATCCAGTCTGAATGCGACAACACTATGTGGAATCGCGTTAGGCATTTCTCGGGGATTAGAGTACTTGCATTATGGCTGCAAAACCAGAATTGTGCATTTCGACATTAAACCTCAGAATATTTTGTTAGATGACAATCTTTGTCCTAAAGTCTCAGACTTTGGGCTTGCTAAGCTCTGTGAAAAAAGAGAAAGCATTTTGTCATTGATGGACGCAAGAGGAACTATAGGTTACATTGCACCCGAGGTGATCTCAAGAATGTACGGCGGAATCTCCCATAAGTCAGATGTGTATAGCTATGGAATGTTAGTCCTTGAGATGATCGGGGAAAGAAACAAAGAAATTGTTGAAACCACGAATCCGAATGCTAGTTCATCATACTTTCCGGATTGGATCTATAAGGATCTTGAAAATGGAGATCAACAAACATGGATATTTGGAGATGAAATAACAGAAGAGGAAAAAGACATTGTGAAGAAGATGATCTTGGTGAGTATCTGGTGTATTCAACCATCCCCATCAGATCGTCCACCAATGAATAGAGTTGTCGAGATGATGGAAGGAAGTTTGGATGCACTTGAAGTCCCTCCTAAGCCTTCTATGCATATTTCGACGGGGCTTATTTCCGATTCTTCTTCAGTTGTCGATATGATGGAAGAAAGTCTGGATGCGCTTGAAGATCCTCGTAAATCTTCTATGGATATTTTGGCTGGGCATAATTCTGAATCTTCTTCGGTTGTCGATGGGATAGGAGCTGGATAAAAAAACCCAAACCGTCGTTGTCTTCATGAAGCATACATTAATCATTCCACAAAAATGCAAGGGGAAAACTAAATTTGTTTTTCTTCCAAAGTTATCGATGTTTTTTTCTTTCCGTAGGGAGAATTATGTATATGTTACAATGTGATAAATATACTAAAGAATTTGAAATATAATTCTAGAATCTCATAAAAATAAAAATTATTTAGTTATAGTTCATTATGGTGAACCCAAAAACCTTTGAAGATGATTTGATCACTTTAAAAAAATTGATGTTAGAAAATTGTCAGTTTTTGGAGAAAATTGTGTATAGAGAAATGATATATCATGGTTTTTACCATATTTTGGCCATGATTTAACCCGGTTTTATCGAGTCTCTTTGGTATTTTTCTAGTGTTTTAGAGTCTTTGCAGGTTTGTGTACGTGTCGAGCTTAATTGGTGATTATGGAGCATTTTGGAGCATCAAGGAAAGAAGAGCTGAAGTCGCGAGGACGGATTTTCAATTGCCGTCAGAATGGCGCGTCGATCGACGGAATGACATGTGCAGATCGACGGAGGTAACTGTTTCGCGAAGGAAGAGGAATTTTCCAATTTTGAAGATTTCCTTTTTACCCCAGAAGTTCCAGAAGTTAACAAATAAAGCCCAGCACGAATCCTAGCCTATAAATACCTAGTTTTCTTTTAGTTTTCATTAAGTTTTCTTTTATCAAAGAATTAGGGTTTCAGAAAGCTTTCTTTTATTCAAAGACCTAGAGATTCAGAGAGATTTTGAGAGCTAGGGAGACAAGTTTTCAGACCATTCAAATTTCTTCGAACCCTTCTGTAATTCTTTCTTACTCTATTTCAATGCAGTATTATTCAGTTATCATGTTATTCGTTTCCATGTCTAAGTAGTTTGCTTGTTAGGTTTAGGGTTTTTCAAAGGAATTAAGATGAATTGTTAGAATTGAATTCATGTTAGGATTATCTATTGGTTCTTCATCTAGATTGTTATAACCCTGATTTAGGATTGATCACTCTAAATTAGCTATCTTAGGTTGATTAATTAGAAGCGGAAGCATCAATTGATAACCTGACCATAATCTTAGATGAGCAAAATCACCTATTCTCAAAGGAATTTGGTTTAGGGATTTTGTGAACAATTGAAACCTGAACTTTAATGCTTGCATAAATTGATTGATTTTACAAAGGAATTTGGATTTCTAGGGTTTGTTTATAAATTGATTGACAGTTTATTAATTCTGCAATTTATCTTTGCCTGAGAATTTCCCGAAAACCTAGCTTTTGTTTAATTGAATTCTTAAAAACCAACAATCTTTCTTGCTTTGAATTGTTTCTTGTTTTTATTTAACTTTATTTGCTTAGCTCAATTCGAAGTCATAAATCATATTGTTTGATTTGACTCCCAGTGATTCGACCCCTACTACAATTGACCTCTTAATTTGAGAGAGTAGCTCAGGGTAAATTTGAGCATATCAAATTTTGGCGCCGTTGCCGGGGAGTCAAAATCACCTATAGGATTTTGATTCTAGAATTTAGTCTAAGTTTTTATTTTCGTTTTTACGCGTTTTTCTTTTAATTTTGTGTGTTTCAGGTGTATGCCTAGTCACAGAACCAGAAGCGACAAGAACCAGAAGCGTACCTTGTTTTATTTGAGAGACACAAGTAGAAAGAGACATAATTCTTATATTTCAATTGTGTCTAATGTTTTTGTATGTAAGTGTATAGAATGTTGTAATATAATTTTGTCGAGAGTAAAGAGAAAATTTCCAGATTTGAGTTTTGTTCTTTTTATTCTCTTCCAAAATGGTATCATGAGTCAGGTTGATTCAAAAGGCCAATAATTCCGCAAACGGTTCAAGCAAATTCTCGTCAAAAAAAAAATTCAAACAAAAACAGAGTGTTGTTCTCGGGTTTGATGGAGAGGGTTTGTGGTGTTTAAGATGAATTAAGATGAAAGTCATCTTAAAGGTTGTGTGTCGTGATGAACAAAGGTGTTCCAAACCAATCGACATCAACAAAAGAGACACCAAAGGGGTTGTAATTGAAAAACTATGGAAGAAAGCATCAACAATGAAGGAAACACAGTGTTCGTGAGGAAGTTAATTGCTCTTACGGCTCTAAGCGTTAGTGAATGACTCAATGCTACAGAAGACTTACTCCGTCAAAAAGCCGTGGTTCGTGGCTGCCGCTAAAGAAGCATCGTTGCAACAGTGGCAATGAAACCAAAAACAGAGTTGTGAGCGGTGATGGATCGGTAGTGTAAACGGAGTTCCGAACCGACCCACATATAGAGAGGAGACACCCAAAGTGGTAGAACAGAAGAATCAGTAAAACGAAGCGTTAACTCTTCATATTATGGCGATGCAACTCTTGAAAACGGTCATCACGGATCGGAGGGATGTCACTGTATAGCATCAACAATCACATCAAAGGGTGATGGGAATGCATCGGAATTGAAATTTCAAAGATCTCCTCCACAAACAAGTTAATTGATTTGGAAAATCAATGGAAGAAAGCATCAACGACTAAAGTGTGTTTGATGCTTGACGAAAAAGAGGGATCCCTGGTTTTTTAAACCAGAAAGAAACCAAAAATAGTGATATGTTTGTAAGAAACATAATCACACCAAAAACCGCATGTTGAAAGAGACAGTGTAGGCGAATTAGATAATTGCATGTTTGTAGAAACAAAGAAATGGGTGGTGATCAAAGGATGACACCAAGCAACGGAGGATGCTTACCGGAGAAGACGGTTACACAGATAACCGGAGAAGACGTGGATAAGCGATTCACACAGCGGACCGGTTATAAAGATAATCGGAGAAGACGTGGAGTGGAGATTCACGCAAAGAATCGGTTACATAGAAAACCGAAGAAGACGTGGTTAAGTTTCACGTATGAGACATCAAAAAGATGTGAGGAAAGCCCACAAGAGGCTAGAAGAAGACGTGGAGAAGTTTCACATATGCAACGTCAAGGAGACGTGAGGAAAGCCCATAAGAGGCTTGAAGAAGACGTGGAGAAGATTCACGCCAAGACGTCAAGGAGACGTAAAGAAGACATGGAGAAGGCTCACGGATAAGAGAAAATCCAAGAGATCCAATGTCTCAAGAGAAGAAACAATTGATAAGAAGTTATCAATTGAAAACAGAGTAAAAGAAGACCAAGAAGAACATGTCAAAGACATGACATTTGAAGAAGAAGGAGAGGACAATTCACAAAAGGTAGAAGTGTCAAGAAACGTAAGATACAACACTAATGGTGAAGTGTGAAGAGAAACTTGTTTTAACGTGTGGGATGAACCACAATCACATGACAAGGCGAGATCAAAGCATGAGTGATGCAGCCTTGAAAGAAGAAACAATCGATCATGGAGAGATCGCGAAACGAATTCTAGTGGTGAAGCACCCGATCAAGAGGGAGACAGAATAAAAAAAAAGGCAAGCTTACTAAAACCAGAGAAGTGGCAAATCACAAGAGGCAAAGAAGAAGCTATGGGATTCAAATCCCTAGATTTAAATTAATGGACTCAAGAGGGAGTGTTGAGATTGAGTCCATAATGAAATCGTTATATATTTTATGTGTATGTAAAATCTGGTTATGTTTTAACCGTGACTTATTACAAAAGGGTGTGAGTAGACGTAACTTGTTGGATAAGTTACAACTCTTACGAACGGTTACGTTACGTTTGTGTAAACATGTATATATAAGTGTTGTATGTCTTAATGTAACATTTGTCGAGAGTAAAGAGAAATTTCCAGATTTGATTTTTTGTCTTTTCATTCTCTTCCAATATGAATGGGGAACAATAGCCCTTTTGTAGTTATGTACCAGAGAATTTGTGACAAATATTTTCATTGCAAATCTGACTCAAAAGCAACTCAAATTCATCAGCAAACCGAACACGTTACAAATTCCTAGCAAAATTCCATTGCAAAATGTTGTATTTAGAACAGTATTTCGACTGTTGTAGGATCATTGAACAGTATTTCATAACACTGGCCGGAATTGGACGAAAACTAGATACTATAAATGAAAGATACGAGAAACATACTAATTTAGATCGTTTAATTGTTTGTTTTGGTTTAAGCTTGAAGAAAGCTTGATAAAGAAGTAATGTTAATTTACCGAGTTATGGTAATTAAGAAGATAAGGACTAGCAAATATTAGGAGTTATTTAATATAATGTTTTCCCTTTTGTATTTAGGATTAATCTCCCTATATAAAGAGTTACCAAGTTGTGGTAGACCTTTGAGAATTTGAGAGAGAGATTAAGAGAGAACTTTAGTTTTGAGTTAGTTTCTAAAGTTAATAAAGACGTTGCTTTATACTCTTGATCTAAGTATTCAATTCTAGATTTGGTATCAGCAGCTTTAGGTTTCGAATCCAAGTACGAGTAGTCACGAAGATCATTCGAATTTCGAAACATGAGTGAGATAGTTGCGGTAACTAACAAACCAAAAGAAGGAGGACCAGCTTCCATTCAATGTCTGATGCTCAGCAACACAAACTATATTGTTTGGTCCATGCGGATGAAAGTTTCACTCCGAGTGCATAAAGTATGGGACACGATTGATCCCGGATCGGATGAAACAGAGAAGAATTATATGGCTAGAGCACTCTTGTTTCAATCCATACCAGAATCACTAATCCTACAAGTTGGTGATCTTGAAAAATCAAAGGCTGTTTGGGACTCTATAAAAGCAAGACATCTTGGAGCTGATAGAGTGAAAGAAGCAAGATTACAATTACTCATGGCTGAGTTTGACAGATTGAGGATGAAGGAAACCGATACAATTGATGAGTTTGTTGGTAAACTCTCAGAGATATCGACAAAATCGTCAGCCTTGGGAGAAAACATTGAGGAAACCAAGATTGTTAAGAAGTTTCTTAACAGTTTACCAAGACGAAAATACATACATATAATAGCAGCTCTTGAACAAGTTCTTGATCTCAAGGTAACATCTTTTGAAGACATTGTTGGGAGATTAAAAACTTATGAAGAACGAGTATGCGATGAGGAAGACTCTCAAGACGACCATAGCAAACTCATGTATGTTAACTCAGATTCACAGCCTCATATGTTCTCTCAAGGAGGAAGAGGACGAGGACCAAGTCGTGGTCGTGGAAGAGGTCGAGGAAGATTTAACTATCAACAAAATTATGGCTATCAATCAAAGGAATTTGGTTACCAACAGAGGGATCAGCAGAGAGACAAGTCCAAAGTTACTTGTTATCGGTGCGATAAGATTGGACATTACGCCTCCAACTGTCCAGATCGTTTGCTTAAGTTGATAAAACTTCAAGAATTGCAAGAGAATGAAGAAGAGGATACTCGTGAAGCTGAATCACTTATGGTACATGAAGTTGTCTATCTCAATGAGAAGAATGTCGAGCTAAAGGACTTTGAGATATGTTCAGACAAGATTTGGTACCTAGACAATGGTGCGAGTAACCATATGATAGGAAACCATGCCTGGTTTACAAAGCTTAACACTTCGGTCACAGGAAAAGTCAGATTTGGAGATGACTCACGTGTTGACATAAAAGGAAAAGGCTCTATCTTGTTTATCACCAAAGGAGGAGAAAGAAAGATACTAGCAGATGTTTACTACATACCAGACCTCAAGAGCAACATTATAAGCCTTGGACAAGCTACTGAGTCGGGTTGTGATGTCAGAATGAAAGAAGATTACTTAACTCTACATGATCGAGATGGAAACCTATTAGTAAGAGCAAACCGATCAAAGAATAGACTGTACAAGGTACAATTGGAAGTTGAAAATACAAAGTGCTTGCAACTTGCAGTGACAAGCGATGCAACAAAGTGGCACGATCGACAAGGACATATTGGTTTTGAAACTTTAAAGACTATGGTGACTAAACAGCTAGTCATTGGAATATCGAGTGCTCCAAAAGAAAAGGAAACATGTACATCATGTTTACTTGGTAAACAAGCAAGACAAGCGTTTTCAAAGTCTACTTCTTATCGTGCATCACGAGCACTAAAGCTTGTTCATGGAGATCTTTGCGGACCAATTTCTCCTACTACTGCTGCAAAGAGAAGGTACATATTTGTTTTGATTGACGATTACTCTCGTTACATGTGGTCAATTCTCTTGAAAGAGAAAAGTGAAGCTTTCGAGAAATTCAAAGGGTTCAAAGTGTTGGTTGAGCAAGAAAGTAGAGTTAAAATCAAAACTTTCAGGACTGATAGGGGTGGAGAGTTTATTTCTCGAGAATTTCAGAATTTTTGTGAAAAAGAAGGTATAACAAGGCACTTAATGGCTCCTTATACACCCCCAACAGAATGGAGTAGTCGAGAGACGAAACAGGATATTACTAGGGATGACACGGAGTATCCTAAAACATATGCATATGCCTAATTATATTTGGGGAGAAGCAGTAAGGCATGCGACTTACCTAATTAACAGAGTAGGAACAAGAGCCCTAGATGATCAAACTCCATATGAAGCATTTAAGAAGAAGAAGCCTAATGTAGAGCATCTACGAGTATTTGGATGTGTTGGGTATGCGAAGCTTGCATACCCGCATGTGAAAAAGCTGGATGATAGGTCAAGAATGTTAGTACACCTTGGGACAGAACCCGGTTCAAAGGCATATCACCTCTTTGATCCAATAAGCCGGAAAATCATAGTAAGTAGAGATGTTGTTTTTGCCGAAAATCAAAGTTGGGAATGGAGCAGTTCAGAGGAAACATCTGCAGGTTCAGGTATGTTTACACTCAGCTTTGGAAAGTTTGGAAACAATGGAATTACGGAAAATGAAGTCGAGGAGGAAACAGAAAAAGAAGAGGAAACTAAAAAGAGTTCATGAGCTCTTGATGTTGTCAAGCATTCTGTGAAAGAAACAAACTATGAGGAACCTGTAGACATCAAAGAACAAACATCATCTCAGCCAATGTAGGCGTTAAGAAGATCAACAGGAGAAAAAGAAAAGTCTGGCTACTTGAGTGATTACGTCCTTTTGGCTGAAATTGAAGGAGAACATCTTTTGGTCTTGATTAACGATGAACCATGGGACTTTAGTGACGCTAGTAGACTTAGAGTATGGAGAGATGCTTGTGAAGACGAAATTGCGTCTATAAACAAAAACAGAACCTGGAGTCTAGTAGATCTTCCTATCGGATGCAAGGCAATTGGATTAAAATGGGTGTTCAAGCTGAAACGCAATTCTGATAATAGCATTAACAAGCACAAAGCGAGACTTGTCGCAAAGGGGTATGTACAGAGACATGGTATAGACTATGATGAGGTATTTACTTCAGTAGCTCGCATGGAGACAATTCGTTTCATTATTGCTTTGGCAGCTTCTAATGGCTGGGAAGTATATCATTTAGATGTAAAGACTGCTTTTCTCCACGAAGAATTAAAGGAAGATGTTTATGTCACTCAACCTGAGGGGTTTATAGTTGAAGATAGTGAGAAGAAGGTTTACAAGCTACACAAGGCACTCTATGGTTTAAAACAAGCACCACGGGCATGGAACACTAAGCTAAATGCAAGTCTCCGTGAGTTAAACTTTGAGAAGTGTTCAAAAGAACCCTCGCTATACAGGAAAAAGGAACACGAGCATCTTCTTATTGTTGCGGTTTATGTAGATGACTTGCTTGTCACGGGCTCTAGCTTGGAATTAGTACTTGAGTTCAAGAAGGATATGGCTAGGAAATTTGAAATGAGTGATCTGGGAAGGCTTACCTACTATCTTGGTATTGAAGTTATTCAAAAGGAGGATGGAATCATTCTAAAACAAGAACGATATGCGAAGAAAATACTGGAAGAAGCTGGAATGATTGATTGTAATGCTGTTCATATACCAATGGACTCTGGTTTAGAGTTGTCTAAATCTCAAGAGGAAGAACGAGTTAATGAACGTGATTATAGAAGAGTTGTTGGTTGCCTTAGATACTTACTCCATACTCGTCCGGATCTCTCTTTCTCTGTTGGAGTATTGAGTAGATACTTAGTAGATCCAAAGTTGTCACATGGAGCTGCGTTAAAACAGGTGTTAAGGTATCTTCAAGGAACATCTTCTTATGGATTCTACTTTAAGCGAGGAGTCAAGTCATGATTGGTTGGCTATTGTGATCGTAGTCATAGTGTGGACGTTGATGATGGGAAGAGTACAGTCGGCCACGTTTTCTACCTAAATGAGTGCCCAATAACTTGGTGTTCTCAAAAGCAACAAGTGGTTGCACTATCCTCTTGTGAAGCCGAGTTTATGGCAGCTACAGAGGCAGCTAAACAAGTAATTTGGCTTCAAGATCTCTTTGCTGAAATTGTTGAAACAACATGAGAGAAGGTAACTATTCGTGTCGACAATAAATCAACAATCGAGCTTACTAAAAATCCAGTCTTCCACGGGCGTAGCAAACATATCCATCGAAGGTACCACTTCATCCGAGAATGTGTTGAGAATGGTCAGATTGAGGTGGAACATGTTCTCGGAGTCGAGCAACGAGCTGACATATTAACTAAAGCACTTGGAAGAAGCAAGTTCAAAGAAATGAGAGATAATATCGGAGTTCAAGATGTGTCAAAGATGGACTTCAAGCTTAAGGGGAAAATGTTGGATTAAGCTTGAAGAAAGCTTGATAAAGAAGTAATCTTAATTTACCGAGTTATGGTAATTAAGAAGATAAGGACTAGCAAATATTAGGAGTTATCTAATATAATGTTTTCTCTTTTGTATTTAGGATTAATCTCCCTATATAAAGAGTTACCAAGTTGTGGTAGACCTTTGAGAATTTGAGAGAGAGATTAAGAGAGAACTTTAGTTTTGAGTTAGTTTCTAAAGTTAATAAAGAAGTTGATTTATACTCTTGATCTAATAGATTAACATAAGTTGAGTTGTCAGAAATTATCGAAGTCCAACGAACGACACTAATGACGTAAGCGATAAATTTAGCCCGGTACTTTCACCGGAGAGTGTTTGTCCAAAAGAGACATATGTGGACATTGTGAGATGATTGTGTTTTAGATCAAATAGATCATATAAACTGAAATTTAGTCAACAATCAAGTTTCAGTAAGTTTGTTACCAAAAGGGATAAATAGAAGATAACAAAGAAAGCCTTCCTCTAGTTATCTAGCTCTCACTATTTATTCTCCATCTTCTTTACCCGTTGAAAAACTTGTAGCAATATAAACTCGTAAGTAACTTGTGGAAATTGTGTGATCAAAAAAATCAAGATGAGATGTATGTACCCTTCAGAAAGAGAGCTCTCGTCAAATCTGAACATGTTGATTACGGTTTTATCTTGATTGAGACGAAATCATCTGATAAACAAATCAAACATGATCTTCACATTTTGTGTTCTTGAAAATGAGTTCAAAATAATTTTCAAAAAAAAAAGGTTTAATTTATCTTTGTTTTAGTTCATAATCATTTTTCATTCACAATGTAGCTAGCTTACAAGAAAAGAAGCAAGTTGGTCCTAAAACGAAACGATACCGAAATTTCATGGAAAAACCTTTGCTTGACCTGAAAAGTAAACGGTTGACCTGTAGTCTAACTTTACACCACCCATGGCTTTGAACACTTGAGTCTCTTATCTTCTTCTCCATAATTCTCAATCCTTTCAGTTTCCGATGATCCGTCACGCTTTCTTAATCTTCTCCATTCTCCTTTCCGTCGCGGAAGCTGCGTACATTCCCACGGATGTCTTTCTTTTCAACTGCGGTGATACCTCCGATAGAATCGATGACACTGGCAGGATTTGGTCGGCTGAGAGTTGGAAAACCATACGGTCAAATGCAGTCAACGCATCATTCTCTTCAGCTGCGAATTTCCTTGAATCCGGCATTCCTCCAGTTCCATACACGAAAGCTCGGATTTTCCGATCTGATTTCACTTACAGTTTCCCGGTTTCTACCGGCCCGAAATTTGTCAGGTTATACTTTTACCCGACCCGATACGGATCCGAATTCGACGCAGTTACGTCCTTCTTCTCCGTCACCGTCTACAACGTAATCACTCTCTTGAATAACTTCAACGCCGATTTAGTGGTAAAAGCTTCCAAAGATTTAATCATAATCAAAGAGTTTATCGTCCCGGTTTTCCACTCGTCGTTAGAGCTAACGTTCAAGCCGTCTCCGAATTCGTTAGCTTTCGTTAACGGAATCGAGATTGTTTCCATGCCCGATCGATTTTACTCAAAGGGAGGGTTTGACGACAGGATATTAAGCGTCGATAACTTGGCTGACTTCGAGATGGATGATTCGACGGCTTTCCAGACCGTTTACCGGTTAAACGTTGGCGGGAAAACGGTTCCTGATACAGGAATGTTCCGGCGGTGGCTTCCTGATGACAAGTTCTTGCTGGGAGATTCTGGATTCGTGCCGAACGTACCGGATGTAAAGATCAACTACACGAAGGAAACTCCGGCGTATGTTGCTCCAGAAGACGTGTACGGCACGTGTCGTGTGACGGCGAACGCCAAGAACCTCACATGGCTTTTCAAAGTCGATGCAAGTTTTAACTACCTCGTTAGGCTTCATTTCTGTGAGATTCTACCGGAAGTGACTAGACCGGGCCACCTGTTCTCCATCTTCATCGGAAGTCAGATCGCTATGCTTGAGATGGATGTGTTTTGGTTGAGCGGTGGATTTCGGATTCCAATGTATCTAGACTTCAAAGTATCTGTTGGACGTTTCGAAAGTGATATACTACTTGCCTTGCATCCTGACCATGTTAATAGTCGCGATGCTATTCTAAATGGTGTAGAGATTCTCAAGATGAGTGATCCCGAGCGTAATCTCGCGGGACCTAATCCAAACCCAATAACGTTGGGAGACAAGATCAATGAAACAAAATCAAATGAAACAAAGTTACATGAAAAATCTCGATGGAAGCCGGTCGCTACAATAACCGCCACAGTTGTTGGTTCTGCAATTGGGCTGGCAACTTTGGTTGTTGTCTTCATGTTATTGATGCGTCATATGAAGAGGAAGAAGAATAGAAAAGAGACTAGTATCGTTATGGCCAAGGTATTACTGAAACATTACACTTATGCAGAGTTAAAGAAAATAACAAAGTCATTTTCACACATAGTCGGAAAAGGCGGATTTGGAACTGTCTATGGTGGGAACCTTCATAAGGGTCGTAAGGTTGCCGTAAAAGTATTGAAGGATTCCAAGGGAAATGGTGAAGATTTCATCAACGAAGTTGCCAGTATGAGCCAAACCTCTCATATAAACATTGTTTCGATGCTTGGTTTCTGCTTTGAAGGGTCAAAAAGAGCCATTATATATGAGTTTCTAGAGAATGGGTCTTTCGATCAGTTCCTCTCTAGAAATAAATCATCGACTCTGAATGCGTCGACACTTTATGGAATCGCGCTAGGCATTTCTCGAGGATTGGAGTACTTGCATTATGGCTGCAAAACAAGAATTGTGCATTTCGACATTAAACCTCAGAATATTCTCTTAGATGAAAATCTTTGTCCTAAAGTCTCAGACTTTGGGCTTGCTAGGCTATGTGAAAAAAGAGAAAGCATTTTGTCATTGATGGACGCAAGAGGAACTATAGGTTACATTGCACCCGAGGTGTTCTCAAGAATGTACGGCGGAATCTCCCATAAGTCAGATGTGTATAGCTATGGAATGTTGGTCCTCGAAATGATCGGAGCAAGAAACAAAGAAATAGCTGAAACCATAACTCCCAACGCTAGTTCATCTTACTTTCCGGATTGGATCTATAAGGATCTTGAAAATGGAGATCAACAAACATGGATATTTGGAGATGAAATAACAGAAGAGGAAAAAGAGATTGTGAAGAAGATGATCTTGGTGAGTCTCTGGTGTATCCAACCATGTCCATTAGATCGTCCACCAATGAATAGAGTCGTCGAGATGATGGAAGGAAGTTTGGACGCACTTGAAGTCCCTCCTAAGCCTTCTATGCATATTTCAACTAGGCTTATTTCCGAATCTTCTTCGTTTCCCGATGACATAGAATCTCCATCCTCGAATTCCAAAGAATCTTGATGATGATAAACCATATCCCTTAGTGTTGGTGTAGCATCTTCTAAGTAGGTTTGGGACTTATTATTTTTCAAGCAAAGTAAGTTGTATAAATTAAAACATAATCGATGCAAATGTAGATTTCAATTCTTTGCTAGATTATGTTTTGTTGCATTACTTCCATAGGAGGATTCGAGCTTACTTGATAGTAAGTTGAAAACCAAAACCATCAAAAAGAATATTTTGATTGCAAATCGGACGCGTCATACTAAAACGTCGTCGTTGTAGTAAGGAGGAGGGAGAGGAAGATAACGGTCAACGGGAAAAAGGAAGGCGCGTCAAATACTCAACCATTAAAAACTACGATTGTGGTCACCAAAACCATTTTCGTCTCCGTAACAAAACCGTATCATACATAACCAAACAACTATTACCACATCTCTTCCTCACCGGCGTATAATAGCAGCCAATTTGCTAACCTACGCACCTCCGTCGCTTCTTCCTTCTCTCTTACACTCTCATGGCTGTCTCTGTCTCAGCTCCGGTCTTGTCCCTCTGTTACCATCAGAACCGCGAATCATCTCGTCGTTTCGGACACAGACGATCGAAGGGTTTCAGTTCTGGTCGTCGTTCACTGAGCTTCGTTGGTTTCGGTGCGGGAAAATCGAGGGTTAGGGTTCCGATTTGCAGGGCTGTTCCTCCTCTCTTGTTTAAAGATCTTGATGCTGATGATTTTCGACATCCTCTAGATAAACAGGTCGTTACAAAATTCTCTGATTTGAATAAGCACTTGTTTAAACTCTCTAGAGCTTGAATTAATTGTTATTCGCTGCAGAACACATTGTTACTAAGGGCTATTCCGGGGTTGAACGAATTCGGAAAAGCTCTATTAGGTGTGAATTTTGTTAGAAGAAGCTCCTTCTTGTTTCTTGCCACATTCTTGATTTATTCGATTGTTGTAGGGTCAATGGCGGAACAAATCATGGTTCTTGAGAACATTGGGACTTCTGTTCTTGTTTCCAAGAATCAGGTTAAGTTTTTTTCGAGCAATTGTCTTGTGGAGATTATGTATGCGTCTATCAGCAATGAGACATGATGATGATTGTTGTATTTGCTGTTTCAGCTATCTGATCTTCACGGTTTGTTGGTCGAGGCTGCGGAGATTTTGAACATTGAGGCTCCCGATCTCTATGTCCGACAAAGTCCTGTTCCAAATGCGTATACATTGGCGATAAGCGGTAAAAAGCCGTTTATTGTTGTCCATACCAGCCTGATCGAGCTTCTAACTCGTGAGGAGCTACAGGTTCATAACTTAACCATAGATACTAATATTAGCTAAATCAGGACTTAGTGTCACATATCAGCTAGTTGTACTAGTCTGACGGTTTTTACCTCGACATTAGGCTGTCTTGGCTCATGAACTAGGCCATCTGAAGTGTGATCACGGCGTGTGGCTCACATTTGCAAACATTCTTACTCTTGGGGCTTATACAGTTCCTGGTATGTACCACATTCTTGCAAATCCTTTTTATTTTCTGTTATGTGTCAGTCTGATAAATTATAGTGACTTCATTACTAAATTTGTTAAAATGGAACTAACAGAAGTTCCAATCTGCAGTGCTAAGTTGAATTCTGTTGTTTGTAGCTTTTGGGCAAATGATAGCTCGAACCTTGGAAGAACAGTTACTTCGTTGGCTACGTTCAGCCGAGCTGACTTGTGACCGTGCAGCACTTCTTGTCGCCCAAGATCCAAAGGTATCAATTCTAGAAACTAAAATTAGTGTATAAACTAAAAACACAGAATGTTTCAAGTTAGTGTATAATACCTAGTGATGTTTTTTGCTTCTTATAACTCATGGTGCTTCCAAGAGGTTGTTGTATCCGTTCTGATGAAATTAGCTGGAGGATGTCCATCAATAGCTGATCAGCTAAATGTTGATGCGTTTCTAGAACAAGCCCGTTCATATGATAAAGCTTCTTCAAGTCCCTTGGGGTGGTACATAAGGTCAGACTTAAACTATACAAAAGTATTTTGTGAAAATTTTGATTGCTCTTCCTTCTGATCCACTCTTGTTTGGTTACATAATTTTGTCTTTACAGAAATGCGCAGACTAGTCAATTGTCGCATCCATTGCCGGTTCTTCGTGCACGTGAGATTGATGAATGGTCCAGGAGTCTTGAATACAGAAGTCTCCTGAAACGAGCAAATCGAATAAGCACGGTGCAGAAGGTTTAGTGGTGTTGTAGAATACTCGGAAAAGAAAAAAACTAAACAAGGCAAATATGTATAGGTTAGTTTCATATCAACACACATTTGTATATGAATATGAGTTTTTGCTTTTGTGGGTTGTTCAAGATTTCTCTTTAATTCTTATACAGGGGACAATTCAGAAGAAAAAAGGAGACTGGATTCTTAGGTGTAAACAGGTACTGTAAAACTCTTGTATTTGTATATTGGCATTGTTGTATATCTTATAACTGTTATAGATGAACACAAATGTATATTCCAAACCACAAAAGGGACTTAGCTCAATGATAATATATGATTAGATTGTATAACTCACCAAATCTCAGTCTTAGAGGCATAAACTACCAAACTGATTGTTCCAATTATCGTAGATTCCGAGTTCGTTCTGAGAAACTGAAGGCCTTACTTCTTGCAATGCATCTTTAAAGTCCTGCATCATGACGAAATTCAGAGCTTAGCATAACATCGATTGAGGATTAACCCAAAAGATGATAATAACACAAAATCGTTATTTTCTGGTATAAACCTGAAGAGTCACACGACGCATGTCATCTTTGGTTAGGTTTGCTATTTCTATGCCTCGTTTGAGAGCTTCCCTTAATGGACCCATAGTTGCATCTTTCACCAGGTTCTTCATGTCTGATCCCGAGTACCCTGCAGTGTGTATTATACAAAACCTAGCATGAGTATATTTGCATTTTTGTTCTTGGGATTTTTAAGATTAAAAACTCCACAAATTTGCCAACAATTCTATTTTGGTTCCGAGCTCCTCCTATGATGGATTTACCTTCTGTTAGGTTGCATATGGTGTTCATATCATCTTCCGATAGGGTAAATAACCCATCTTTCTGTAGGAGATTCTGTATAATCCAGGCTCTTGCTTCTTCAATTCAAAAACAGAACCATATCAACACGATGTTTTTGAACAAAACCAGAGAATGACATGAAAAATGCGCTTATCGTTCTGACGAGATGAAGGAAGAGGAATGTAGAGTCTCTTGGTAAGTCGTCTTCTTGCTGCTTCATCGAGCTCTTGGGGTCTATTTGTTGCTCCTGCCCAAACAAAAACAGTTAATAACATACAGTATTCTCATAAAACCCACAAGACTCAAACCTGCATGTTCCAATTTTTACCTATTAAGAGAATTTGCTCGCTGCCGCTGTCAAAACCTTCCATTTCAATCAGGAATTGTGTCTTGAGCCTTCTACTTGATTCATGTTCACCATCTGACTTACGCTGTGGCAAAAGGTGAAAGTTTGTTTAGAAACCAAAATGCTAAACCTGCATTTACACTCAGAAATTCTCCTTAGAGAGAACCACCCTTTGTATTTTTGGTTCCACACCATTTTCCAAGTTGATAGATATCATCATTTAAAGTTTTAAGAGATTACAACAAACCTGAGATAGTAGAGAATCTATTTCGTCTACAAATATCACTGCAGGCTGACGACAACTTGCTACTCCAAATAGTGCCCTCACTAGCTTTTCTCCTTCACCAATCTGCATTTACATTCAGTTAGATGTAAGTTATTTTTGAAGATTAACAGTGGGCAAACGAAGAAGCGTAAAATAGTGATCTGGAGCAGGAAGAAGATAGTGGTTTTTCATGCTTTTTGGAGCTCTGGCATAGCGGAACAGTATCATTGTCCTAATTTCACAAATAGCCCCATGACAAAATGCAAAGATAGGGAACTAACCCATTTGCTTGTCAATGAACTGGCTGATATATAGAAAAATGTTGCTTTTGCTTCTCCTGCTATAGCTTTTCCAATCATCGTTTTACCAGTGCCCTGGAATGCAGTAGATATAGATCTAAGAACCACATACAAAGTGAATCTTCAATATCGAAATAGACAAGGGTACTTACTGGTGGGCCAAAGAGAAGAAGTCCTTTTCCAGGTGAACGACAACCTTTGAAAATGTCAGGACGTAACAATGGCCAAATGACCATCTCTGTTACACATTTTTTAGCATGCTCGAGACCAGCTGCAAAGCAATAACTCATGATGAGAACCTCCAGATGCAACCGGGATAATACACACTGCAGTGAAACATTGTTTTATCATCTTACTGTACCAATATCATTCCAGCGGACATTGGGGTCCCGATCCATAATTTCGTTGCTAACATGCTCTATAAGACGAGGTTCCAAGTTTCTCAATTTCTCTGGAAGCTCACCATCAGGACCGCAGAGCAACTCCAAACTAGAACAGGATAGAAAATAAATGAACATGCATGATCTTTTCAGTCTTGCAGACACTGCCATCAAGAACGAGGCTACTCTAAGCAAGAACGAGGGCCTAGCCATCAGATAAGCATAGAAACTTACTATGACGAGGAGGGTGAGAGAAATTGCTAATACACTAAACACTACACATTCAGTTGAGCTGCACCATGAATAGTTTTAACACATGTAATTTACCTTCTAGTCTTACTGACATGCATGTACTATTGTTGAATCACATTCCATAGTGTTTCAATGTGGGATAAGTACAAAAGCAATGTTTTAAATAGAAAATTAGTTAGAGAAGGGGAGAATCAGGCATGGCCTATTTAGGTGAAAATCAAGACCTTGTCAAGAGAAACAGAGAGAATACGCTTATTTAATTATAGAAACTCAAAAGGGATCATGTGCTTTCCATTTTGTCTAAGATCTTTCATCATAAATTTAAGAAGCTACAGAACTTACCATGTTCTGGTTGAGTCATCCAGTGCATCGTCAGTCTTTCCACCAATACGAGATGTCGTGTTTCCAACACTATTCCCATTAGATTTAACGGGAGGAACAAAATTACCACGGCATCCACGTCTTAAATACCCTCCTCCCGGTTTTGAGCCGTAGCCCCTACCTAAAGCATTTTTTTCACCCTGCGGAGAAAGACACGAATTTGGTGACCCGGTTGATCCTCGTTTTTGTCTTACGTCCATTTCCTAAAACAAGAGAGATAGTAGTCAACATATGCAAATGGTAACAAGGCACAGTTTGACTCTAAGAGAAGAATAGTAAAAGATCCTTCTACCAGTTTTATTTTAGCAGTTACAAATCCATTAGCAGCTCCATCTGCCTTCATTTCCCCATCATTTTCAAGGCTGCTGATTTCTGCATGAGCTCGCTTCATTCCAAAACCATGTCCATGACTTCTCTCAACAACGACGCAATCATCAGAACCACTGTCTCGATCGTTCGTGGAAGTTCTGCGCGGATTATCTGGTCTAGCCATACTGTTTCCATATAATGATGTCAGCCTAGCTTGCACCATTGACTTTGATGGTTTGGGAATTAACTTACGCATATCCAATCGTTCTTCCTGATAACAAAAACACACAAAAAAATCTCAGTTCTCTGTATAAACAATAACTAGTAGAAAGCATTGGGGAAACAGGAAGCAAAGCAAGAGCATACAAGAAATGAAGCTGTTGACAAGAGCATTACCATCTCTTTAACACCCTTTCCATTAGACTGGTGAAGAAGAGCACAAAAGTGTTTTGACTGCTTAATCTTTTCCACATCAAATTCGCATTTGTTACCAAAAATAGAACCTGGAGCTGTTTTCGCAAGTTCAATAGCTTTCCTGTATACAACAAGAAACAAACCATAAAAGCGTACTCCAAAAATCTCAAATCCACACTCACAAGACTCGATTAAGCTCAGGAAGTAAAATTCAAACCAATCTACATCAAAATTGAACATCCTAAAAAGGGGAAAATCTCCAGTACCGATCCGAATCTGAAACGAGACCTTCCAAAGCTGAATCGACCTTAGAGGAAACTTCACGGCGAATAGGATCGATGAAAACACGATCGGAATCTGTAACAGAGCGAGAATCTAGGAAACCTAGAAGACGAAGCCCAAGGATCTGAGCGGAAGAGAAATCAGATTTCTCAAGGAATTGGTCGGCTCCGAAGAGTAGCGATTGGAGTCGTTTCAAGTTCTCGTCTACCTCTTTCCTCCAGTACAACGAATCCGTATCTACTTCCTCCTTCACTGGAAGAAGCTGTGGTGGCTTCAACATCGGAGAAGAGAACGGCGATGAGCGTTTTCCCGCCATTATTGCCCTCTCTAGTTTTCTTCGCGTCCCCCAAAAATGGCCAAAACCCCAGAAAATGGAAATTTCAAACTCGCATCTTCACTCTCACTAGCTTAGCGTGTAAAACGGCGTGCAGTGTAACAACGTGGATTTGAAACGGTGTGTAGTTTCGTAAGATATCAGATGCTTATTGGGCTAAAGGAATTTTCACTAATCCTCAGCCCATTGATATTAGATGACGAAATAATCTGGAAAATGATCTTTTTTATACCAAACTATCCGTTTTTACCAAAAAAAAAAAAAAAAAACTAAATTTTTTAATGAATAAAAAAATATCAAATTTTGGTTGATTCGACCAAATTAGGCATATAATTAGTCAATTTTAACCGGCGTTAGAAAAGCTTTAATTTTATCCTTTGAAAAAGTTATGTGATTTCTTAACGAATAAAGTAAACGGTGGTTAACGCTTTTTTAATGGCTATTAAAATTAACTAATTTTATAACTTATTTGGCCGAGTCAACCGAAGTTTTGTATGTTTTTATTCATTAGAAAGTTGCTACCTTTTTGTGGTTAAAACGGATAGTTCGGTATTAAAATGTCCGGTTTTCCAAAATAATAACTATGGAATCACTCTTTAGTAGTCGTTTTATTTCTTGCATAATTAGTTGTTTTGATTGTTGAATTTGGGATCCGAATGCTAACATCTTTTTATTTCAGATAGAGTTTTTATTCCAGTCATACTAAGATAAAGGGAAAATCATATATTTTCTCTGTTTTTTTTCTTCTCTGCTTCCTCTTCTTTCTTTTTCTTTTCCGCTTCCCTCTCTAGTTTCTTCTTCTCTTCTTCCTCAGCCAACTTCCTTGCTTTTTCCTTCTCTTCCGTCAAAGACTTAACCAAACGCTTAAGGCAGATATCTACATCCTCTTCATCGGATTTCGGCATCAAATTCCCCGCAACATCAGCAGGAGACATGTCGGTTTCCTCGAGCAATATCTCTATTTCTCCATACAAGTATACAACTCATGTGCCTCAGTCTCCAAGTAGTTCTTAGCCAAAACCTTGAATGCTTCAAACCTGCAATAAGACATCTCAATATGGTTGTCCATTCTTCCTCTTCGTATCAATGCCGGATCAAGATTATCCACAAAATTAGTTGTAAAAACCATAATCTTCTCATCACTACAAGCTGACCATAACCCATCAATGCTGTTTAATAACCCCGAAAGAGTAATCTTGCTCCGCGGTTCATCTTTATTCTTCTTCTTCTTCTCCAATTCTTGTTCCTCCTTTTTCTCCCTCTTCGGTCCCGTAAATGCAAGCGAGCAATCAATGTCTTCAATCACAACGATACACTTCCCTGTTGTTTCCAACAACAATCTCTTCAACTCTGAGTTCTTTCACAGTAGTCAACTCAAGATCGTACACATCATACTCCAAGAAATTTGCCATTGCAGATATCATTGTCGATTTTCCTGTCCCGGGCGGTCCAAACAAGAGATAACCTCGCTTCCTGATATATCATGGTTTTTACCGGTTTTCGACCATGATATAAGTCCTTTTATCGAGTCTTTTCTTTGTATTTCGAGTCTTTTTAGTGTCTTAACAGGTTATTGCACGTGAGGAGCTTATATGGTGAATACGGTGCATTTTGGAACGTAAACAAGGTTGGAGCCGGATTTTGCAAGAAAAGAAGCTGAAATGAAGCAGCCTGTCGATCGACAGACACATAGACGATCGATCGACAGCTACACTACAGCCTGTCGATCGACAGACACATAGACGATCGATCGACAGGCCAGCGCAGAAACCAACTTAAATACGTTTTAAAGAAGGAAATTCGCCAGTTAATGGGCCGAGAGCTACAATAGACCGTCATAAAAGCCCACCACGAGTTTTACCTCTATTAATAGTTTATTTTAGGTTTTTAGAGGGAGAACTTAGTTTTTACTTAACAAAGTTTAGAGAGAGATTTTTAGGGTTTTTAGGGAGACAAGTTTACTTCATACTTTGAGATTCTTCGAACCCTATTGTAATTCTTCTTATTCTCTTTCTTTATGCATTATTATTCAGTTATGATTTGCTTTGCTGCCATGTCTGAGTAGTTTGCTTGTTAGGTTTAGGGTAGTTCGAAAGGAATGATGATGAATTGTTAGGGTAAACTCACTTGTTAGGATTATCTGTTAGGTTCTTCACCTAGATTGCTTTAACTCTGATTTAGAATTGATCACTCTAAATTAGCTATCTTAGGTTGATAGATTGACACGAAAGTGTAATTGATTAGCCAGAACTAGATCTTAGGTGAGCAAAATTACTTATTCGCAAAGAAATTTGGTTTAGGGATTTTGTGAACAAATTGGACTTGAATTTAATGCTTGTTTAAATTGATTGAATTCGCAAAGAAATTTGGTTTTCTAGGGTTTAGACATAGTTAGTTTTCGCAACGACAGTTGGTTAATTATACATTAGTGTTCCAAGTTCTAGAACGGTTCTTAATTAAATCCTGATTTTGTTTAACCTGCAATTCTGATTCATCCTGAGAATTACCCAAAAGCCTAACTCTTTGTTTAATTGAATTTGAAATCAACCAACTTTCCTGTTACCAATTGAATTTGCTATTTATTTCATATTATTTTACTTAGCCGAATTTGAAGTCAATATTCCTATCGTTTGATTTGACTCCCAGTGATTCGACCCCTACTACGACGACCTCTTAATTTGAGAGAGTAGCTCAGGGTAAATTTGAGCATATCAAATTTTGGCGCCGTTGCCGGGGAGTCAAAATCTTCCATAGGATTTTGATTCTAGAATTCTGACTAAGTTTTTATTTTTCGTTTTTACGCGTTTTTCTTTTATTTTTGGTGTTTCAGGTTTATGCCTTCTAGCAGAACCAGAAGCAACAAGGATAAAGAGTTAGCGGATTTTGTTCCAGAGTTGGGAATTTTGGAAAGGGAAAACAGGCGACAAGCAAAGTTAGCTAAGATGGTTAATCGAGCTGTACTAGTTTTTCGGAATGCTGAAGGAGAGAATGTTGATCGAGATGGCAATCGATACAACAATCAGGGAGACCCCATTGATGAAGCTGGTAACATCATTGAGGTTATGGATCCAGTTGCAGCAGAGCGTGCTGAGCTAGATCGTCAAAGGGTTGAGTTAGAGCGCCAGCGCGCTGAGATCGAGCATCTGGCTCGGGCGGATCGTCAAGCTAGGGAAGTTGTAGTGAACCGACGCACTTTGGGTGATTACAACCGACCTGAAGAGTACTATGCTAACAGGGCAGCGATCCGAGCTCCTGGATTCGCTAGGCAGGACTTTGAGCTGAAGCCTGCTTTCTTCTCACTAGTGGCTCAGCATCAATTCCATGGACATCATACAGAACATCCCATGGATCATCTTGAGAGGTTCGAAGACCTCGCATCTAGCATCAAGGCAAATGGGGTGTCTCTCGATTACGTCTTCTGTAAGCTATTCCCACACTCTCTAGCTGGGGATGCAGCCTACTGGCTGAAGCAGTTGGAGCCGGGCTCACTGACCACTTGGAACGATATAAAGAATGCTTTCCTCAGTCACTTCTATGATGAGTCACGTTCAGAAGATCTCCGAGCTAAGATCCAAACATTCTTTCAGAATCAGACAGAATCTTTCAAGGCTGCATGGGAAAGGTTCAAGGGATATCAGAGAGATTGTCCTCATCACGGATTTACAGAAGTTCAGCTGCTGGGTATCTTCTACAGAGGAGTGGACTGGAAGCATCAAATGGCTTTAGATGCTGCGAGTAATGGGAATTTCAAGACCAGATTCCCAGCTGATTGCTTTGAGCTCATCAAGAACGTGTCTACTAGCAATAGTACAAAGAAGATTGATGAGGAAAGGAGACGAGGAGCTGGTCAAACAAATGGAGCTGAGATTGTTGAGGAAGATGTTAATTACATCAACCAGAATGGCTACCAGAATCAGCGGTATGGGAATCAGTCAGAGAACAAGGGATACAACAACTACAATCAGAGGAACTACGGATCTTCATCGTATCAACCGATTCCCTCTAAGTCTTCAGAAAGTGACGTGAAGAGGATGTTCGAACAGCTTCTTGAGGGGCAACAAACCCTAACGGTAAATCTCAATGGGAAGATTGACAGTCTCTACACCGATCTTAATGGAAAAATAGAAGCTATCAACATTCACTTGAAGAAGCTTGATATTCAGGTTGCTCAGACTGCTGAAAATGTAAAGAGACAAGAAGGTCGTCTTCCAGGGAAATCTGACATGAACCCAAAGCATTTCTCCAATTCAATCACGTTGAAGAGTGAAGCACAAGTGATTCCAACAATTGGGAAGTGTGAGAACCTAGATTCTAAGTTCGCAGAGGCCCTGTCGATCGACAGACCTGGTGGTTGTCGATCGACAGCTACAGATAATTTCTGCACGACCACGACTTCAGCAGCCCTGTCGATCGACAGACCCGGTGGTTGTCGATCGACAGCCCCGAAAAATGCAGAAATTTTCGAATGTCAGTCTGAAACTGCCATTGAACGTGTCTACAAGCCTAAGATTCCGTACCCAAGGAGTCTGTACACTGCATGCACCGACCAAGGTAGTGACAAAGCACCTAAGGAGAAAGGGAAACAAGTTCCAACATCATTGAGGAAGCTGCCAAAGTTGTTGAATCCGGGAATGTTTGTGGTTCCTTGTTCGATCAATAGTGTAGACTTGAAGGATTCTCTATGCGACACAGGAGCAAATGTGAATGTTATGTGTGAGGCTGTTGCAAAGAAGCTAGGAATCTTGGAGTTACAACCCTTAAGGACTCCTATCGAGCTCATAGATAGATCATGTACGATTTCTAAAGGCTTCATTCCTGACGTATCGATTCAAATAGGAGATTGTCTTGTTCCTACGGACTTCTACATCATTGAGAGAAATGATGATATCTGTAAACCCTTGGTTCTTGGGGCGGAGTTCCTTGCAACAGTGGGAGCAATGGTGGATTTTCCTAATAAACGAATCTCCTTCTCGAACATCAACAAGAAAGTCTTCTATCCTTCGGTTCTTGTCACAGCAGCTTCTTGTATGAGTGTCAATGTTAGAGATACGCTGGGTTTTGAAAAAGAGACGAAGAAGGTTCAAAACGTTCTCAATTTGGCTTCTCCCATTCCACGTCGCCATGACAACATTCCAACAAGTTCCAAATGCCAAAAGATTCCCAAGGGGAAGCGCAGAAAGACCCCTAAAGCATTCTCCAAGTTCAGAATTGTCATTCCTTCGGAGTTGAGGGAGAAGGGAGAGGTAGTTGTCCAAGAGATGTTGGACAATACTATGAAGCTCTTTCCTGGTATTGTTCCTTGCAAGTCTGGGGGAGTGCATTTCAGTGATCCACCTCCGGCCTGAACATCAGACACAGTCAAGCTAATGACTGAAAACAAGCGCTTGGTGGGAGGCAACCCACCTGTAAGTTTTTCTTTTCTCTTGAGTCATTTTTCTTTATTAGAGTTAGTTAGTTCTTTGTTTCTGTTTGCCTTTTCAAAATTTGTGGAACTTGTTGTTTGCGACTCTTTGCTGTGGTATTTGATGATATTTTGTTTCAGTGATCTTCAGTTTTTCTTTAGATTTCTCCAACAACATAAGTCGTCAAAGCCAAGATTTCAGATTTTCGACGAACCTGTCGATCGACAGACCTGGTGGTTGTCGATCGACAGCCCCAATAAAACCCTGTCGATCGACACACCTTATCGTGATCGATCGACAGGCCAGCAGAACAGGTCCGAATTTCATTCTTTTCACAAATTTTCTGACTTTTTCTTTTTCTTTTCACCAATCTCAGATTTAATAACACTGGGGACAGTGTTGTTTAAGTCTGGGGGAGGTAGTTACTAACATTGTTTTCTATTTTGGAGTCAAAAATTTGTTTTTATTGAGTCAAAATGTAGGGAATAATGATCTTTCTTAGGAATAAAGCTTAGTTTTTGAAACTTTTAGCTGTTGCGATGAAGCCTTTGGATGGAACGAATTCGAAATCAGATGATAGTAAAGGTTTCCCTCTTATCGCAATTTGCAGAACGAAGTAGATCAAACTCCAGACTAGCACACTTGATCTCCATCTCGCTATATTCTCTTTGGTGATATCACGACAGTAAAACATTCAGGACTCCTTATTCTCTTTACCACTCTTTGTTGATCCTGAATGGCCAGCTCATTTTTAGTTGGTACCCAACCCCTAACCTTAACCTTTTGTTCAAACCTCATGCGATCTTTTTCCTTTTGTTTTATGTGCAGGCATGTGTATAAACTCCGGAGAGAAAGAGGTCCGACGCAGTTTTTCATTCACAAAAATTGCACAGGAAAAGGATTTGGTAGGAGTACTTGAAAGAGAGCAGCAATGCTAAGCATTCCTTGGGACTTAATACACAACAATGGTAATTTTCGAGAATAACATCTTTGTAAAATCATTTCCCCCCTTAGAGTCTTGAAAAAAAAAAAAAAAAAAAAAAAAAAAAAAATTATTTTATTTCGAAAAATAAGTAAGGGAAAGGGAAATGATTATTTAAATAAGTCTCTAGCTTCAAAAGAAAAATCTCAAGGGATGAAGAAGTTGGATGTGGAAAGTGGAACATGTTATTATATGAAGGTGTTTGGTTCCTGATAACGTTTTGGAGGAGGGAGTGCAATGTGAATGAGAAACTGTGGGCATCAACTGGACCCGACTCTCTCTTGTGATTATGCATAATGTCTGCATCCACCAAATAGAATCCGGTAACCCTAAACACTCTTTAGCTCCACTTAAACACAAAAGCCTTTTACATCACACCTAGCCCTTTTACTTGGTTGATATCATTGGAGAGAATTCCATCATCACTTCGATCGAGTGTGCGACAGTTAGGAGGATGTGAAACTGATGGGTTTGCAGGTTAAGATTTGAGGCCCAACCTATGATGGTTGAGATTCGTGACCGCCAAAGGTACTTTGTTTACATACAGCAAAAGAGTCAAGAAAGCGAAAGCAATGTTCCTGAAGATAAGTAAGTTCTCGCGATTTTCAAACCTCGACTTCAGTTTTAGTCTCTAGTTTGCTTGAGGACAAGCAAAAGCTAAGTCTGGGGGAGTTGATATATCATGGTTTTTACCGGTTTTCGACCATGATATAAGTCCTTTTATCGAGTCTTTTCTTTGTATTTCGAGTCTTTTTAGTGTCTTAACAGGTTATTGCACGTGAGGAGCTTATATGGTGAATACGGT
The DNA here is from genome assembly GCA_900128785.1 of Arabis alpina. Classification (NCBI taxonomy): domain Eukaryota; kingdom Viridiplantae; phylum Streptophyta; class Magnoliopsida; order Brassicales; family Brassicaceae; genus Arabis; species Arabis alpina. Next base: position 3,440,068 of record LT669792.1, read on the forward strand.
GCATTTTGGAACGTAAACAAGGTTGGAGCCGGATTTTGCAAGAAAAGAAGCTGAAATGAAGCAGCCTGTCGATCGACAGACACATAGACGATCGATCGACAGCTACACTACAGCCTGTCGATCGACAGACACATAGACGATCGATCGACAGGCCAGCGCAGAAACCAACTTAAATACGTTTTAAAGAAGGAAATTCGCCAGTTAATGGGCCGAGAGCTACAATAGACCGTCATAAAAGCCCACCACGAGTTTTACCTCTATTAATAGTTTATTTTAGGTTTTTAGAGGGAGAACTTAGTTTTTACTTAACAAAGTTTAGAGAGAGATTTTTAGGGTTTTTAGGGAGACAAGTTTACTTCATACTTTGAGATTCTTCGAACCCTATTGTAATTCTTCTTATTCTCTTTCTTTATGCATTATTATTCAGTTATGATTTGCTTTGCTGCCATGTCTGAGTAGTTTGCTTGTTAGGTTTAGGGTAGTTCGAAAGGAATGATGATGAATTGTTAGGGTAAACTCACTTGTTAGGATTATCTGTTAGGTTCTTCACCTAGATTGCTTTAACTCTGATTTAGAATTGATCACTCTAAATTAGCTATCTTAGGTTGATAGATTGACACGAAAGTGTAATTGATTAGCCAGAACTAGATCTTAGGTGAGCAAAATTACTTATTCGCAAAGAAATTTGGTTTAGGGATTTTGTGAACAAATTGGACTTGAATTTAATGCTTGTTTAAATTGATTGAATTCGCAAAGAAATTTGGTTTTCTAGGGTTTAGACATAGTTAGTTTTCGCAACGACAGTTGGTTAATTATACATTAGTGTTCCAAGTTCTAGAACGGTTCTTAATTAAATCCTGATTTTGTTTAACCTGCAATTCTGATTCATCCTGAGAATTACCCAAAAGCCTAACTCTTTGTTTAATTGAATTTGAAATCAACCAACTTTCCTGTTACCAATTGAATTTGCTATTTATTTCATATTATTTTACTTAGCCGAATTTGAAGTCAATATTCCTATCGTTTGATTTGACTCCCAGTGATTCGACCCCTACTACGACGACCTCTTAATTTGAGAGAGTAGCTCAGGGTAAATTTGAGCATATCACTTCCACGGCTTCCCAACTCAACCGAGTCTCTTTCCCTTCACTCCTAACATGCTCTATATATCTCTCTACGATCATCTCTCTGTGACGCTTGTGAAAAGTTAGCGTAAAGTATCTTTTCTCACTAGTTAAAACTAGCCTAGTTTTAGTCTCATTCCCGATCTTCTTCACGTTTGAAGACCACTTCACCTTCACACCTTCGAAAATATCTTCAACTTCCTCGTCATCGTTCATACTAAGCACCAACGATCTAGTGTTTCTAGACTCGTTGGCTTTCAATCTCTGAGCATGAGCCGTTGAGTTTGAGGCTAGGTAATGGCGTATCGAGTCGTACATTTTGCTTCTCTGAAGATTTTCTCCCGTATACTCATTGAACTTGATGGAGACCGATCCCATCATTTTGTTGACGATTTTCTCAATGTAATTTCGGAGTTGGTTTGGCAAACGTCGTTTGTAAATAGTAAAGAAGAACATAAGGCTCGTCATCGTTGTACCGGCTTATCCTAACACTCCTTTGGGCGTCACATGCTCCATTGTGTATGCTTGGTTCACACAGAAAACTCACCAAGACGACATCATTTGTACCAGTATATATATTGTTGTTCGGTAAATATTTTCCCTATTAATTGTATGTGGTAATCATTGTGCAAGCATGCTTATTAATTAATTCGTAACTTATTATTCTTCACACAAACGCATATGATATATCACAAAACGAAGAAACACAATCCCAAACACCGATTAAGTTTCAGCGTCTTAGGACGCTACAACTTCTGTTTATTCAATCACACACAAAAACCAAAAGTTACCTCAGTTTTGATTTGCTATAGAGAAGACACTCTTAAGCAATCATCACACAACAATTCAAAATAAAATGGTTAAGCCGAACGCCCCAGCAGCGTTTAGACTCCTCCCAATGCAGCCCAACCTTGGCATCAGCGGACGGATGACATGTGTAAACGGACATAGTATCGGGCCAAGACGCTCCCGCTGATGCTCCAATCACGAGCAGCTTGTCTCCAAGCGACTTGAAGGCAACGCCCCATCCTCCATTAGACTTAGCTCTCACTGGCACATCCCCTAGCTTCTTCCAAGCGTTTGCGTTTGCATCGTAAACGCGGAGCTCGTTCGCTGATGTTTCTAAAGAGTAGAGTTGATCCCGAACCACGGCGATGAGCGGTGGAGATTGGACTGAAGAGAAAGACATGTCTTTGAGAATGTCTGGTATTAGTTCCCAAGTGTTTGTTCCTTCGTCGTAACGTTCCCCACAAGTAAGGTTATTATTGTTCTCATCCCGGCCACCAAGGACATAAAACTTGCCGTACAAGTAACACCCCGAGCAGAATTTCCGTCGCTTGTGCATTCCTTGGAGCAGCGTCCACGTTTTCGTCTCGGAGTTGTACTTCTCGACTTTATTCACTACTTCCCAGGTTCCATTTCCGTTGGTTTTTAATCCGCCAGCTACAAACACAACAGTCCCACAAGTAGCAGAAGCAAACAATATCCGCGGTGTGATCATTGCAGGACCTTTGAACCACTTGCTCGTCTCCAGCTCGTACCGCCACAACGCAATACTATTCTGCTCTTTTCCAGTAACAATCAAGTGAGTTCCAGCGCAGAGCGATTCTTTATCTCCTCCAAAGAAGCAAATGTCAGAAGGAAGTTCCATAAGCTTCTGACAATTCACAAAGTCCTTATCAAACATGGTCCAACGAGTATCGCCACTCGATAACATAAACACAGACGGTTCAAGTACTCTGCGTTCTCTCCTCACCTTGAAAATCTCACCGCTCTTTAACAAACGCGAAAACCGCTTATTGAGAAACTGGAGTTTCCAGTACTCAAAACGCGGTACACGCGCAAGAATCTCAACCTCTAGCTCGTAAACGAGCTGAGGAACGTTTAGTACATAATCTGCATCCTCAGGTTTGAAACCTACCACCTCTCTTGTTTCTTCTTCATCCCAATCCAAACAAGGATCTGCATTTAGATCGGGAATCTTGTAGTCATGAATCCGAAGCTTCCTCGGTCTAGACCTGCTCGAGCTAGCCCGAATTATACCAGTCTGATCTTCTCCTAGAGTCATCATTTCTTGGTAAAATCCCAACCTACTACACTTTAAACATTCCCTCTCTGTAAAATTTTCCAACCAAAAACTAAATCTGAATCAAACAATGACACCAATTTATTCATATGTAGTAGCTAATCTTTTTGTATAAAAACAACAAAGATTTAATACTTTTTAGATTGAAAAAAATAAAAAATAAAAAATAAAAATCTTGGACTACTCAGATGGAACAAATTTGATTTGTAAGTAACAAAAATATTCAAGATGATTACTTGTTCTGATTTATGAATAATTTCACTTATCTGGAAATTAGAAAAAGACAGAACTAAATTAAGCTAATCCGAGTTCTTACAAGCAATTAAACAGATTTGATTAAGTCAAAACAGTAAACTAGGGATTAAGATTGCAAAACCTATAATTAACAGTCTACAAGTAAGAAAACACATACTGGTTTTGACTAAATTACTCAAGAACAAATACAAATTGAACATATAGATAAAAGAGTAGGTGTACATGTGTATGTACATCCCTATATATATGTTTTTACCTGAAGAAATATTAGTCAAAAGTCAAAGAGGAGAATCAAGAGACTTACAGGGGAAACCCTAGAAAATTCTGAGTTTTAAAACCTTTCTTCTCTCTTCTGTTTCTCTCTTCTTCTTTCTTCTTCTTGTTCATCTGTAAATAAGAGATTTAAAATCGAGAAAATACAAAAAGAGATGACGAGTGATTAATTAAAATATAAAATACCAAATAGAGAAATTAGATATAAAAATTGGATAAAAGTTGTTTAAAAATCAAAACTTTTTAACGAAGAGAGAAAGGTACCCACCCTCAGTTACAGGGGAAATTCAAGCTTGAGAAAAATCAAAACTTTTTATATTGGAATAATAAAGGTTGTAATTTATTGTTTTTTTTTTCTCAAGTGAGTAAGCAACGACAAAACTATATTCGATTTTTGAAGAAGAATCGCCGGTAAAACTTGAAAAGGGCAAAAAGTTATATATTTTGTGATTATAAAATGAAATTATACATCTTTGAGTGTTTGTGTGTGACTGTGTGCGTGGGAAGAAAATGAATTTTCAAATCGAAGAAGAAGAGACAAAATATGTAAAGTAGAATAACAAAATAAAAGTGGACACAATTTTCTAATTTTTTTTTTTAGTTTTTAACATATTAAATTAGTTAGCATATAGATTGGAATATTCTTCCATGGCCTCTATTTTTTTTTTTACGTTTGTGTTTGTAATTATTATATTTATAGTTATTTAAGTTGATGGCCATAGTGAGAGAGTTAATTAAGTAAATGACTATGACTATTTTTCTATTTACAGAAAACACCTAACTAAATGTTATTTAAATTTCTCTATGTAAAGGAAGACTTTGAAACGCTGCCAACCAATGAGAATGAGCAAATCCTAAACACCAATAAAGGAGTCCTCTTATAGCAAAGCATGATGACCTCCCATGTAAGAATTCTTAGGAACCAATTCTGATAAATCAAAAATAACAAATATGAGTTTAAATCCTTACCATATTTATGGAAATGGCGAAGTCGGAAAAACCTAAACTATTCCTCGTTAAAAATCCTTTGAACTGGCCAAATTAATATGTTCATTTTTGTTGGAATAAAGAGTGAATAAAAATATGAAGCATGTCGGCGAAGTCACAAAGCAACTAAAACCGCTCTAAGAGAAACTACATGAAGCATGCACGATATCTCAAACCATTAACTATTAGATTTGAGGAGAAGAAACCAAATCGAAGATACGCGTCTCTATTAGAAAGAGCCACAATCCACCAATAACGAAAGATGGTTGAAAATTAGCACCACCAGCAGAATTTGATGCTTTGACAAAACAAGATTTTTCACCTAATGTGGATGCCTAGACTCCAAATAAGTTATGGAAATACAATAGGAGTTCACCCCAAAATCGCTCGAAAATTGCCAACTTTTCCGAAAATCTAACTTCATCAAAGACAAGGGATCAAAGGATGAAAAGAAATGAGGATCCAGTCAAAACGAGAACATCAACAGTTTGAACGAAAGAGAAAACTAAGACGAACCAATATATTACTGTTTGACCATTTTTCGCATGGAAGTCATTAAGTCCCTCATTTTTCCGTGTTTTTACAAACTAAACAAAAATATAGGCAATTAACCTAATTTTATAAATGGTCATAGTCATTAGGGGTCATTTTGTTTTATCATCCTTGAAACATATACATTTGTATGTTGAAATAACGTTTTTGTCAATTTCTCATATATAATTAAGTTATTGGACTAGTCATCCAAATCATTAAAACACAGTAGACTTACTTCTAACACAACGGATCACGCGATCAATAAATTGTTTTAATTTTAAAAACATTGAAATCAAACTAAATGGAAACTAGTAAACTATCTCTAAACATTGAAAAATCCTCTTAAACGTTAGTAAATGCCGGCCACTCCGAAAAAGATTTACCTTTTGAAGTGTTATGTGACTAGCATTTAATCAAGGGCAGACATTAAACTTAACGATGTCTAATAATACGACCAAGTTCACCACCAAATTATCCTTTGAACTTAAGCAAGCTTATAGTTATATGGAAGTTTGTAAACTTGTACAATAAAAAATTCGCTATACATTTTTTCGTCTTTTAACTCTTAGTCTTGATATTAAATAACCATTACCTAATCAATAGATTAATCCATATGTCACGTCTTATGTGTTGGCGCTCCACTATTTAAGTGGAGAGGATTTTTCTCAACCCTTTTCAACCTCCCGTTACTATTTTATACACCATAATATATAAAGAAGCCAGAGATAAATCTTATACCTTTTCCTATGTTTCTTATTTGTTCAGTGAACGGAATTGTATAAACCATAGAAAAAGAATTTGCACATAATTACGGGCAACTTAAATCAAGACATTGCATGACTAAAATATTGCTGCAAAATCGATTTTAATAAGACTATTTTGGCGGTAAATAAAATGTATTTTGTAGACCAGGTTAAAGTTATTTTTTCGCATCAAATCAACAATCAAGCTGAAAATATATTTTTCTTCCAACCGAAATGTTCAAAGATATCTTTGATGAGAATGTTATTATTGCTAATCTATAGCAATGAGTCCTCCTTTTTGAGGCATCTTTGATGAGAATGTTATTGCTAATTTATGGTAATTAATCATTTGGCCATATGCTACTAATATATAGTACAGTTTAAATACTTAATGATTACGTGATTAAGGCGGTTCGATCATATTTCAAAATTTAGTGAGCACACCACCATTTAAAGTTTAATGATTGAATGGTGAACGTGAGCAGCTGAATAGAAATGGTAGTAGAATAACAGTAATCCTATTTGCTCACAGAATTAGATTACTCATACATACAAATATAGTTACTATTTTCGTGGATCTAAACCAAAAAGTAATGCCTTTGTTCAATTACTTGTTGTAAGACAACCTAATTTTGTTAGATTATAACGATATAAAATCGTGGTCATATAAATCCCAAATCGTGAACGGTAATCAAATGACCTATGTACTATAGATTATTTTACATAAACATGATTTTCTGAATCATTATACATTCAACATTTAATATAAAAATTTGGATAATGACAATAAGAAGTCGCCATCATTATATAACTAATACTGAAAGTTAGTCCACTAGAAAATTAAAATGTCAAAAAGTAAGGTATAAACCAACCCAAATGCCACAAGTCGTATTCGGTGCAGGTGCGGCAACAAATTAGTATGTTAATTTAATTCTAATAACATTTTATGTTGGTAAAAACGAATTATTTCGTAGTTTCAGATGGGGAAAATTCCTTAAAAAATCTTGGACTTAATTTTATTTGCTGAAAAAATACCCAAACTTTTTTGGTTATCCGTTTAATACACAGATTGTTTTACATTGTTATTTACATACACAAACTTTTAAAATTCGATGGTTTTCATACATCGTTAACGACAGTGTTAACTCCATTAACGGAAGTTACTAAACGCCGTTAATTTTTAATTAACACGTGTTTTCTATAGAAACAAAACTCGGAATTGCCTTTTTTATTATTTTTCACAAATCATAATCGAGAGATGAAGAACCCTAAACCCCCAAATTGAATTTCTTCACAAAGATCGAGTTGAGATTCGAGTGTATGAGCATGGTTTTTGCGGTCTAAAAATATGGGCAAGACGGGTGAGGACAATCGGAGAAGATGATGTATTTTGTGTCTCTCTTTTCTTTCTCAAATTTGGTTCGAAAGTGAGCTTACTTGAGGCGCGAGACCAAATCCGTAACTAAAAAGAAGAAATCAAGATGCTTAGAGAGCTGAACCAGCAACTCAGTAGTGGAGCAGTAGTTGAGGCAAATATGGCGAGCTAAGACTTGAAGAATTGGAGTGAAGAGAAGATAAATGTTGAATTGGAAGCAATGGCATCGAAAGAGAGGAAACATTGTTGCGGCAATTCGTTGTGTTGTCATGGGGAGGATTCATTGTTGTGACAGCAATAATTCTTACAATGGAGAAGAACTAATGCACTCTTTATCATCTACTTGTTGTGGTTAGGATTCATGGTTATGTTGGAACTCTTTATGATGTACTTATTGTGGTTAGGATTCATGGTCGTGGTGATGTTCATTGTTGTGTTTGTCTTTGCATCGTTTTTGTTAATGGGAAGTTGATGTTTCTAAACTGTTTCTAAATGCATTCAAAAAGAAGTAGTAACACAAATAAGAAATAAAGAAGATCATCAAAGAAGATATCCAAAATAGCAAAATAGCATCATAAATAACTTCAAAAGATAATACATAGTTACTTTAATCCAATTAGTTCAAAAGGGATTACATAGGTGGTTATGAAGGAGGTGCATGTGATGGAGGAACTTGTGATGGAGGTGCTTGTGATGGAGGTGCTTGCGGATTAGTTCCCCACTCTTCAAAAAGTGTCCACTCCAAGAAGAAATGAAACATGTATATGCTCTAGAGATTGTTTTTAGAGCATTACGCATTTCTTCACTGCGGATTTCTTCATAAAACCTCTCAAACCATGGATCATCTACATTCTCTTCAATTATTACTTCCTCTTCATTCTCATCAGCTTTATCCTCTTTACTACCAACTTCTACTTCTTCTTCATCATCATCATCCGTAGACCCTTCTAATTCTTCTTCATTACTTTTATTAGCCTCTTTAGATCCTTGTATTTCTTCTTTATGAACAGCAACTACAATGGCTACAGTACCTTGGTAATCTTTACTAGCACCTACACCTACATGATGAACATTTAGTTTCATTAGTGACATTTACATACACCCAAACGATTGCATAAAGAAATGTAAAATTAAGCACAAAACTTGTCAATGTACCCATCTACTTCACATGAATTGCTCATTGCTTCAGTACACATTTTCATGACATCACTATTTGATTTCTCCTAAAAAATTGCCTTTGCCGAACATAATATCCTCATGAGGAAGCTTGTACCAAACTTGTTTTTTACCACATCACTTAATCTAATACCCTCACAAAATGTATTTAATGCGGACCATGTCATGAAATCCGGATTGATCTCAATGTTCTTCTTCACAAACCTTCCTTCGTAGCTAAACATATCATTGTAAAACATTTTTCCTCCATAATAGACATGAACTTTCAATGTTGAATCTCCACTGCACAAAAGTCACAATTCCACTGTCAATTTCACTATCAATTACACTATCTACGAAAGAAACCTGAGATCAAACAATGTACGCAAAATCGAACCAAATTTGAGAAAAAAAAAGAGAGATACAAAATACCTCATCTTCTTCGATTGTCCTCACGTGTCTTGCCCAGATTTCAACCGCAAAAACCATGCTCAAACTCTCGAATCTCAACTCAATTTTTGTGAAGAATTTCAATTTGGGGGTGTAGGGTTCTTCCTCTCTCGATTCTGATTTGGAAAAAAATAATAAGAAGGGCAATTCCGAGTTTTGTTTCTATAGTATACACGTGTTAATTAAAAATTAACGGCGTTTAGTAATTTTCGTTAATGGAGTTAACACCGTCGTTAACGATGTATGAAAACCATCGAATTTCGAAAGTTTGTGTATTTAAATAACAATGTAAAATAGAGTGTGTATTAAATGGGTAACCAAAAAAGTTTGAGTATTTTTACAGCAAATAAAATTAAGATTTTTCAGGAATTTTCCCGTTTCAAATGTGAATAATTAACTCCTGATGAAATAAAGATTATGTATTCAAAACAACAATGAATTAAACCGAACAAAATAGAAATTATAATTAGGTATTAAGCTATATGATTTGACGCTGATCAGAATTCAGAACGATTAATGCCGAATTAGAACGTTTAAACCGAAGAACCGAGTGGTGTAAACTTGGAGTTCAATTTTTTTTTCATTACCACTCGTCCTTGGTAAGTTGGTATCAGTGGTGATATTATCGTCATTTTAGAATATTATATTTAGAAAAGTATATTGATTGACGAATTTCCACATTTATATCATAGATTAGCTGATAAAAAATATAGATAATTTTATGTTAAGATTCATGGGAGATCGACAACTGCCCAACCGGCCAATCTTGAGACTTCGTTAGTTGCATCAAATCTTAATTTTTAATTACCTAGAATTATCTTATTAATAAACCAAAAGCACCTTTATTTCACATTAATAATATATTTTGAAAGAATACAATTCCTTTTGATTTAATAAAGAGGAAGTTCACGTAGACAGTCACCACCATTACCGTGTCCCATGTGAAATATTTTATTTAAGATATAGCAGACATTGAAAGTTTTTAAAAATCATTTAGCCTCTAGATAAACAAGTAATTCGACGATTTAAAAACAAACTAGTAATTCATTTGAGTAAATTCTTGGCTTGGAATAAAGTAGTATATAACATCGATCGCTTTGAATAAAGTAGTATATAATAACATCGATCTCTTCAAATAAATCCACATTTCATTTTTTTAGGAGGAAAAACCAGTCAACAAAATGTCAAATAAAAGATTTCTAGAAAGGAATTTTTTTTTAAAATGATGAAAATGCAATGTTTCTAAATGTTAGATGTTAAAAATAAAATAATGTATTAATTGTCGATGAAATGGTTCCCGTTTTCATATTTGTCTTAGAAAAAACCAATGGTAAACGATATTACCTATGAAATTTGAAGATTGGTCTTAAATGAATTGGCTCATGGTAACGACAATAAAGATTTGAGTTCCAAAAAATTACGTAACAATATAAATATTTGAACTGATGTGTTTGTAATTAGAGTTTTTTCATCGATGATCTTCTCAACTAAGTTAGTATCTTATGCATATGTCTACTTTGTTTAACCTTTATCCGTTTCTTTTCTGGTTATAAGTTTATTTTTGTTTTAACAGATTTTGATATTTTTAAAAGGTTAATTTGCCAAATAGCAATAAAAAAATTATATCATACTCCCTCCGTTTCATATTAGTTGTCATTCTAAGTGTTTTCACACAAATTAAGAAAATATTTGTTTTGTTTGTAATTAATGTGTTGTTTTATTTGATATGTGTAATTAATAAGCTAAAAGAGTAGGGGTAAAAATAGAAAACTAATCATAAATCTGCATTGAAAATGTAAAACGACAACTAATTAGAAACAAAAAATAAGTGTAGAATGACAACTAATATGAAACAGAGGAAGTAAAAAATAACCAAAGAACCTAAATTCAATGGATAGGATTTGGCCACATAGAATTGTTTTGGTTAGATTTTAGAATATTTTTTGTTTTCATGGTTATTTGGTTAAATTCCCCATTTTTATATATGCTGCTGTCTCAAAATTTAAAATGGTATAAAATTAACATTTAAAAAAAATGGAATAATGTATAGGATCAATTTGTGAAATAACCAAAAAAAAATTTATAACTAGATAAATAACAAAAACCCCTAAATCAAGTGATTATAATTCTGCCACATAGAGTCATTTTGGTTATTTGGCTAATTATAAAAAAAAATTAATAGTTATTGGGCCCAATTATCCCTAATGTATACCCCAAGGTCCCCAAGAGCCAAGACATTTGGATGATAAAAAATCTTCACTTAATGGGCTTTAATTTATCAACAGCCCATTTATCACACCCGAATTTAAAATACTCAAACCCGTATATATAAACCGGGTTTTATAACCCGACCCGTAATTGATCCACTAACCTAAAAATTACATTTCTTATCCATAATTCAATCTTCTCCAATTTCTTCTTCTTCATCTTCATCGCAGAGAAACACATCAATGGCTGCTTCGTTCTCACTCACAAGCTTCATTTCCTTCATCTCTCCATTCAAATCTCACACTAAATCCACTCCACCACCGAATCTCCATCTTCCTTCTCCAACTCTTCCCCAGCGACGAAGAAATGAAACATCAATGACACTCGAGGAACCTTCTTCTACCTCATCGCTTTCTTCAGAGCTCGCTTCTGTGATATGTCCTTCGCTTGCTTACTCGAACACGCTTTTCTTCAGTTCTGGATATAATGTGCAGGTGTTTGTTGAAGATAATGAATCGGAAGAGAGGTTAGTGAATCGATTTAGAAGAGAAGTGATGAGAACTGGTGTTATACAGGAATGTAAACGTAGGAGATACTTTGAGAATAAACAAGATGAGAAGAAACGTAGGACTCGTGATGCTGCTAAGCGTAATAAGAAGAGGTTCTGCAAATTTTCCCATTTTAAGCTTGTGATTGATTCATATGGTGGAAATAGATTGTGTATTGTTGATGATTGTAGTTTCTTATGGCCTTGTGAAGATTTGATTACTGTGTTCTTGAAAAAACCTTCATTGTTTCTTAGGTTTTGTAGGATTTGAATAGTAGAATTTGTGTATGTTTCTTGTAGCACTGTGAAGATTTGATACTTAGTTCTTGAGGAACCTTCATTGTTTCTTAGCTTTTTGTAGGATTTGAGTTGCAGAATTTGTATGTTTCTTATGGCACTGTGAAGATTTGAGACTCAGTTCTTGAAAAGCCTTCATTGTCGCTTAGCTTTTGTAGGATTTGAATAGTAGAGATAGTCTCGGAATTCGTATGTGATTGATGTTTGTTGTTGTATGTTCTTATAGCCCTGTGAAGATTTGATACTGAGTTCTTGAAAAGCCTTCATTGTCTCTTAGCTTTGGTAGGATTTTGAGTAGTGGAGATGATATCAGAAGTTGTATGTGATTGATGTTTGTGGTTGGTTGTTTTTAGAATGTGTATGTTTCTTATAGCCCTGTGAAGATTTGATACCAGTGCTTGAAAAACTTTACTGTCTCTTAGCTTTTGTGGGATTGAAATAGCATGAAAATTGGATGTGATTGATGTGTGTTGTTGGTTGTTTACAGGCGTCCACAAGCAAGGTTTACTCAAGAAACGAGAGAAGAAGCAGCAGCAGCAACCAAGACTAAGAAAAAGGATGAAGAAGAAGACAACTGGGAGATGCCTGATGGAAATGTTCCTTCTTGAAAGTAAATAAATCTCGGCTACTTCTTATTTATCACTTTTCGGTACATTGTAAGTTGAAATGCGTTTACTGCATATAACCTGCTTCTGGAAATGAGTTGTTATGAATGTTTAAGGCATCTATATTTGTCTTCTAATGAGTTTATAATGACTAAATTTCATTGCATTTGCTTGGGATTTTCCATAATGGTGATGAATTATGGATGCTATTGTTCTCTCTGGTATAGGTTACTTGGGTTTTAGCCCCCTTGATTATATAATTTTGGCCTTTGATAATGTCGCAAATAGATTGGGTTTCCTATGTTTTTCTATCTTAAACAACTCTGCAGCTGCATGTTGTTGATTTCTCCTAGAGAGATTGCTAGAAATGAGAGGTATAATGTTAGTTTCACTTCTCATTCAACATGAAATGGCGATTTACATAGAATCGACTACATTTTACTTGCAGAAAGTTACATCGATAACAATGTTTAGAAAGTATTTGATCGTCGAAAGCCATGATGGTAACATGACTCAAAAAGTTTTTGATCACCGAGAGCCATGAAGATAACATGAGTCAAGTAGTGTATAGTTCTCACTCGTAACTGAGCAACTCTCTAGGAACAGATCAACTAGAGTCATGTTTTCCATAGTTGTTCTTCTTTCTTACTAAAACTTAGAGACGTGGGCAATTTGGTTGGTTCAGTCAGTCATTTCGATAATTCGAACAAAATTCAGTTTTGTTGACATCTTCCCTCTAGGTTTTTGTTAGGCTAATTCCATGGTGTATCCTAAAATTAAATGGGCTCTTGAATGTAGTATAGCCCATAAATCAGGTCTACTTCAAGTGACTATCTTAATTTTTAAAGTGGTGAACTTTCATTTCAAATGCAATGTTCATAGTTTTCAAAATGGGTAATTTAGCTAGAAAATCATAACTTTATGTATAATTAGCTAGATGACTAAAATGTGGGGATTGCTTTGGAAAACTATAGAGGGTTTTCTTCTTCCTATTTAACTATAGTTCATGTATTATCAATCAAATTTTTGTTTCAAAATTCTTTATTAAATATTGACATCTCTCATAACAAAAAAATATGGTTGACAAAAAGATACAAATTATGAAAAAAATAAACCTCAAAATTGGATTATATTCTATATCCGAGAGGTTAAGCTTTAGGTGGGTTTGATTGAATCATGATTGAATCTTACAATAGATAATTAGATTCTCAATGTTTACATCATTTTATTGACGAATCAAAACGGAGGGACGTAAAAGTAATGCATATGTGTTCTTTCACTTAATATTAAATCTCTAATATTAAATTTCAACTTGCATAGAATGATAGAAAGTAAGTGACTGATATATAGGAATCTATTATAGCCAGTTGGTGGGATTAACCAATCACTTTGTAATTAAAACGACACAAATTAAATCAAAGCATTATGATGTTTCACTATTTAATATTTTGATTTGGTAAGAGGCAACCAATTATATAAGAGTTCACGCGTCAGCAATCTTTAAAATACAGTAATCCATCATTATGCTTGTTTAGAATAGTAGAAAAAACGCAAAAGCATATTTGTTTTTGGTGTTTTTGGAACATCATTATTCACAACACTTATTTACACTTCGTGCTTGATTTTTGCAATTTTTAATAAACATACAATTAAACACTATATATTTTTAGTAACACTTCACAACAATCGTACATATTTTAAGTGCAAACGCGAATTCAAACTCGTGCAACATAAAACGTAAGACGGTAAGAGAAGTTGTTCTATATACCAAAAGAGCAAAAAAGATATTCTAAATGTAACTAATGTTGTTTAATAGATTGACATCATAGAAAGTTACATAGGAGTTATTTAATATTTCAAAGCATTTGTAAAATGTTTTTGATGTTAGACCTTTTTGTTTCTATGATCTAATTGGATACCGTGTGAAATTTGAAGTGAAAGGTTGCGGAATCTTTTTATACAACTAGATTAACAAGTTGTCAACTCTCTTCGTCGAATTATTGAATGTTTTTTTAAGTTTGAAATGAATAATACATAGTTAGTGGTCCTGCTCCTAATAATCTATATGTCAAAATATATCATTTTATTTTTTTCCTTGTGTGTGTGTTTGAGTTTCCATGCATCTTTGTTTTTTTTTTGGATTAAAACGGATGTTGCTTTCACCAAACATCGACATCAGACTTATTTGGTTGGCTGAGAGATATTCAGATCCTAAGGTTAGGAGTTCAAATTGTGTTTGGGAGAAGATTATCTTATATAATATTCTTACGTAATACATTTGATGCCATAACATATATTGTACATGGTTCAATAAATATATTAAGATCTAGCTGATTAGTTTCTTTTTAATACTATTAGTTTGCCACTTATCCCGTTCATATCATTTCTTGTGTGTTCAAACAATCAATGCTAAATGTTAAACTCTTAGGTCACCAACATAGCAAATCATAAATATCAAACAATGAATGACCTAAATTTGCTAATGCAAGCGAACTATCTTTATTGGTGATACTTAAATGAGTTTCTTTAACTATAAGGAAATTATAATATACTAAATAATAAAATTTTATGATAAAATTTTCTTTATAAAGTTGAAGAAATTTCTTCTCTCTAATATTTTGAAAGAATTTCACTTCGTCAAATATTATTTTATTATTATTTTTGTGTAAAAGAAACTCATACAAAAGTCCACCAATAATTAGTTTCTTAATACTATTAAGAAATTGATTTATTTAAGAAACTTATAGAGAAACTACAAAACGTGAAGGTTGGCTAGTCGTCTTTAACAATACCGTATATCTCTCAATCTTATCTCGAATAATCTGAAATAATCTATAATTAATTATTTTTATTTTTAAATACTTATACATATTTAGAAGTCCATATTTAATATTTAACTTGATTTTTTCACAAAAATACTCAATTTTATTCAAATGAAAGTGAGCTACATCTATATATATTGATGATATATGTATATATCCATTTTCTTCACTATTGAGGTGGCCCTCCCAATAGTAACACAAAACACAATGTCTGTTTTTTGTTTTGTTAATACAATGTCTGTTTTTTCCATCACCCGAAGTACCATATCATTTAAAAGCTTTGAAAAGACAATTCATTGAAATTTAAAACTGGTTTAAGAAAGTCTCAAGTGTTACTTACGGGGACTCGTGTGTTTTTCTTTTGCCAACTTTTAAAACCTTATACAAACAATATTATAGTATAAAACTTGGGAGCAAAAATGCTAAATTATTCCATGCGGGGAAAAAAAAAGAAATGCTAGGTAGACAAATAAGCTTATTACCAACTAAATTTTAGGTTCGTAGTGAATTTTGGAGATTCCATAAATTGTGCGTCTTTGAATCTTCTAATTTTGACGAGAAAATATATGAATTTCAGTTTAATTTTTTGCAATTAATCAGAAAACAAATTATTAGCTTTTGTTTTGTTCTTATGATTTCGTAAATAAAGGGGAGAGAGAGCTAAAATCCATGAACTACGAGGGGACACTGTCGGATACAAGAGACAGCCAATTGGAATAGACTGGTCTTCAATAAGACAAGTATTCTTGGTTGGCCCAAAAATACAACATCGCCTCTTCTTACAATAGATCACAATCACATGTACATGTTTTGCCTTCTTGCGTGAACCATTCTTATGGTCATAGTTTGAACTTTGCACAATATTCTCTACTGTATTATTATTATTATTATTTTGTTTGCTTAACAGTTTTATACAATCGATCGAATCAATGATTTGTCAAAAATATGTTTAGTGATATTAGTTCGACCGACTGAAAGTCAATTTTACTAAAGATATTTGGTTAGAATCTCTCACCGTCCAACGGCGACATAAAGATATTACTATTATGTATTAGAATACATAATATAGTAATTTTTTTCTTCTAATCATCTATCGTTTAAATTACTTTAGATCTGTTCAAAAGCATATATTCGGCTATTATTTGGTGATTACAATACATACTACATTTAAGTGAATTCAATAATATAAATATGTTAATACACAATTTTACGTTTGTAACTAACTAGTCATTTTCACTTGATCACCGGAGCATTCACATGGCCTCTCAAGTCCCGAGATTTGTTGGATCTCATGGCTCATTGACCCAAGATTCAGCTAGGGAGTAGACGTCCCCACGACCCAACTCAGAACTCATCGTGTCCGTTAAATCGGATCACCCAAGTTATCAAATTTTTTTTTGCTAGTACACCATAATTCCAAACTCATGCATTCGTACCGTCAAAGTAGAAATTTATAAACTGTTTACTCGAAAAATCTAATCACAATTCTAAATTCATAAACCTCGGTTTAAATCTGTAGAGCTCGTACCATGGCAAGTTCATACTTCTACATCAGAGGCGAACTTTATCATGACTTTTCTTGTTCGTGGTATGCATAGCATATTTATGGATATAGAAACTAGGCCACAAGTCAATAAATCATATCCTTTCGTTATAACTTATACGTACAAATTCACAATTCGCTTAGCTGCTATTTATTAGTATTGCATTGTACAGTATCACTGTACACCAAATAATAATATTTAATTGGCCAATCATTGTCTCATCTTGTAATGTAGCCTATGTATGACTTACATATTTCTATTTCTATATATTTGTTGCCCCCTCACAAACAATAATTAATAAACCCTACCATAAGCATCGTCACGCAAAGATTAAACATTGTGCATATATGTAGTAACCATGTATAAACTATAAAGCTTTGTAGAAATAATAAACAAAAGCCAGAGAATCAATTTTGAATGAAATAAAAATGATAGATACAAAAAAAGAAAGCTCACCTAGAACTAGAAGTGGTTTCTTAACAGAGAAAGCTCTTCAAGAACCTTAAAAACAGTTCTGTTGCAGAGTTTCCGACCAAAAGCCAGTTTCTTCTTTATCTGAGAAAGAGAGGCATGGAAGAAGATTTAAACCAGATTGGTAATAATAGTAACTACAATGGAGAAGGAGACCCAGAGAGCAACACACTGAACCAACCTCTGGTTAAGGCTAATCGAACACTTTCTTCAACACCTCTTGCTTTGGTTGGTGCCAAGGTTTCCTACATCGAGAGCTTGGACTATGAGTATGTCTTCTTCTTCTTTCTCTTCTTCTCTAGATAATTTTGAACTCAGGGTCTTAGTTTTTGATGTTTAATGATATACTAACAGAATAAACGAGAACGATTTGTTTAAGCATGATTGGAGAAAAAGATCAAAGGCACAAGTACTTCAATACGTATTCTTGAAATGGACCTTAGCTTGTCTTGTTGGTCTTTTCACTGGTCTAATCGCAACTCTCATCAATTTAGCCGTCGAAAACATCGCTGGTTACAAGCTTTTAGCTGTTGGCCACTTCCTCGGCCAAGAAAGGTAATCAAGCAAATCGGAAAAACGAAGTTTCATCTAGTGGATTTCAGGATTCAAAAAGTTTCTGTTACCCTTTTTATAGTGTAATGATGGATGATAAAGTCGTCTGTGGAAACAGATATGTTACAGGTCTGATGCTGTTTGCCGGGGCAAATTTGGGACTGACTTTGGTTGCATCTGTGCTTTGTGTGTGCTTCGCTCCCACGGCGGCTGGTCCTGGCATTCCTGAGATCAAAGCTTATCTAAATGGTGTTGACACTCCCAACATGTTTGGTTTTACCACTATGATCGTTAAGGTTTGTTTCTGAAATTGGAATTTTGAAAATTTGATCAGGGAATAACCTTTAATGAAAGGATTTGATTTTTGGCTAACCGAGGGTTTGATAGATCATTGGAAGCATTGGAGCGGTTGCGGCTGGACTTGATCTGGGTAAAGAGGGTCCTCTGGTTCACATTGGAAGTTGCATAGCTTCTTTGCTTGGGCAAGGTGGAACAGACAATCACCGTATCAAGTGGCGGTGGCTTCGTTACTTCAACAACGATAGAGACCGCAGGGACCTGATTACGTGTGGCTCAGCTGCTGGAGTCTGTGCAGCCTTTAGGTCACCTGTTGGAGGCGTGCTTTTCGCCCTTGAGGAAGTCGCCACTTGGTGGAGAAGCGCTTTATTGTGGCGGACTTTCTTCAGCACAGCGGTTGTTGTGGTGATTCTAAGGGAGTTCATAGAGATCTGCAATTCAGGAAAGTGTGGATTGTTTGGAACAGGAGGGCTTATCATGTTTGATGTGAGTCATGTAACTTATACTTACCATTTATCTGATATAATCCCTGTCACGTTGATTGGTGTCATCGGTGGAATTCTCGGGAGCCTGTACAATCACCTTCTCAATAAAGTTCTCCGGCTTTATAATCTCATCAACGAGTAAGTGTTAGCTGCTAAATTTGATAGAATCAATACGTTTAAAGACGAACATAATAAAAACTTGTTTTAGCAGATACTATGAGTAAACCTGTAATTTTTTACTTACCTTGTTTGGTCATTTTGCAGGAAGGGAAGGATTCACAAGGTGCTTCTCAGTCTTTCGGTATCTCTCTTCACATCGGTTTGCCTCTACGGCCTTCCTTTCCTGGGTAAATGTAAGCCTTGTGACCCCTCAATAGAGGAGATCTGCCCGACGAATGGACGATCGGGCAACTTCAAACAATTCCATTGCCCAAAAGGTTACTACAGTGATCTGGCTACTCTGCTTCTCTCCACCAATGATGATGCTGTCAGAAACATTTTCTCTTCCAACACTGCCAATGAGTTTAGCATGGGTTCCCTTTGGATATTCTTTGTGCTCTACTGTATCTTGGGGCTTTTCACATTTGGTATTGCAACACCTTCCGGTCTCTTCCTCCCCATCATCCTCATGGGTTCTGCATATGGACGAATGCTTGGCACAGCGATGGGATCTTACACGAGCATTGACCAAGGACTTTACGCTGTACTTGGTGCAGCTTCACTCATGGCTGGGTCAATGAGAATGACTGTTTCACTCTGTGTTATATTCCTCGAACTCACCAACAACCTCCTTTTGCTTCCTATTACAATGTTTGTACTTCTGATTGCTAAAACTGTGGGAGATAGCTTCAACCCGAGTATATATGACATCATATTGCATCTAAAGGGCTTACCATTCCTAGACGCTAATCCAGAGCCGTGGATGAGGAACCTATCCGTTGGCGAGCTTGGTGACGCTAAGCCCCCGGTTGTAACCCTGCAAGGCGTAGAGACAGTTGCTAAAATAGTTGATGTGCTAAAGAACACAACGCATAATGCATTTCCTGTTTTAGATGAAGCAGAAGTACCTCAAGTGGGTCTAGCAACTGGGGCTAAAGAACTCCACGGGTTGATCCTGAGAGCGCACCTCGTTAAAGTTCTGAAAAAGAGATGGTTCTTGACAGAGAAAAGAAGAACAGAGGAGTGGGAGGTCAGAGAGAAGTTTCCATGGGATGAATTAGCTGAGAGAGAAGACAACTTCGACGACGTGGCCATCTCAAGCTCTGAAATGCAAATGTATGTTGATCTTCATCCTCTTACCAACACAACTCCTTACACAGTCATGGAGAACATGTCTGTGGCCAAGGCTTTAGTACTGTTCCGGCAACTGGGACTCCGTCATTTGCTTATAGTTCCCAAGATTCAAGCCTCAGGAGTGAGTTTATGCCGCTGACTCTCTTTTACTTCCATGCTTGCTAATAAAGACAATAACTTTCTCTCTAATGAAATCATTTGCAGATGTCTCCTGTGGTGGGGATCCTAACCAGGCAGGATCTAAGGGCATATAACATTCTACAAGCTTTTCCTCACTTGGAAAAATCCAAAGGTCGAAAAGCACACTGAATAGCTACATACTCTGTTTACCTGTGGTTGTAAAATTGGCTTGCAGCTTTTTCTTTTTCTTACCATTCTTGAAGATGTTTCTGTCCAGTTTTGCACTCTTTCTTCATACCCAACAGAAGTTGATATGTTAAATATTGCAAACGTCTCTTTTTTCTACTTGTAAAGTCACAGTAAGAGAGGTACCATATCTCCTTATCAGAAGGAACAGAGCAAAATTGTTCAAGTGTTACAGACATTAACTAATTAGAGTCCCTGTGATTCTACTTAGAACGCACTTTCTTTATTCCCGATTTCTTCTTTTTCTTCGTCACAACTCTTCTCTTGAATATGGCCAAAACTTCAATACTGAAAACCGAATTGTAAAATAAGTACACATGATACTTATTGCGGTACAAAATGTAAGTGATTATTTTACGAACTAATACCTGTCAGTTCCGGGAAAGAAGTTGAAGCCATGAGCATTTTCCAACTCCCACGCTCTGCTAGACAATAACGACTTGCAGTCCTGAGGAATCGTTTAGAAGTTAGAATGAACTAAGCAGCAGCATTTATCGTTAACTTATTGTCCATTTGTGTAGAGGTGATATCAGTGTTACCTCCTTAAAGCTTTCCCAACCACAGCTTATATAAATGAGTCTTTGCGGTAGTGTTTTACTCTCCTCTGGGATCAGCTTGTTGCCAGCTTGAATTGAAAGTTCCTTTGCTCTTAAAATCCATGGCCTCTTTTCCTCTTTTGCGGTCGAGCTTGAACTGAAGCAAGAGAAAATCAAAAGACCCATAATGATCTAGCTTTTTAAGTTTTGATTGTAAGAAATCGATGATTGTCTTTGGAAGTAAATTCGAAACTTTTTTAAGAAGAAAATGAACAACCTCGGTGATGAAGACCTCATTCTTTTCTCAATGGAGGGGACAGACTCCAAAATCTGACGGAGAGAAGCATCAAGACCTCTCCTAGGAGGATCCACAACTACTACATCTGTTCCTATAATCCACGAAAGCGGGTTCTGTAGAATTTCGAATAAAGTAAAACACTTCAGTAAAATGTTAGAAAGACTCATAGAAAACTGAATTTGTTTCGCTAAATCAAACACTACTGACAACTGAAGCATCTGCATGGTGCCAACTGATGCTGCAATTCAATGAGTTCGGCAACCGCTGGATTGATTTCTCAAAAGACAGCCTTGCTTCTTTGTTAACCTCAATGCATTTGACAGAACTGAAATCAGGTTAAAGTTTATAACTGAGGTCAATCTTTTCATCAATGTGAACATATATATACACAATATTCTAAAAGAAAAGACAGATATGAACAGTCTCAGTTCTCGCCTGCATTTCCTCGATGTAGCTAACGATAATCCAATCACTCCAGCTCCTGCATATAAATCAGCAACAGATGATCCACCAGGAACATACTTATGCAGTTTCCAAAGCAAGCTATCAAAAGCCTGACACAATAATTGGACATATTAGGATTCATACAGCCATTACCAAAACTCACTTCAAACTAGCAGATCAAAAGTGCTGATCTACTTTCGGCTCAGAAAGCCTAACTTAATATTTGCATGCTCACCCGTGTATTTGCCTGGCCAAAACTGGAAGGATCCAAGGATATGTCAATTCCTCCAACGTGTTCCCAGAAATCTCTCTCCCCTAAAAGATGCCTCCATCTGTTTCCAAAAATGATCTAAGGCAAACGGGATAGTTAAATGCGATGTTAATCTTGAGTTCACAACATGTGGCCAGAACAAAGTTTAAAAGCTAACACCGATATTCCATGATTATTTGCTCCAAGCATAAGAAAATCTTGTTCTTTGACTTACATTGTTGGTTGATGTCTGAAAGTTAGCCCAGACAGAATGAATCAGATGAAACTTGCTATTAGGTCCACCCTTTCTCCACAAGTACTGCAAATGAGAGAAATCTAAGTATTTTTGTAGACAAAATGAGCAAAAAGAATCTTGAGAAAAACTCACACTGGACAACGCTTGCAACTTATCAGCATTATGAGATTTCTCATTTCTCGAGTTCCAAACCAAGGACACCTGCACTTTTCCTGGAACCAAGATTCAAACTCAGCAACCCCTCTTTGAAACTTATTGCATATCACAGTGTATAGAAAGTACACAAAAAGAAAAGTTTCCAACCATTTTTGTATCTCTCTGGGGCACGAAGTGATGTACTATGCGTCGTAACAGCCATCTATAATAAAAAAAAACACAACATACAAACTTTGAGTGCAAAATTTCGATTTACAGTAATACTCAAATGTAATTCCTTTATTAGTCACCTGAACATATCGTAAGTCCCCAGTGTTCTGATCCTCATCAAATGGCTCAACATCAAACACCTTAATACCTTAAAAGTATAGCAAACACCCATCAAATGTCAACAAATACAAACAATCTCCATCTCTGAATTAACATAACAACTAAGAAACTCTACCTTCTCTCAGTAACTCAATAGCAGCATTAATATTAGGATGATGAGCTGCATAAAAATCAAAAACTCAAACATAATCAAAAACCATCACAAAATCCTAAAAGAAAATTCATTTCCAGAGTAATCAAAATTACATTTGCAATCAGGAATATCTACAACGGTGTGAGTTCCTTCTTGATACAAACCAATCAAAGCATTATCCGACGAGCCACGAACTGCTAATTTTGCTCGGCATCTCCATCCCCACTGCCACAAGAAGAAGCATAAGTAACGATCCCCAAAAATCGATGAGAAATCTGAAAAAGAAGAAGTGAAATTAACCAATCTACAACTATCGAAAGTGAAATCTTCAACACCGTAACGCTTAAAGAAGCCTGAAGCTTCGTCGACTACATTAGGACGATGTAGATTAAACTCCTGTGTACAACCTGAGCACCTGAGAGAGGAGAAATCGAACCAATTAGGCTTTTATTAAGTTATGAAGATTCATCATCAATGGCGAGAAAGGAGAGATTACGATTGGAAATGAGGACACTGGAGGGAACAAGCTAACGATTTTGCTTGAGAGTCGACGTCGGAGTCGGAGGAGATTGAAGGGAGAGGAAGAGAAGCGACGAGAGACGGAGAAGGAGGAGGAGGTGACACGCGGCAGCTTATGATTGGATAACGAGCGCCGAACGAGAAAAGGCTCGACGAATGCATATCTTCTTCACTGTCGCCGGCAAAGGATTTACTCCGTCGTGGTGGGAATGGATAAAGTGTGCATAAATATCTCTACCTCGGTTCGCATCGAAACCAAAGTAATGAGATCCGACCGGGTTCAATGATTAAGCCGGTTTAAAATTCGACCCGGTTGAATGTACTTCGGGTAAATAGAGTGACCATTAAGAAAATAATGTTGAATCGTAGTAATGGGATTGTTGATCGAAATACAACTACAGTATGCACAAAACAATGAAAATGCAAATGTTGTTTTTTCCCCCTAAACTTCAAGTAAGCAAAAAGCTTACCAACACTAAAAAAAGCAAACAATAACGCTTTTCCCTTCCCGTGGTTTACGTTTTGATAACATGGTCTCAAATTTAGAGGCCCGCACACACAAAGACACAACAACCATTTACGTTGGAATTTTCATATGGAAACGCTGTTGGGTCAAGTTAGCTTGGCTATTAGCTACTTTTACTCGTCGGTACCAAAGTAACGATCACCAAACTCACCCAAGCCTGGTATAACCCGGAACTCATCGTTAAGACACTGGTCTATTTCCGATGTCACGATCTTCAACGATGGGAAACGTTTGCAGACACAGTGGATTCCTTCTGGAGCCTGTAGGTAGCAGCATCGGTTGTGAGTTTGTGAATGAGAGACAGAGAGAAAGCAAAGTTATTTTTTTTGGTTGATTTAACACTCACCGAGATGAGATTGAGGAATATAATGTGGGATTCAGGTACTCCTTTCTGTATGAGTAGTTCTATCGCCTGATTTGCAGAGTTACCTTCGATATATCCAAAGGAAGATTAAGAGAAAATACACTATAAAGCAAAAAGAAGACTAAAAAGAAAGTGATATTACCTGTGCCCAAAACAGGATCTAGAAGCAGGACATGTCGCTCAGAGATATCACTTGGAAGCTTCTCGTATATAAGCTGATTCATATGCAATGAAGAAATTTTCTGAGTTTTTAAAAAGAGACATGATCTTTCTTTCTTTTTGGTTTTAATGTTATGAACCACTTAATGAATGAAAAAACATGTAATGGCAATTGGAGGCGGGATTGTGATTAAGATTCAAAGTGATTGAGCAGAAATATACACAACACAATGAAAGCACAGAAAAACCCGTACTACGAAGCCATTTCGTTTTAGGGAAGAAGAGGAAGAGCACCCTGTAGAAAACCTACAGGTATTTCAGAGCTATTGATAAAATCTCTCCCCTATTTTACCTCTTTTCCCATATAAATTTTCAAACGAAAAAAAACGATTACGAAAAACAAAGACTGGTGAAGCTTCTCTTTGCTTAAGATTGATACCAACCTAATCAGAACCCTCAGAGACATGATCTTTGTTAACTGTTAAAGGAGTTAAAAGAACATAAGCATACCTGCATTCCATTGTCGCCAACACGATGGATGAGGATCTTTCCTATTTTAATCCCTTTGCAACATGCGCGTAATGCGTTTTCCATGCTTTCACCACTAATAAAGTGTACAAAACAGAAAGTTTTAGTCAAGAGAAACGAATAAAAAAGGCACTCACTCAACACATGGACAGACAAACAATGTATGCTTCAAAGTTACACACGTTTCTTGTATCCCGTATTTTGAACATGTAGACAAACAGCTCCAGTCTCCATCTATAAAGAATTTTTAAAACACGTAATACCTTTCAACGCTCACCTTCTAATGACTGAGACCCCACAAAGTTTCTTGCAGAAATCAACTCCACTATACACAGAACCTGGTTTGGGAAAGATAACAAATTAAAATCATGTGGATGCAACTCTAGCCATGCTTCTCAGACACCATGACTATCTTAGACTAAAAATAATATAAGTATAGTTACAACTCTAGCCATTCTCCACTTATACCTGTTGGAGTAACTACTTGTTTCTCAGTGAATGGCAAATGGCCAAGACCATGCTCCACAACCTGAAATAAAGCCATCAGCAATTGAAATAACTAGGCTTGGAAGCTGAGTGACGTTGAAAGGGAAGACACAAGTTAAAAAAATACCAAACGAATGAGGCGATCTGAGTAAAACACAAAGTCATGTTTTGATATGTCCTTCTCTCGAATAAGTGTATGCATGCCTCTTATCTGCAGTTATGATCTTAGAGTGAGAAAATGGTTTTCAGACTTTCCGTCTGAACCAAGCATCAAACAGCTGGAAAGGCAGAAAATTACCTGAAATGTTGATTGGATAACAAAAACATTTGGGTAGATTTTGCAGAGATCATGTAGCCCAAGCTTTGTGTGGATGTGTTGTGTAATCAAATCAACTGCAACGTGATTGTCACCTCCTCGGGGAATGATTACATCGGCATATTTCTTTGAGGGGAGCACAAAATCATCAAACGCAGGCTTCACAAACTTTGCATACTGCAAATGAACATAACACCCTCAGAACAAGAAAAGTTGAAAAATAAAGGAAGCTTAGACAATAACACAGTTCAAAAAGTGGAATTAAAGAGACAAGAGCCACTCGCAAAACAGGAATAACTTTGAGTTGTTCAGCACTGGAAAAAACCCATAAGTTGCTAGTTCCTGGTCTCGAATTCACACGTTGAGAGCACTAACTTAAATAGATTGCAAAAAAAATTTACACCAAAACCTGAAACAAAGACTAACCTGTTCAAGCACAGAATCAACATCCCTACCCCTCTCAACCGTGTCACGCCTGATTCTGCGAGCAAGCCTCACATCAGCATCTGGAACCAATTAATAGCTCAGATGAGGACTTTAACTTCAATGAGGATTATAAACATTTCAAATCGATTCAAACTTGGTAACTATATAGCTGCATTCATTCTGTCTTTAATGTCAACAAGTGATAAAATGGCGAAAGTGAATTAATCTATCAAGGGCATCATCAGCTACAGAACAAGAAGTGGACAACTTCCATCACAATATAAAGTTGTCACTATATCATTTAGAATTCTGCAGAACAAAATCTTGGAGTTAAAGTGGTGACCTGTGTCAACGAAGATCTTCATATTCATCAGATCCCGAACTCTTGAGTCATGGAAAACTAGAATCCCTTCCAAAATTATGACATCACAAGCATTGACCTGAAAAACGTCCCCACTGATTGATTTAACAAACGATAATCCTCATCAACTCAAAGCCTGAAATAGACTTAAATTGATGAAAATATGGGTATTGAGTTGAAACATGAACATTGCAAAAGTTTTAGCCACATGAAGTTAAGCGCTAAAATCATAAAACCGCAGAAAGTAACCATAAAGGAGGTCAAACAAAGGGAGACACATCTTAGACAATATCCACATAAGAGTACGCACCTGACGAAAAGCATCTGATTTACGTTGATGGGTCTTGAAGTCGTAAATTGGAATTTGATAGGGTTGCCCACTCTTGAGTACATCAACACAATGCAAAAGCTGCTCAGTGTCAAATGCATCTGGAGAAACAAAAATAAAAACGTCGAATATCGAAAACATATTCCCAAAAACAAAAGAATATCAGTGAGAAATCCAAGGAGAAACCAGCAAGAAAAAAACTACCAGGATGATCAAAATTGTATTCTTGCACATGCTTCATTTCTTCATTTGTCAGACCACGGTAAAAGGAATCCTAATCAACAAAACACCATCAGAATACAATTATATATCCAAGCTAGACGGATTCAGAACCTAACCTGGTTAACTAGAACAATGCGATGATCATGAAGTTGCTGGATTATCATGTCACATACTGTAGTCTTACCAGAAGCGGTACCACCAGTAACTCCTACATAATCCAAACGAACAAAAACAAGATTAAGCCCTAGAAACTGATATCGATCAATATCTCTAATCTTGTTCAAGTAAACCAAAGAGGGAAAAACAAGATTAAGCCCTAGAAACTAATATCGATCCAAATATCTCTAATCTTGGAAGCATCAAATGTTGTAGAAGCTAAAACCCTAAGATAAACCCTAAGAAAATGCAATAGAAACGCCGAATTCAAAGAAACTGATGGATTATACTCGATGATCGGAGTTTGACTAGGAAAAGGAGAATCGAGAATCACCGATAACGAAGGGTTGAGTATGAGCGTCGGGATCGGCGACATCGAAAGAAGTTGAGACACCGGAAGGTCCGGAACGGAAGTGAGAAGGAGAAGAGGTGGAAGATTTGGACGGAGAAGAAAGAAGACCGTCGAGGCGAAGACCGGAGAAGTGAGGACCCGATGCCTTCTCCATGACATAGTCAATCGAAGTAGAATCTTCCGGCATTGAATTTTCCGGCGAACTAAAAAAAATTCCGATTTGGTCTCCGGAGAAAGAAGAAAAACGATTCGGGAAATCAAAAAGAGATTTGTAGTGATCAGTGACGACGATTTTCTGCCCAATTCAGCAACCCACTTGTCTTCCTCCCTCCGTCTTTTTTAAATATTTTTGTGTGAAAACTTGAAGGAAAATTACAACTAGATTGATTTTAAAATAGGTTTAACAGAGACGTTTTTTTTTAATTAATTAATAACTCATCTTATTATATAAAGGACAATTCGTAAAATTGTAACTCACGACATCTTGCCACTTGTTATTGCTAATCAAGATTATGGCATGTGTTAATATTTTATTATAAAATTTCCTATATTAAAACAGAAAAACTTATTGATTTAAAAAATTTGGAAAGAAACTAATAAACAAAAATAAGAAGAAATAGAAATTTTAAATTTTAGAAATAGAAACTGTAATATAAGATTTATAATAAGATACTATATAAAAGATTAGTTATGAAACTATAGTAAAATGATACAATATATAAAAATTATTAATGCAATTGGAAAAGATTATTTATGCAACCGGCAAAAAATAGTTTGATAATTATACGGATTTCAATTTAAAATATAATTTTACGGGTTTTAATTTGGAATATAGTTATACGGGTTATAACTATATTGATTATCAATTTTAATATCTAATACCCGCATATTATGCGGGTCCTAATCTAGTGTTGTATTAAATAAAGAGTACAGCTAGTGTAAATAAATTATACTCCCTCCGTTTTAATATGTAAGATTTTCTAACTAAAAGCGCAAAATTTAAAAATTATATTAATTTATTTTATTTTTTTGGTTTTATAACATTAAAAGTATCATTTATATCTAATGAAACATATACCAATATAAATATACCAATATAAATTGTCACATACATTAATCTTTTAATAGAAACTTGTAAAACATCTTATAAAATAAAATAAAAAAACAATGTTTAAAATTCTTATATAATGAAATGAAATGCTTATGGTTAGTGACCTGAGCTGAACTTTGTACAAAATAATTAAAACGAATGTTACCAAAAGTGGAGGTCTAGTGGTTTTACCATTAGTTTAACTTTTGAAATGAAGTGATTAACGTTTTTAAAATGATATTATTAATGGCTGATTCCAGATATGGAAAATAAAAATAATGGTCTTAATATCTGAAATTTCCAAAGTGAATAAGAAAAAAGAATACTAATGTTGATACAGAAATCAAAATTAATGGGCATATATGAGAAGGCGGAATAAAGAATATTCCAACCGGACCAATCAAGTGGACAAGAGGGTGAAAAAACGAAAATATTGAGAGAAAAATGGATATATAGAATAAGATCAGATATGCAAATATCCAAATTACATAAGGGAATTAGTAATGAATAATACTCTAATCACAAAGAATTAGACATCTAACATAACAAAAATAATAATTAGGTAATTAACTTAAAAAGTCAAATATACCCTTAATCTAATTATAACTAATGTAGTTAACTATTATTGCAATACATATTATAAGCAGTTAATATATATTATAGTGCACTATGATTGTAAACACAATATTATAAGTAGTTAATATAGTGAACTATAACTAATGAAATATGAGAATCGAACAATAAATAACTACTAAATTACACAACTATAATTGTAAAATATATTATAGTGCACTATGGTTGTAAACATAAAATATTGTAGTGCATTATGATTGTAAATACAATATCATAAATAGTCAATATAATGAACTATAACTAATGAATTATGCGGATCATACAATAAATAACTACTAAATTACACTTACACAACACAACTATAATTGTAAAATATATTATAGTGCACTATGGTTGTATACATAATATATTATAGTACATTATGATTGTAAACATAATATTATGAGTAGTCAATATAGTGAACTATAACTAATAAACTATGCCAATCAGACAAAAATAACTACTAAATTATACAACTATAATTGTAAAATATATTATAGTGCACTATGGTTTTAACCATAATATATTATAGTGCACTATTATAAGCAGTGTATAAAGCCAACTATATTTCAGCTTCAGTGACATTAAGGGCAATTTTGTCAAACTATAGCAACTTAATGTTACTCACCTAATTTGTTTTCCTACCATGTTACTTACTTAATTTCAGTTTCAAAACATAATATTCACCTAATTAACCCATTACATAATTAATCATACAGAATACAACAAATACGACTTAATAATTCCAAAATTTATTTATTACTCTCCCTCCAAAATATACTTAACTTTGATGCATTACAAAAGCCTAACTTCTCAGAAAGCCGAAGCAAGACCAATGACCAACAATCCAACAGCCAAAATATATCCAACTGAGGCACGTAACCCATGACCCGAACTCGCATCCGAAGTGGAGCTCGAACCTGAATCCGAACTGGAGCCCGAATCCGAACTGGAGCCCGAATCCGGGGATGAAGCGGTTTTGGAGTCAGAAGAGCCAACGTTGACTGTAATCTTCATGCCTTGTTCGCAATGCCCTGGGGTCCCACATGCGAAATAACGAGTACCGGTTTTAGACAGCTTAACGACGTCGTTCCCAGAGCTCAAGGAGTTAACCGGTGTTCCCAGGTCACAACTTTTGTATGCCGTTTCACTTCCCAGCTCAACAACGCTGTGTAATCCTGAATACTTGAAAACTACAAGGAGAAAAAACGATTTGGTTAGTTAGCGTTAAACCGGTCGGTTTTGATTAAAAATCTATGTTAAAAGAACCGTTACGTACCCAATTGGTCGCCGACTTTGAAAGATTGATCGGAAGACCAAGAATTAAAGTCAATAGTTTGTTCCCAGCCTTGACTCCCACCGATCACATGTTGTGCTGCCAACGTTGTCGTAACCGATAGTAAACCGGAGAAAACCAGGATAACGATAACTGATTGCATTTTCATTGGTTTTAGCGAATTGTGGAACCGGTTTTCAAATGCTTAAGTTAAGCTTCTACAAGCTCGTGTGTATATATAGGGGAATGCATGAAGATTCGTTGCTTAAAGATCAAAGTTAGGAAGAACAGAAACAAAAAACAAACTTGGAGTTGAATCGAAGCTAAGTTCTTGGTGGTTTGTTAAATCTTTAAATTAGTATTATGTTTCTGTTTTCATTTTATATGTGTTCAAGTATAATGTTTGCATCAGAATTGCCGAATAAGTTAAAGAAGACAAAAAGCCTTCACAAGCACGATTTTAAAACCACCCGGTTTGGCAAAAGAGATCTACCATTGACCATTGTTGGTTAACTACTTCCACCTAAAGCTACTAATTCCTCTTTGTGTGTTTTTAGTTGAGAGGATCTTGCCTAAAGCAATGAGAGCTATGGTAACAGCTAAAGATGTAACTAAATCTTTCATTTAAAACAATAACATAGAAGGGAAATAAGGGTCACATATCATAATATTCAAAGTCTTGAAACGATACTAACATAAAAGAAAAGTGTTTTCTGCTTTAATATATAGCATTACCTCCTGAGTGATACCAGGGAAACAAACGTTCCAACTGGTTCAAGGCAAAAGAGCTTGTTACCTTTTTCAGGATCAAGTGAGAGACGTTAATCTTTCACTCATCAGCTGGGAAGTCTTCATCAGAGGCTTCGTTCTCCAGAAATGAGCCGAGAGTCTTCCTCAATATGCTGAAAGTTTTGTCATCCTACACACCAAGAATTTGTGGTTTCAACATTTTAGAGTTCGTCATATAACAAGATAGAAGAGAGAGAGACTATCATTTACCCGTTTCTTTTTCTTCAGCGACTCTTCCAATTGAGCAAGCTTTTCTGTGCAGAACTTCTCTTGTTCCGAGATCATTGTCTTCTCCTTCTTCCCTATAGGTTATTATACAGGTGCAAAGTAAGTAAGTGTTGCTATCTTATAACACTGTTCTCATTAGAGTATTAATGGCTTACTTAGTTGCTCATATCGCGTATAGAGCCTCTCTTTATCCTCCTCAAACTTTGAAATAGTATCTGCCAAGCAGAACACACATGTTCAGTTTCAGTAATATCCAACTTAGCTAATGAAAGAAAACTTTGCAGTATATATACACTTCTAAAACTTGACAAAACCAGAAGGCAAATAGAAAGAATACCTTTGAGACTCTGTAGGTGATCAGCTTTGTCTTTCATGAATTTGTGGTGAAGCTCCTCAAACTTGGCAGACTCATCCTTCAAGATATTCTCACACTGCAAATACAGATCATGTCAGCTCCTTGTAAGCTTTTTATAGACTGAAAAAGTTTAAGTTTATCATCTTGAGATCTTTGTTCAAACCTCCTTTGAACTCTTTGAAAGTGCTTTAGCAAAATTCTGTCTGCAGTTTGTAATTCAAAGACAAAAAATCATCAGTACGCTTCCACTTTTATCTTATCTAAATGTAAACCAACATTCACAAAAGTACGTTAAATCACACATCCATCCACAGTAACATAGCATACCTTTCTTTCTCAAGTTTTGTCTTCAATTCATCAATCTTCGACTTTACCTCAGTGGACACACTGCCAGAACAAAAAATACACAGGGATTAAAGCAAGATTCAGCTATCAAACTAACCACACTTAGAAACCATTAGAATCATGAAGCATTTTTAATCAAAATTCCGCACAATCCTTAGTTATTTTGTGTTCTTCTGGAACGTTCAATGACAAAATCATACCATTGGATACCAATTTAACGACTCAGTGTTGAATCAGTGAAATCAAACGAGCTTAATATCCATCAATCAAACATTTCAATTCTAGATTACAGGATACGAAAGCATACCACAACTACTTACACAACAGATCTACCGATATCAAATGCATAGAACAAATGATCGAACACCTAAGCATCATCTAGCTAAATCTAGTTGATGAAATTTTGTTTGCGATACAGTGATCCAGAGAATATCGATCATGTACCAACGATAAACAGTAGAAAAAACGAATCGCAAATAGCATAATAGGTTCCAATGATGATCGGAGAGGTATTTGAAATCGAGGATCTCAACGATGCCAGATATTTAGGGGAAAATCGTATAGTAAACGAATTCGAAGATTACTATGATATCGAACTCAGTTTCTTCTCAATATTCCATAATCGGAGAACGAAGAGATGAATCACCTGGAGATGCTTTCTTCCTTCTTCTTCCGGCCATCTTCGTTCGCTTTCTCTCTGATTTGTTGCAACGCCGACATGATTCCTTTCAGATCGCTGCAAAATCCACACTCGCGAGTCACAATCTATGCATAAATTGAAGAATCGAAGAAGAATCAGAAGAAGATAGTGAAAACGAACCTAGAAACATCGAGATCCAAATCATCGTGGAGTTTTGCGTTCGGTGTTGGCTTCTTGAGCGATTGAGGCTCTGGCCTTGCTCTCTTAGTGCTCTTTCTCGTAGAAGACATTGTAGACGAAACTGGAGAGAGAGTGAGAGAGAGAGACGATGATGAAACGAGATCTAAAGCGCGTTTTCGTGAAATTTGAAATTTGATTTTTGAATTTCAATTCCGTTTTGAGCTTTTGCCTATTCGGTTATATAGCCACGTTACACGTAGATGATGCCGTTCGGAGCTGAGAAGTTTTCACACGTTTTTATTGGGTTTTTTTACCGTCAAATTACTTTTTTGTAAAAATGAAAATTACACAAACATGCATAAGTAATCTTATTTTACAAAAACAATCCAAACATTCATCGCGAATAAACAATCAAAGGAATTTTCGTTATGTTGAGTCTCTATGACCTCAAAGGCGTCGACTTTCCTTGAGTAAAGAACCAACAAACCAAGAACAGAGTAAAACAGAGTTTATGTTGTAAAACAGAGTGGGGAAACAGAGTAATGTTTGTGTTTGTTTATGAATGAGAAACCGATTAGAAAGAAATGTAAAAGCAAGAACACACAAGATTTTATCGAGTTCACTCCCATTAACAAGGGTAGCTACGTCTCGCCGAGTATTTAACCCAAAATCCATTAGATTCAAGAGATTACAATAGGAATTCACAGTGATATACCCTAGCCCTTCACTAGCTCTCAGTATACACACTCGATCTATTCCTATTAGCTTAGAGAAAACACGAAGAAGTTTATGCAACAACAAGTTTTCTCTCTTATCTCTGTCTTAGTCTTAACTCTCTCTTATCTCTTAGTGTCCTTTATATATGGAGACACTCTCAGCTTGTACCTGACCTAAAGCAAACGCCGTTCTGACCAAGACGCCAACGCAGACTCCTTTAAACGTC
Source organism: Arabis alpina (assembly GCA_900128785.1). Taxonomy (NCBI): domain Eukaryota; kingdom Viridiplantae; phylum Streptophyta; class Magnoliopsida; order Brassicales; family Brassicaceae; genus Arabis; species Arabis alpina. The sequence goes on from LT669792.1 coordinate 3,474,141, forward strand.
ATTTTGCAGTGGAGGACAAAACAAGCTTTAGATCATTTGAAATCACTAGAGGACAATGACCAAAACCGTTGCAGGTCTTTGAGATATTTCCTCTTTATGTGGTCCCAAAAGCATTGCCTAACCAAAGTATGATTTACACTAACCAGAGTTAGGCTTGAGTTAATCCATCTTGCTTGTCACATGGCCTTATTACTTGGTCATCAAGTTTCATCTCCACAAATCTCCACCTGAAATGATGATGACATAACCAAGTAATTGAAACAAGCTGAGTGAGAGAGAGTACCAATTTGAATCTAGTAACCGGATTCCAGACTCGGATCCTATGAGCTTTACTACTCATACTTGACTTGAAGCAAGTCCAAGGCAGCTCGGAACTTGTTCACAGCCAATGTCTTTGTGAAGATATCTGCAGGGTTCTTTTCAGTAGATATTTTCACCACATCAATATCACCGTTTGCAATGATTTCTCGGATATAGTGATACTTGACGTCTATGTGCTTCGTCCTTTCATGATGCACATTGTTCTTGGAGAGTGCTATAGCACTTTGTGAATCACAAAATATCTCCACACTCTTCTGATTGTAGCCGAATTCTTTCAACAAACCTTTCAACCACACAGCTTCTTTAACAGCTTCAGTGAGAGCCATATACTCAGACTCTGTAGTAGAGAGAGCAACTACTCTCTGAAGACCAGATTTCCAACTAATGGTGTTGCCACCAATGGTGAACACCAAGCCTGTGATTGATCTTCTTTTATCCGGATCAGCCGCAAAGTCAGCATCACAATAGCCAACAATTTTGAAGTCCATGCTTCTTTTGTAAACCAACTTGGTGTCAACAGTGCCCTTGATGTATCTCAGGATCCATTTGACACCTAACCAATGATCTCCAATAGGCTTGCTCATAAAACGACTCACCATTCCAACAGGGTAAGCTAAATCAGGTCTCGTACCTATCATGGAGTACATGATGCTTCCAACAGCATTAGAGTAGGGAACTGACTTCATGTAATCCTCATCTCTACACAACTGATCTAGTGTAGCAGCTTTCAACCTCATGTGAGCTCCAAGAGGTGTAAGAGTTTGCTTTGCCTCTTTCATGTTGTAGGTTTCAAGAATTTTATTCATGTATCCTTCTTGAGACAACCACAAAATACCAGCTTCTCTGTCTCTAGTGATCTCCATACCGAGAATTCTACCTGCAGCTCCAAGGTCCTTCATCTCAAATTTTAGGCTGAGTTCTTGTTTAAGATTTGAGATGGCTTCTTTATCTTTAGCAGCAACTAGCATATCATCAACGTAGATGAGTAGGTACATCAGAGACCCATCAAGCAGCTCTTTCACATAAGCACAATTATCATATAGGCTTCTTACAAACCCAATTTCAGACATATATGCATCGAATTTTTCATTCCATTGTCTTGGAGCCTGCTTGAGGCCATAAAGAGACTTGTTTAGCAAACATACCTCATCTTTCTTGAACAGAGACTCATAACCTTCTGGAGGTTCCATGTAGATAGTCTCCTTTAGCTCTCCATGCAAGAAAGCTGTTTTAACATCAAGTTGTTCTAGTTCAAGGTCCTCTTGAACCACAATTGCAAGAAGTATCCTTATGGATACATGTTTTACCACCGGCGCAAAAATTTCATGATAATCAACTCCTTCACGCTGAGCATACCCCTTGGCTACAAGTCTTGCCTTGAATCGAGGTTCTTCTACACCAGGAATTCCAAGTTTATATTTGAAAATCCAACGACTTCCAATGATCCTCTGATTCGTTGGCCTTTTAACTACTGTCCATGTATGGTTTCTGGATTGTGAGTCCATCTCCTCATCCATACCTTGCTTCCATTTTTCCCACTTTAGATCCCTCCTAGCTTCTGCATAATCTGCAGGTTCAATTTCACCTCCATCTTCTGCAGTATATAAAGCTTCTGCAAAGTAGTCCTCATCATCAAAGCGAGCAGGAGCTTTTATTTCTCTTCTAGTTCGATCTCTAGCTAAATGGTAGCTGAGAGGAGACTGGTTTATGTCATCTCCTTCATCATGTTCAACATACTCTTCAGGTAATGGTGTAGCAGGAGAGGGAGTAGCTAGTCTTGGACTGGAGTGAGCTCTACTTGAGCTGGATTCCATTTGAGGGTCTGTGTTGATCACAGGAGCTCCACCTGAGCTAGACTCCTCCTCTGTATCCAAGTCCAAGTCAAGATAAGATTCTGGATGAGTTTCACTTTCATCTTCAAGACTCTCTTGTTTGAAATCCAGATTTTTATAAGCAACCTTTTCTTGAAAGATGACATTCCTACTTACCACAATCTTCCTTTCCTTCACTAACCAAACTTTATAAGCTTTGACCCCAGAAGGATAACCAATAAAGACCCCTTTCTTAGCTCTAGGACTAAGCTTACCATCATCTGAATGTACAAACGCCAGACAACCAAATCTTCTTAAGTAGCTGTAGACAGGAAGCTTACCATACCATTTCTTATCAGGAATTTCGAAATTCAGAACTGAGGATGGTGTTTTGTTGATGAGGAGAGCAGCAGTGTTAGTAGCCTCTGCCCAAAATTTCTTTGGGAGACCAGAGTCACTAAGCATGCTCCTTACCTTCTCCATCAAGGTTCTATTCATACGCTCTGCAACCCCATTCTGTTGAGGGGTGTAGGCACACGTTCTGTGGCGTTGAATACCCTTTGATCCACAAAACTCATCGAACGACCTGTTGCAGAACTCAAGACCGTTGTCTGTTCTCAAAGTTTTAACTTTCTTGTTACTTTGATTTTCCACCAAGTTGATCCAATCCACAAACTTTTCAAAGGCTTCATCTTTAGTTTTCAGAAAATATACCTAAACCTTTCTTGTGTGATCATCTATAAATGAGATAAAGTAATGACAATTACCTATAGATGAAGGTATTGATGGAGCTCCCCAAAGGTCAGAGTGAATATACTCAAGTTTCTCTTTAGTATCATGTTGAGCAAGATTGAAACCAACTCGTTTTGCTCTCCCATAAATACAATCTTCACAGGTTTCTAGAGTAGACACCTTCTTCTTATCTAGTAATCCTTTCTTGAGCAAGAAATTCATGTTCTTCTGACTCATGTGCCCCAATCTCCTATGCCAAAGAACCGTATCATCTTGTCTCTTTTCTGTTGTGTGAGACTCCTCAATGATAGGCTTCCATTGCATCAAGTAAAGGGTGTCATACCTTCTACCACTGAGAACTATATTGTCTCCAGTTTTCACACTCAGGATTCCATTTTCGGATTCAAACTTATATCCAGCTTTCTCCAGAGTTCCAAGAGATAAGAGATTTTTATCCATCTCTGGAATGTACCTCACATTAGTAAGAAGGAAGCTTAGACCTGCTTCATTTCTAATTCTGATTGATCCAACACCTTTCACTTTGGACATTGTCTTGTTTCCCATTCGAACAGAACCTCCTGCATTCTCATCTAGTTCCTCAAACCATTCTCGTTTGTGAGACAGGTGATAACTACATCCGGTGTCCATTATCCACTCATCCTCCAGATGGATGTCAGTTGAAGACAATGCTTCAGACACATAAAGACCCGCTGCTTCTACAAGGTTTCCTTGTCCTCCTGATGTATCTCCTCTGTTATTACCATTTTCTCTTCTAGATTGAGACTTGTTTCGATTTGGACACATATTCTTGAAGTGCCCTTCTTCTCCATATATCCAACATCCTTTCTTACTTTTGGACTTGGATCTTGCTCTCTGAGATTTAGAGTTTTTATCTCTATACTCAGACCTTCCTCTAGTCTCTGCCTTGTCTTTGACATAAAGACCCTCAGCTTGACCCTTGATACTTTTCTTGTTAGACCCCAACTCAAGCTCCTTTGAGTAGATTGCGGAAACGACTTCGTCTAACGTCAAGGTGGCTCTTCCAGTGCCATACCTCAGTGTGTCTCGTAGCTAGTCAAACGGCTTAGGCAGGGACATCAGCAACAGAATAGCTTGGTCCTCATCAGATACCATAACATTTGTATTTTCCAATTCTTCAATGATATGAAGGAACTCATCAATGTTATTCTCAATAGACAAGCTTTCTGTCATCTTGAAGCTATAAAGCTTCTGTTTTAGATAGATCCGATTAGGAAGAGATTTAGACATGTATAGCTTGTCTAAGGCACTTAACATAGCAGCTGCAGTCTGCTCTTTCTTGATCTTCCTAAGTACTCTATCTGTAACACTCAAAACTATGGTGCTTCTAGCCTTTCTTTTCTTCTCCTCTAAAAGATCATGTATTTTCTCCTTTTCCTCCACAACTTTACCTTCTGCATCTGTGACTATAATAGTGTCTCTAGTCTCATCTGTTTTTAAAGCAAAACTTAAACCCAGAATATCAAGATGAGCCATAAGCTTCTCTTTCCACATAGTATAGTCTCCACGACCATCAAACTTTTCTACTTCTATTCTTGCAGACATGGTTCACAAGTTTTGGACTTTAGGGAACCAGAAATTACGAACCTTGGCTCCTGATACCAATCTGTTGAGTCTCTATGACCTCAAAGGCGTCGACTTTCCTTGAGTAAAGAACCAACAAACCAAGAACAGAGTAAAACAGAGTTTATGTTGTAAAACAGAGTGAGGAAACAGAGTAATGTTTGTGTTTGTTTATGAATGAGAAACCGATTAGAAAGAAATGTAAAAGCAAGAACACACAAGATTTTATCGAGTTCACTCCCATTAACAAGGGTAGCTACGTCTCGCCGAGTATTTAACCCGAAATCCACTAGATTCAAGAGATTACAATAGGAATTCACAGTGATATACCCTAGCCCTTCACTAGCTCTCAGTATACACACTCGATCTATTCCTATTAGCTTAGAGAAAACACGAAGAAGTTTATGCAACAACAAGTTTTCTCTCTTATCTCTGTCTTAGTCTTAACTCTCTCTTATCTCTTAGTGTCCTTTATATATGGAGACACTCTCAGCTTGTACCTGACCTAAAGCAAACGCCGTTCTGACCAAGACGCCAACGCAGACTCCTTTAAACGTCATTTTGCAGTGGAGGACAAAACAAGCTTTAGATCATTTGAAATCACTAGAGGACAATGACCAAAACCGTTGCAGGTCTTTGAGATATTTCCTCTTTATGTGGTCCCAAAAGCATTGCCTAACCAAAGTATGATTTACACTAACCAGAGTTAGGCTTGAGTTAATCCATCTTGCTTGTCACATGGCCTTATTACTTGGTCATCAAGTTTCATCTCCACACGTTACATGGCTGATGAATGTTTTAAACCCAAAAAAATGTACTCCAAACGATTCATCATAATTTGCATAACATTTTACATCCTCCAAACGGTCAAAGGCGATACCCGAAATCAGCATACAGAACAGATAAATCCCTAGCAACAGATTGATGTAAAAAGTTTCATTCCGGAAGCAGAAGAAGCTTGCATGATGATTTTGAAGCCCTGACCACACTTACCAACTCCTAGAGCATCTCAAGTCTCTTATCCGAGTTAAGGTCTTTTATGGAGAAAGTGACTCGCTTCAAATGATTCGCATTTCTTAGGATGTATTTCGCCACCTCTTTGTCCTCTCTGAGGAACTCTTTGTAGCCATTCCACACAAATGTCTCGAGATGGAGCATCAAACATTCCGATACATTCTTAGGTTGATTCCATTCCTTAAAAGTCACATTTTTATCATAATACATTTCCTGATAATAATGAGGGGGAACCACAAATTCACATTATATACTAGGTCTTAAAAAACATAAAACCGAAACTGAGCTGGAAAAAATAGTTGCCACATGAACTTGCAATGCTTACACTGATGAGCTTGAGAACTTGCAATTTAGGAGAACAATCGAGCATGAGCAGAAGAAGATTCCACCACTCGGCTTTATGTGTAGAAAGCTCCAAATATACCAACCGATAGAAGATACTACCAGTAGGAAATGTAATCTATATTTGCATGAGGCAATATTAGTAAAAAAACAATGTAACAACAACACTATTAATAATCGCAAGAAAACCATACCTCCAAGGGTGATGAAGTCAAGGAAAGACGTTTAACTGAAGTGAGTGATCCAAGAAGCTTTTCATCAATTGTTATAGAGACATCAATAATATTTGCTTCGACCAACTCCTATGCAATCTCAATCAGACGAAACGGAAGACCCTTAAACCCTTTAATCTTCAAGTATTTCAAAGAAGGAGCACTTACCACATAGCCCCCAATCTCATCGTTGTCTCCACCAAAGTCATCATAAATTGTTAGTCTCTGCAAGGATCGATGGAACTGCGATAGTGAAAATGAAAATATTCATATCCTGTAGATCTCGCTTCACAACCAAATTTTCAAGATTAGGGCAGCCAGATAAGAGGTTCACAACCGATGCATCGTCTTTGTAGTCCACATGGTCGAGGTGCAGAGTTCTAAGGGATTAATAAGGACCCAAGTCTTAAGTATCAAGGTTTCTAATGTTTCACAGCGATACAAGCTACCAGGAATTGTGAAACCCCTTTGTCAGAATCAACATAGCGGTTTTTACGATACCTTTGCTGAGAACAACGAGGGGGAAACACAAATGTACATTATATATTTGATAATAAATCTACTACTGAAACAGAGGTGGAAAAAAATAGTTGTTGTATGAACTTGCAATGCTTACACCGATGAGCTTGAGGACTTTCAATTTAGGAGGTGAATCGAGCATGAGCGAAAGTAGATTCCACCACTTGGCTATATGCGTAGAAAGCTCCAAATATACCAACTGATAGAAGGTACGACCAGTAGGAAATGTAATCTATATATGCATGAGGCAATATTAGTACAATAAGCAATATAACAACAACACTTAACTCAATTTAATCGCAAAAGAACCATACCTCCGACTCCGAGGTTGATGATTTCAAGGAAAGACGTTTAACTGAAGTGAGTGATGCAAGAAGCTTCTCATCGATTGTTATATCGACATTAACAATATGTACCTCCACCAACTCGGATGCAATCTCAATCAGACGACAGTGAACACCCCTAAGCCCTTTAATCTTCAAGTATTTCAAAGAAGGAGCATTTATCACATAGCTACCAGTCTCTTCATAGTCATCATAAATTGTTAGTCTCTGCAAGGATGGAACTGCGATAGTGAAAATCTTCACATCCGGTTGATATCGCTTCACAGCCAAATTTTCAAGATTAGGGCAGCTAGATAAGAGGTTAACAACCGATGCATCGTCTTTGTATTGCACATCGTCGAGATGCAGAGTTCTAAGGGATTTCAAACAAACCGGAGATGGGAAATCAATCAGATTCAGGACCCAAGCTCTACGTTCCAAGGTCTCTAGGGTTTCACAGTTTTGAAATTTGAAAGAAGGCCCTTTCGCAGAATAAACATGGAGTACCAACTCACGCAGATGCCGTGCGTATGCAATTCCAATGCACTTTTCAACAACCATAGCATCACAATTGTCTAAACTAAAATCGAGATGCAAACTCTCGAGAACAGGAGCTTTATGGGAATGCAAAACCCTGCAAACATTCTCTGAAAATGTCTCGTTTCACTTTTATTGTTGTGAGAATAGAAATTGAGTTTTGGCACCATCTTCCAAACATGCCTCCATTTTTTAGACAAAACACTAGTGGCTACAACATTTTTTGTTGGAAGCAAAGATAATATATCTACCAGCAGAGCTTCAGGCAAGTGACTGATCCTATCCTCATTCCTCGAACTTTTTCAAACACCAAAAAAAAAAAACCATGTTTAGAACACTTCCTAAAAGGAAGAATGAGGAAATACACAAATAGAAGAAATATACCATCGTTTCATTGCCTTTAACGGAGAAGAAGTGAAGTGCAAAGCTCAGAGTTTAAAACGCTCCTCGTACCCTAAACGCAAACGCAGCCAAACGCTCAGAAGTCAGAAAGCTAGCTTTCACCGTTCGAATCCGACCATGACAGAGAATCGTTCGGTAGGGTTTCCGATGAGAAGGAATACACTTTGTCTTCTCTACCGTTCTCTCTACGCTACTCTTTCCCCAATTTCGATTTTGTTGAGAGACTTAAGAGATACATAACTCCTCTTTCTGAGATTGATGGGTCAAGTGGACCGGCCCGTATAGGCCCAATGTTCATGATTTTTTAGCCAACTCTTTGTTCATGATGTTACAACTTTCTATAATACTATCACACAATTTTAATGTAAAGAAACAATGAACCATAGTAAGATTTTTAAACTTCAAAAGCCATCTTAATACTCATAGTTTTCATTAACACACAAGCATCTCATTTTCTTTTTCCTTTTTACACATTATCTCTTCAACTATTGATTCATTTTCATCTCATCACAAGAAGTGAAAGTACCTATAACACTCACCAGAGTCTTACTCTGAGGGGCTCTCTATGTCCCTGTTTCTTTTTTCATATACAAAACATAACCAAATTTTCAGATTCTCTACATCTCATTTCAGAGCAACAACCGCGGTTTCAGAACTCATCTTCTTCCTCCTCTCCACGAAACTTCCACTACACGAAGAAAATCCAGGAAGACATCGATGATGCTGCCAATTAGACTTCTTCTTCTCTTCCTTCATACTCGAGTCTCCATTGTTGAATTCACCTGAGTTAGTCCCTGAGAGATAAGGAGTGCTTAAAGCCGATGACCCTTCAGAGCTTTCCTCTCTTTCCTCTCTTATACTATCTCTAAATAGCTCACCAAGCTTCTTCCTCCTGAGAAGTGGCGCTGGAGATGACGAGCCTCGAGAAGGCATCTTCTCTTGGAATATAAGGCTTTGATAACGAGGAGGCCTATCTGAGAAGCTTCCCATAGGAGTGTTTCCACGCGATGGAGTGAAATCTGAGTAATAAAAATCAATGTTCTGAATCTTGACTAGTACACAAACTATAACATTTACTCAAATATAAGATCGAAGATTTTACCGCCATTTACGCTGTGGAAATCATCGTCGGAGTCAGATTGTAGCCATTGCTGTGTATCGAAAAACGTTTCATCTTTACTTCCTGTGGAACAAATCAAAGAATACACTTCAAAACTTTAGAACAAGAATGGTAATAAGTGTATGAAATTGTTCAAACCTTTTGATGCAATCACCATCATAAGATATAGAACAGACCAAAACTGAAAACAATCACTTATAAACTAGCCTAGACCTTAAAACAAAAGAGATAGAATCAGAAGAAATGACAAAAAGCAAAGCCTAAAAAGAGATTAAATTTGAAAATTTAAAACAAATTCTTTGTAGTTTTCCCGGGTAAAAAAAATTGATTTTGTTTTTCCAAAAACTCTTCCTATTAAAGCGTGAAAAACCATGGAACCCAAGAGTACATAATACTTTTACACAGTTTCTTTTCAGTTCTGGGTCAGAGTTTAAAGTAGACAACTTTGCCCAATCATAATTCACCAAAATAACTCTGTTTCACTCTCTTTTATAATTTACTTTTTTCCTATTGTGAGAAAAATCTCTAAAATCACGGGAAAGTCTTTGTTTCTGTCATAAAATCAATGATCTTATCAGAAATAACCTAAAAGTCTCTCTTAACGTTGACAGGAAGATAAACACAATTGATTTTGAAAACCCATTTATGTAACAACATTTCCGGTGATCTAACTTCCACATATGCCAATTTTCATAGAATCAATAATACTAGTTATGTTGAAAAGTTTGTAATTAGATCAAACATCACAATGAACTAATAATAACTAAAATTAAAGTATCTGTTAAACAAGACAAATCATCCAAAAAGTTGAAAAAGCCATATCAAGAATAAATTCAAAAAGTGAGGTTTTTTGGAATTAATACCAAAGCTTTTCTTAGAAGAAGAAAACGACCAACGAGATTTGACCGGAGTGTGATTATTATTCGCCGGAGAATCCACCGGAATCGAAGTACTCTTTCTCGGCGACTCTGAAAATTTTAATAAACATAAAATTTATTATTATATATTCCTTCCTAAAAGATAAAAAATTTACAAAAAAATTTTGTTCTAAAAAGATAGAGTTTTTACAGATTTCTATGCATTTTACAAGACAAATACTGAAACACTATTGGTTAAACTTTATTGAAAACTGTATTTCGTAGAAATCAATGCGTTATCTTAATAAGTGTGCATAACCTTAAACATCTATCTTTAAGGAACGGAGGGAGTATTATATAGTTAGATTCAATATCATCATGAACTAATCATATTCGATTTCTTATAAAATAAAATAATTTTTTTTTTTAAAACCCATCAAGAGATCAATCAAACACAGAGAAGATGATGATTAATGATGATGTATCTTGATTAGAAGAAATACCAAAGTTTTTGTTGACAGAAGGAGACGATTGCAACAGATTAGGTGTGATCGAAACGTTGTCGTTTTTGACAGTCATCGGAAGTGAGTTATCATCTTTAGTGGGAGATTCAGGGTTTACCATATTGTCTGATCTAAACGGAGACTTATTAAACGAAGACGATGACGAACCCATTCGATGCACTTGCATCGATGATTAATAAAAATAATTTAAAAAGAACAGAGAGAGAGAGAGAGAGAGAGAGAGAGTTTTGATTGAAGAATTGTTTTTTGTGAAAATGGGTTCTTGAAATATGGAAGAGGAAAGATCGAAAGAGGAAAGAGAGAGAGTATAGTTTCGTCGGAGAAGGCGAGGTGGGTCCTACACGAACACGGTGCCCACTCAGTTTTCGTGTCCGAAGAGAGAGAAACGGTGTCGTTTTGGAGAGTCCACGTCCTTATCGTGTGAAATATCATGGTGGGACCTTTACGTGACTTTTCAGGGTCACGTGGCACTTATGGTAATAAATCCCTTGATTAGTGATTACGTATTGAAATTAGGGCCTTATTTCGGTATTCATTTCTATTTGATATGGAAAAACCACGACAACCCAAAGAAAAAACTGAGCAGCCAATAGCCATAATTTTATTGTATTGTAATGAATAAATATCAAAAACTATTATTCGTTTAGGAAAGTACTATACTCCCTTCGTTCCAAATTACTTGTCATTCTAGGTGTTTTCACACAAATTAAGAAAACAATTAAATTTTCTGTTTTACCCCTAATTAATACATTATTTTGTTTGATATAAGTAATTATTAAGCTGAAAGTTAAGGGTAAAAAATGGAAAAATAGTAATAAATCTGCATTGGAAATACAGAACGACAAGTAATATGAAACGAAAAATAAAGGCTAGAATGACAACTAATATGCAACAGAGAGAGTACTAGATTTTTCAAAACTAGATGTATGAACTTTATCATATCTATGTATATATTTTCGAAATTTGTATTAACATTTGTAATCATTTTCATAATGATCGAATATCCAATTAAATATTTTACATTTTAAATAGCTACTGCGAAGTAGATACAAATTCAAAAAAAGTATAAATTTGGATGGAGGAAATCAGAACATTGTTATCATCAAAAGGTATCAAGATATCTGCTTTACTTCACAACAATCCTTATAGAAAAATAACTTTTTTAATTTGCTTTGAAAATCGGCATACCAAAACTGGTTTGATTGCTCGATTCATATTTTATTCGGTTTTAGTTGATTTCAAAATGTTAACTATCAGTATCGATGTGATGTTGTTACAATGATTTAATTTGCCATAGCTTAATGAATGTAAGCTAAACATCCAATATTCAAGATTCCTATAATTGTTTCAACTCTTTCTGTACCAAATCTTCAACCTCGTGACCAAATTGTGTCATACTCTTTAAGTATGCGATTTATGTTGCCGTAAAACCGAGTTTCTTACAAAATTTATCTCTGAAATGTCATTTTATCCGATCATAGATATTACTAATATGATTAGATGATAAAAAATAAGAGATGATACAACAACTATTGCGGGGAGATTAACTACTCTTTGACTTATTCATCCTCTTCCCTTGCCAGTTTTCAAAACGTTAATGACGACTCACTTTACTAATTATTTTCCAAAAGGACATACTGGATGGATTGTCATAAAACTGACTCCATATATATTTAGTTACTTGACTTTTTTATGGTTAATTTATTTACTTATTTCATAGAGGTTTATACGAAGTTGTGTACTACTTTTATGGTTTCATTGTGTTTTCATAGTTTGAATTTTTTTAAATGAACAATAATTATTCAACATCAGATATGTAACTAAGTGAATACAAATCGAGTCTATTCTACTTACATCTTTGTATAGTATAGTATAGTATAGGATGTCATTTGTGTTATTGTATAGAACTACCATCTCAAAAAATTCGTGTTTTATTTTCAAAACTAACTAAGTTATGTGGTTTTGGACCGATAAGTGGCTTCCTGATGAATATCCACGCAGAGTTAGAAGTCTGGTTCAGAATCCTAATAGATATGAACGGGTATCAGATTTCATTGACGCCCCTACAGGAAGATGGAAGAGGGAAAAGCTACGAGAAAGTGTCCATGCAGAGGATATCAACCTAATCCTAACCATAAAACCATCGGTGCGAGGAATTCAGGATGGGTATAGTTGGCATTTTACAAATTCTGGTCTGTACACAGTGCGTTCTGGATATGAAGTTGCAAGGCAACAGTTAGATACGGAGTTGGTGTATGCGCAACAACTACCATCAGTAAATCCACTAAAGGAAAGAGTTTGGAAACAGCAGACTTCCAGTAAAATCCGCCATTTCCTATGGCAGGCTATCTCGGGAGCAGTGGCGGTTAATGAGAGACTGGCGAATAGACATCTCCAACTTGACCGTAAATGCCCCACATGCGGAGACTGTGATGAGACAATTAATCATGTTTTGTTTACATGTCCGCCGGCTCGACAAGTGTGGGCGTTGTCAAACATCCCAAACCCCCCAGCTGTATTCCCCACGGATAACTTATGGGGCAACATGGACTATTTGTTCTCTAGGATACCTGGACAAGCAGATGGAGAGGAACATAGCCGGTGCTTTCCCTGGCTTATTTGGTACCTTTGGAAGGCTCGAAACGCCAAAGTGTTTAACAATTTCGAACAAGCACCACATGCAATCCTGGACCGGGCTCGAACGGAGGCCAGAGAGTGGTTTTTGGCTAACCTTGCTATGGTAGTGCCGGCCCAGGGGCATAATTTTGAAGATGCAGCCTCGCATGGGGATGCGGTGTTCAGGTGCTTTGTGGATGGTTCGTGGAAACAGGAGGATGATACGTGTGGATTAGGTTGGATTCTCCAGCTTCAAGATGGGACATCTGACGTATTGGGAACAAGAGGAATGAGGCGAACAATATCACCATTACATGCTGAATTGTCCAGCCTCCTCTGGGCTATGTCAAGTCTGCGTAAGTATAACCGATATTGTTCGGCGTTCTATACGGATTCACAGGAGTTAGTGCGTATGGTCGAAAGCCCGGCGAGTTGGCCACGCTTCAGGTCAGAGCTTGAAGAACTCCAGGAGTTACGTATTTCTTTCCCAGACTTTACTCTTACGTATTGTCCAAGGGGAAAGAATGAAAAAGCAGATTTTCTAGCGAAATACGCTCGATCTCGTAACATGATTTTTTCGTATGTTAGCACTTCCTTTCCGCCCTGGTTCAGTAATGCTTCTGTATTTCTGTAATTAGTAGGAATTTGTGCGTCCGTGACAAAAAAAAAAAAAAAAAAAACTAAGTTATGTTTTGGGTATAATCATAAGATTTAATCAATTTATATTAAGAAATTTAAACCAAAATATAAATTGTAATGGAGTATATTATTGTGTTCTACACATAAACAAAAAGCGTCTTTTTTTTTGTTCTAAACGATACTTCATTACTTAAAATTCATTCAAAGACCGATTGTTTACACTAAGTGCTACATCAAAAGTTCCAAGAGTTGATTTTGCAATAGAGTTCGCCACAGAATTGGCCTCTCTTGGTACCCAATTAAAAGAAATTTCAGTCAAAAGAGAGGATAGCCTATAGATATCACTGATAATCCCATAGGCTTCGAGTAAAAAGCTCCATTCATGAGCGTTGTGATGAGTAAACAAAAAGTGTCTATCTTATCTTTTTTGGATATTTATTTGATTGGGTTTGGTCCTTTTGGAATTGGATGGTGGTTGAAGTTTGTATGATCACCGAATGCCAAATTTTGTTCTAAAATTTAAATTGTAGCACATTAAAATATAATTTCCAACAAATTTGACAATACATGGAATGATTGATGTATAGGCCAATTTTTGTTTTGTTTTGTCAACTCTCACGTTTATCAAACTCGTAATTATTGATTTTTATATTGATAATGCGTTTATGATGCTTAAGAATCCAATACTTTGGTCATCAGCTTTCTCTTTCCGTGACCACAACAAATGGAGTGCTATGAATAATACAGATAATAGTTTTTTTTAGGAGTAGTCATATCTATATTGATTTCTGAGCTTTTCTATACTCTTTACACCCACTAAACATCAAATTTTCCGATGTTCGTGATAGATTTAGAAGAAATCTTAATAATAGAATAGTTTGAGAAATCTTAATAATAGAATAGTTTCTCTCAATTTATTCATTAGCTAAGAGACTTATTTATACAAAGATTATAACTTGTTCACCAAGTTCTTTACATATATAAAATAGAAAATATAACTTAAACATAAATATTAACTTTCCAAATCTTCGATATGGCAATGTTCTGGAATATTTCCATAATTTTGCTTGATCATCTTCACCGTTCAATCTCGGTCGATCTCGACCTCTCAATCTCCCAATACCCTCCGGCAAGCTCATACGTGGCAACACGTGTGAGATTGGACATGTTTTCAAAATATCGCTGTTATACCCCACCGTTGGGTCAAATCGGCTGCAACACCTAGCCGGCAGGTCAACATCGACGTTTATATTCGGTCGTAGAGTCATATTCGTGGCGTTTGTACCCGGCCAAAGGGTCATTGATTCGGTGGATAATACTGTAGTATTTGTGTATCTCCATCGTCTCGTCATCATATCACCAACAATATTTCCGTGGCCATCATCGTATTTGTAGTTGATAGATAACCACATGAAACCCGAAAGAGAAATATTAGTTAGGTGAATTTGAACGAATCCATCAATGATTTAGGCTCGAAATCCACATGAATATCATCAATAATTGAACGTCGTTTCTTTTGTAGTATGAAACGAACATCCATTGCTTTTTTTTGTTTAAAAACCAAAACTTACCTAAACAAAATTTAGTTATCCTATAAAGAAGAAAGTAAAGAAGAATGAACGCGTGTGTTTTTTTTTCAAAATGGAAACAAAACTTAATTAAAAATAGAAGAAGGTAGATAATTGAAAAAGAATAATGAAGAAAAGAACAAGAAACATAGAGCTTTTTTTTGTTTTTTTTCAAAGCGGAAGATAAGAAAACCTAAAACTCTATAGGATTTGGATCTAGGCTCAATACTATGATAGATTTTGGAGGAAACCTTGGTAGTATAACACTTTCTCTCAATTTATTCATTAGGCAAGAGACTTATTTATACAAAGATTATAAATTGTTCACCAACTTCTTTACATATATAAAATAGAAAATATAACTTAAACATAAATATTAACTTTCATAATCTTCGATATTGCAATCTTCTAGAATATTTTCATAATCTTGCTTAATCATCTTCACCGTTCAATCTCGGTCCACCTCGACTGCTCGATCTCCGAATAGTTCGTATTTCCTTTATTTGTTTGTGACAAGCTTGTACAGTTGTACTTATTGGGGAAAAAGTGAAACAAAAGTTTAGAATTTTTTTTTTTTTTTTAACAATATCAAATGGAATTCATACCAAAAAAAAGAAATGAAATGAAATCTTTGTAGTGAAAATGACATTTCGATATGGGTTATGTGTTTTTCGGTTCAAGGGTCGAGACAATGCATAAGGATCCAAGAAAAGACCCAAACAAAAAATGAGAAACAGTAAAAGTGGAAGCTGTGTCATCATGTGTGATGTGAAGCCCACTTCTATTTCTAATGGTTCACAAAATTGGTTATAATATTAGAGGTAAAACTAGATTATTCTTTGTAAAGAAAAGAGAGAGCTAAAACTAGATACATGCCATAGTAAAAGAAAAACATGGTGTATAACTATACAAGTCGGTTAAGCATAAATTGCCATGCAAAATTTTAAAACATATGCATTTTAGAAAATTAATTATTAAATTTTTTCATCCAGCGGGGTCGATTTGCATAATTTTATTAATTACTTGACTAATTGCATTTTTAAACAATTGTTATTGTTGAACTTATTTTGTTAATCATGCCGGTTGGAATTGAATTAATTTTACGTTGCCACAACGTTTGCTAATTGAAAGTTTGAAACTGATTTCAACTCTAAACTACACTAAGCCGGATTCTGTTTTCTTTGTCTTTGAAACATTGAATTTAATACAATTTTGATATAGTTGGTTACCATTTTAGCTACCATTATCATAGAGAAATATTAAAAAGGATAATAATGTGGGTTAACGACTTCTATACTTTGAAAACAAATCAATGGACATGTCATTCTCATGGACCGACCACGATTATAATGTTGAAGTCTCTATCTTAAATTTTGTTCTTATTGTTAGATAGTTACATTAGAGCACGTACACGCTGATGATTCATACGGATGACAAAAATGAACAATCTGATCTACTAAAATTGATATTTATTTGATTAGCCTCTTATTTTAATTTAACAATTTGTAACCATTTATAAAATAAATAGCTACAAGATATACTTAAAAATCAACTGTAAAATAGCTTCAAAGTTTACTACATTACAAATTCTCCTTTTCTTCATCTATCGTCCACAACAAACGCAAGGGTAAAAAGGAGGACGAGGGACCGGATCCATCCAAAGCGAAGGACAAAATTGCGGTGAGTACAACAAACCTCTATCCCAAGACTCAAGAGGAATACGTTCTAAAAAACATTCCATATATCTTTCACACTTTTCCAAGCTACCTATGATGCAACCATCACTATCTTTTTCTGATTCTTTATGGAGTGTAGATTTTTGTTTCCGCAGATTAATCGATACCAAGCAACATCTCTCCCGGCTCCAAAGATAAACAACGTTGGTATCAAAGGGATGCATTACCATTGGAATAGAACCAAGACCGTAATCAACATGTGCTAGGTCAATTTTCCATGACAATTGCCAATATTCCTTTGTATCAATCGCGTAGTAATAGTCCTTTTTCAGCCTCCAACCGTTCATATTGCTTTTAGAAACCATGTTAATATACATAATGAATCCTCCTGAAGTAGTGCAAGTTCTCCTATAAAAGTTTGCTTTCGGAAATGGTATAACCAAACATTTATATTCTCCAAGAAGGTTTGTATTGTACAAATCAATAGCTATAATGCGTCCTGAATCTTGACCACGATCATCTTCTCCAGGCTCTACAAAATGAAGAACTCCGTCTAAACTAATGGCTTCCGGGAAATGCCTTCTTGAACAAGGAATAGGGCAAGGGCAATGAACGTTTTCGCAAGTCCATTCCCCGGTCTTTGAAGAGTATATTTGTAAAGTAAGATTTGCTTCTTTTTTGTAGCGTGGACTCACTACAACCTTCTTGTACTCTAAAACGACACCATTCTCATCAACACGTGTGGCTAGGCCCATCCTTGTAGAGTCAAAGTAATTGCTCAAAGAAAGAGTGCAAGGAGGGATTTTAACCCATTCTCGTGACAATGGATTTCCAACATAACTCATCTAGAGTTGTAATCAAAAGCAATCCATTAGAGGTAGCTTTAATAATATAGGATGTGATCTCAATTCCCGAATCCAAGAAAGGGGACGCGATGTAAGAACCTAAAGATTTTGGAAGCCCCCATCTCATGCATCCGTTCAAGGCTATATGTTCCTCTCTAGTATCGTATTTGTAACGAAGCTCTCGTAGAAGCGACCACGAACATGATGATTTTTGGTGAAGGGACACAAAATGATTGCGGAAAAGCATAGATTCTACTAGTGATCTCCATCTTTTGCACACAACTTTGAATATTGTAATGCTTCTTATGGGAAATTTCACTAGTATATCTGCTAATATCGTCTCGGGAAGATCATCCATGATAGTTTCGTTAAGTTTTTTGGACTTTCTTTTGGCTTCAAAAGTTTTGTTTGTTTGTTTTCGCTTATAGATTGGCTTCTTTTTTGTTGCTTAAGAAAGACACACAGCCATATATATATATAAATTTTTAATGAAACATATCTACCAATATATCTCCTTTTGTTCTATACCAATATTGGCTGAAGATTTGCTTCCATAGTAGCTCTAAGTTTTAAGATAAATGATATATGACAGATGACACAATATCTTACATGTATTATCCTCTAATAATCAAGCAAGTATAGTGAAATATATATTAATTGAGGAGACACTCAAAGAAAAAATCGTAAGGGGGGTGTATTCAATATGGAATTTGGAGTGATTTGTATTTAAGTGACAAATCCTATGTTATTCAAACATAAGTTTTAAAAACTCTTTTCAAATCTAGTGTTATTGAACTTGTGATTTTAAAATCTACTTTAAAATCCAGTGTTATTGAAAATGTTTTAAACAATGGATTTTAGGTCATTTGATGTGATTTTAATGTGTTTTGGTGGGATTTCTTAGTTAAAAATGTGATAAAGCAAATCACATTGTTTTAGATGGGATTCTATGAGATTTCAATTAAAATCATAACAATTTCCCTAAATCATCCCAAATCATTTAAAAACTCAACTAAAATCAAATCACTTCAAATTTCATGTTGAATATACCCCCTAAATGTCATCCAAAGAGAGTTTAAAGAAAAAATTAATCAATCAAAACATTTCAATTAATACTATATCTCATTATGGAAATCTCTACATATTGTCATTCATTTATAACATAAGCCATTAAGATATGTTTTATTAATTTAAATCTAATTTAATGTAATGGTTTGAACGAATAACTGTAAAAACGTTATTTTAAACTTACCATATCATCTATTTAATTTTTATTAAAAAGTTTTTTATTATAATTTATAAAAAATTATATATTGTGTATATATGTATTTATGTTAGTAAACGATAAAATATTTTTATTATGATGTAATTTATGATACATACCAATCACAAATACAAATATTTATACATTTGATCATTGAAAAATATATATTGGTTTTGTTTATTATGTCTGATAAATATTTTACAATGATCAAATATATATATATATATATTGTGATGCAATATACTATAATTTATATATATATATATATACATAATGAAGATTAATTTTACAATAAAACATATTTAAAGAAATAACAGTGCATATGTTTTGATCAATTTTACAGATAAAGAAATAATGGCATCAATATATGCTTAATCAAAGGTATTCATTTTTATTACTTTTATGCACAAGATATATTTTTATTTATTTATAGATATTAAAACTATTATGGTTTGTCATATACATTTAAATATTAAAAAATTATATATATGTTAAAATAGATTTGTTAACCTATTTCTATTCTAGTGTATTAAAAACATAAATTTAGAGAAAAAAGAAAAATGATAAAATGAAGTAAAAAATAAATAAAAAGATAAAATGAAGTAGCACCTATGGAAAATAAATTATAATCATCAGGGAAAAAAATATAAAATCTGAAAACGTGCATAACTTAGTATAGAAAAATTGAAACTCCGATAAGTGTGGTGAATCCTAAATAAATTTAAAGGTTCTTGAAATTTAAAGGATATGAAAATCCATGAATATTTGAAATCTATGTAGAATTTTCAGATTAATAAGTAAACAAATTTGATTTAAGAATCAAATAAAGTGGCTTTAGAAATAAAAAAAATGCAATTTCCAAAAATATCACACTTAATTTTTGTTCCATAAAATATCACCATGTTCCAAAAATACCACTGAAGTATTAATTTTACAAAAATATTATAGAACTAAAATTCAACTTTCAAAATTATATCTTAATCTCTACCTTTTAAAACTCTACCATATATTATTTATGCGGCTGTTAAACGGTCGGACGGCGCCGGAAATTTAGTAAAATTAGTAAAAGAATCGGAATAATTTGCAAAACCTTAATTTTTTCTCTTTTTAAATTTATAATAGGTTAATATGTTATAGATCTACGAATTTTGGGTATGAATAACATCAAACCCGCAACATCATGTCAAACTATGTGAAAAACCGTCTCTGCTAATTAGGGTTACAGAATCGGGGTTTGATGAAGAATACAAGACATAACTTTTTTACCCTTCATTAAAAAGAGCAAAAAAAGTTTTTATTAGGGTCAAACCCGAGTCATGTTGATAGCATCGCACTACTTACCACTGCGCCATAATGATAATATTAGTTTAGTTTGTTGCTACAAAGATATATATAAAACAAAATACATCGATTACTCCCTGCGTATTCTCCGATTAATTGGTTCAGTGCTAGGTCCTATCGAACCGTTTGATTAGTGTCTAGCAAAATTTAAAACATGGCCTATATGTAGTATTTGCGTAAAACTATAGCTTTTGATGGTATTTTTAGAAAAATATACTAATAGTGGTAGTTTTGGGGGAAAAAGAAAAACTTGAACTCCGGGTTTTAGATCTACTCGGACTCGATTTAATGAATGATTCATGGTTGGACTTGTCCGGTTTTAAAAACCAATTAACATTGGTTTTTGGTTAGTTATCTTCGGTTTGGATAATTTTGCCCAGCCAAAAAGGAAGACACTTTTTTTCTTTTTTGGGCTGGGCTTCGACAAACACGTTTCAAGCCCAAGTTAGTGGTTTTTTTTTTTCCGTTCTTAACACAGTGTTTTCAAATGTCCAATTACCAAAAGAGTACATGCTGAAATTTGCAGTGAAAAATATTAAATTGCATTTAGATTAATTTCCAATGTTTAAAAAATAGGATAAACGCGTTTCTAAAATATTTCTCAAAGAAAATAGTACTTACGTCGTCCATTTTGCTTTCCATTTGTTAAATCCAATTTCTAAACAAGAGCATTAATGACCTTAATTAGAGAATACAAAAGCAGTAACTATTAAAAAGCAGAAGTTATCACTATGTATTGGCTAAGCGTTCAAGCACATTAATTTTTTTTTTTTTTTTGAATTACCAGGAGGTTCCGGGCCTAAGCCCATAATCCTCCCAGGCCCGAAACCACAGCATGTAATATTAGTTTTGTCCCAAGCGCCACTCGAACCAGCGACCTCTAGGCTTTACCTGAGATCTTTACCAGTTGAGCTATTGGCTCTTGGTTCAAGCACAATAAATTACGTTGTTGAAAATTGTTAAGTGTCAAATTTTCAAAATTTCCACTAACAGAAAAAGTAATTCACAAAAATTCAACAACAGAAAGATCCACGTAAGAAAGAAAAACAAACATCCTAGACGTAAGAGCATTTACTATATTACTATTTGAGATCATATGATACCGACGTGAATGTGCTTTGTTCAGGATTATGCGTATATTTATTTCAAATGTTAATTGATTATAAGTACGGTGGTAAAAACCACACTATAAAGCAATGATTATTAGGCTAGCAAAAAGAAATTAGGAAGAAAAGGGTTATGCATGATTCAACAATAAATATTCCTAAATATAATCAGCATGCATCTCATAATTCAAAAAGAATAGGAAACAATGGAAGAAGGAAAAACCTCGGTATTCGTCATCTAGAGTTCATTGAGTTAATTATGAGAAATAGAAATAAAAATATGGAAACCTATAATACTTACCTCAATAGTCAAAACATCGTGTCACTATCACATATTCGTGTTTCTTGCCGATAAAGAAACGAGAAGGAGATACAAATTAGAATGTGGCATAATTACTTTTTTCAGTCGATATGCGTCCTCATGTATACTTTGCTTTATCTTTTAGTACGTATCGATATTCATTATTCACGTTCAAAATATTAAGGTAGTAAAAAGAGAATGGTTAAATTAAATTACTTGTCGAGCAATTGTAGAAATAAGTTGGAAACCAAAACTGTGGGTGGTATTTGATCGCAACATCATGTGTATTTAAAGAGGACACGATCCTTTCTCAAACACGATCATTTCTCAAACCCAATCCTCTCTCAGAAGTAGACGCTCTAGAAATGGATCATAGATACGTTAATGAGTTGCCTCACGCACCTTCCATTCATACAGTTGTAGCTTTCCCAAGGCCATTTTTCTATTTCCTTTTCCATATAATCTATCAAAGGCACACTCTTAACGGGACCATCACGGTGCGTACGGTGGAAAGAACATTGGAGTGCGAACGCGACCTGTTAACTGATGGAGACGAAGAAGCCAAGGGTCGTGTCTGTGATATACTCACAAGTATCCAAGTGCCTTGCTATCGTTCAATCGTGGATAAGTTCACTGCCAAGTAATGTTGTTTTTTCACATAGTAATGTTGTTAACTTGGCCCTCAAGGTTCTTCATCCGTTATGCTCTTTGTTTTCTTCTTTACACACAGGCTGATACGCGTTTACGTCAAAGGGCCGAGAGGCCTTGGCTCACACCATTGCATCAAAATGAAGGTTCAGATGCTAGTGCCAGTAGAGGAGTTTCCGATTGAGCGGCTTGAGCCCATAGGCTACCACGAATCTGTTATCCAATCCCCTGGTCCCCGGACTCCTGAAGCAATCGAGCTACATTTGGTACCGACGACTCGTCTTGAAGCAGGAGAGTTATGTGTTGTTTGTCAATGTCCACTACTGCAAGACCATAACCTGTGCGTTCGCATGCCAATGTGCACACACATTTTCCATAGAAGCTGTATTGGGCCGTGGCTCACGACTGATGGTACTTGCCCTGTTTGCCGTGCCCCTTTTCCAAACTAGGTATATATAGCCGAATATACGGTATAGTACGGTTGCTCTATTTATCAGATATATAGATTTAAAATAAAATGCTGTCATAAAAGAAAAGAAATACATATTTATGTGGGTATTATTTAGAAATAATTACAAATAAGTCACATTTTGAAACTCAAATATCAGATTTGTCTTACACCAAAATTCATATATCAAGTTTTGTCACTTACACCACATTATGACGGTTTGACCCTTATTATATACATACACACAACTAAATTTCTGACATTGAAGTGATTTCACAAAAAAACTTTTTAGGAAACGTGTGCCATCAATTATGTTTAACTTTCACTTTTTTAATATATTATTACACCTTTTCATAGAAACTGAAAAGTTTTGTTTTTTTTTATTGTTTGTGATTTTTAATACACCTTTCTCTCTCTCACGAACCAAACCATAAACTCTCTCCGATTAACTCACCGCCGCATACCATCGTACACCGACCGCTGATGTCAGATCCGCAATCGACTAAGAAGACACCATTTTTTAATTGTGTTTCTTCTCTCTATCTCTCTCGTTCTCTCTCTTTCAAAACCAAAACACTTCACCCAAATCTCACAACACCGGAAACCGTAGAAAAGTCACCAGCACAAGACTACCGACTTGAATTTTCCGGGCACGATAATATTCATCTAGATGCAATCCACGAGATGTCACAGGAAAATGGCGAATTCACCTTTCTACAATGATTTTTTACCAAAAGCAAGAGGCGATTAGTCTTTTCCACTGCAAAATGTCAACAGATCAAGAGGCAAATCCGCCTCTCCACAGAGAGTTTGTTAATTCCGGTAAGAGTTATCACCGTTTTTGGTTATGATGTTCGTACACCAACGTTGTAAAACGGTGAAATGTACGTCAATATTTTCTACGTACGTTAATAGCTACCATATCTACGTACACAGTTTGAGAGGGCCCAAAAGAGGTTCATGCAGTTATCATCGAGACAAATAAGTTGTTGTCGATGAGAATTTGGTACAAAGAGAATCAAACCACCATCATATGTACAGTCTAACCAACGGTACACTACATGTACACCGTCTAGGCGTTGTCATCATGTACACCGTCTAGGCGTTGTCATCATGTACACTGTCCGGCAATTGCTACACCATCGTATAAATTGTCTGGATACCGACATGTACATTATTCGGCGACTGTACACCATCGTGTACACTGTTTAGCATTGTCATCGTGTACACTATACAACCATCAGCACATCACAGTGTACATAATCCAACCACCATCATAATGTAAAGGCGGTATATAATTATTCTTTTTAGTTGATGCCACAATATATATCAGACATAAATGGTTAACTTTTACAACTATAGGTTTATGGTGATGGAGATGTACTTCACAAAATATGTACGTACACCAACGTAACAAGATACTTGTGATGTACGCACTATAACAACTTATGACTGTACACGAGCGTGAGCCTGTACATCAACCTAAAACGTACATGAGCTTGAGACTGTATACCAGCATGAGCTGGACACTGTCCGACCACCGTCATCGCGTATACTCCCTGACCACCAGTATACTGCCATGTACATTATCCCACACTGTCATCGTGTACATGGCCCAACCACCGTCATTGTGTACACTGTCTAACCACCATGTACAATGTCTGACCATTATGATCATGTATATGGTTTGGTGTACGCGTGAATTTGTTTTGTGTGTTCATAATTTTTGTGTATGGATGTATCTAACGTAACTATATAACTTTTATTATATACTAAATATTTAGTAGATTCAGTCTGCCTTTTAAAATGGTAAAGAATGTAGAAATTCTAGATTTGGTGGTATATTAAATGTTAATGTACATGTACGCAATATTATATGCTTCAGTTATGTACGTACGCAAATAATATCTTCTCTGAGATTTTAAATATCGGGACCCACTGCTCAATCTTCTTCTAATAAAGCTGACACATGTCATGTCACTTCCACTTTTAAAAACACAAACCGACAAAACTCTCTTTCTAATTCAAGTCAGACTCCTACACTAATATGCAAAGGGTATTTTCGGAATACTTGTGTGTAAGTGACATTCTATGTTACACAAATTGGCATGTGACATTTTACGAGATTCAAACTTAAAAAGTGACATAATATGTAATTTTCTCTATTATTTATTGACTCTGATATGTCAGTTGATTAAAAAAAAGTGTTGTCTATGTAAGGGGGGAAAAGTATATATTATTAACCAATATTCAATATACGTACGTAATATATTCTTCTTAATATCGTTTTTGCAAGCGATACACAACTTTATCCAAGACACTCTCATGATCCCACGCTTGTCGAATCTCGACACCTAGAGACTTAATTCCCACAAGTGTAAGAAAAGCGAAGTATAAACAATCATTATAATACAAATACTGTTAATAATTTGGTTGACTCCATGCTACGCACAACAAAATTCATGTGAATGATTAGGAGGTCACAATTTCATATGCTTGTTAGTTCTCAAACATCTAAAAACGGTGGCAATCGGTAAAAGCAAGGGGAATCTTAGCTTTATCAAATATTTCTTATGTAGGACCAGAATTTGGCACACTACGTGATTGGAGATGGATCGCGATAAGAAAACCGTTAAGGGAAGAGATCAGATGGATAGAGTGGAGTCGAGATACGAAATCTCTTTCCTTAACTCTAAGAATCTCCCGCAGTGTGACGGGTTTATGAGATTCCGAGTCCCAGGATAAAACCACAGACTAATCGTGTTCGCAAACACTCGAACAACGATTCTTACGAACCGATTACTACGATACTCTCGACGAGAAAAACTTACTGATGAACAGAAAGAGATTGTTGATATGTGTTTTTGATATAACGTGAAATTTCTGATAGAAATTTTTGTTTCAGAGAGTGAGATTGTTTTTCAGAACGTCAGAGAAAACGAAGAAGATGACTTCGTTTATAAAACTGACGGAGAGGCGGTTTGAAAACCGTAGAGAGGTTATCTCCGGTTTGTTTTCAAACTGTCGTCAGTTTAGCGGTTTCCGGTTTAGCGAAACCGCAGACGAACCGACGCAGCGTTTTGGGTCGAAAACGAGATGGGCTTGCGTTTTGGGCCCAAAAAATGAAAGGCTTTTTTCAGCCCATTTAGATGGTTCAAAAAGATATTTAATTGGGCCGGCAACGACCCTTTAGCCAAAGCCCAAGCCCGAGCCCACGCCCGGCCCGATTCGGTTCGGTCGGTCGCGCGTGTGGGGATTCCCTCCTCTCTTTTACGGTATATAGCTTTTGCTATGTTTTGAACAAAGGTATATTTGTGGCTCTTTATATACCACTTGAAAAGTTCCCAAACTTTAGATGTGAGATTTTTGCATATCACTCACTTAAGCCAAAAGGCTTTTCTCATTCACTTTTCTACCAAAATTGGGTTAGACAAATGCTTAATACAAGACCCATTTGTTTAAGCAATAAATTAGTTCCAACATCTTACACATAGTATACAAGTCAATAGGTGTGTTTGGTATAGTTTCTGTTCTCGTCCATGTATTCGTTTTACTTCTTTCTAAAACTCTATATGAAATTAAAGACATGAAACAAACATAGAAATTAGTGGTAATTATGCGTCCTAGTTCGATCCACTTATAAATAATTAATGTTGGGTTTGGTGGTTGTAATTGACTAATTTGTTTTTTACTTTTTACATATGGTACAAAGCTGTCAATAGTTTGTTTGAAGGGAAATTGGCTAGAATAATAGTGTTTAGGGAAAAAATTAACAATCTAACAACACAAAGAAAATAATTAAATGCATAACAATCAGCATTAGGTAGAAAGACTATTTCACCCTTGTGTTTATTTTGACCAAATTTTAAGTAAAAAATAAAAACAAAAATTTTCTATCAACCCTAATTTTTTTTATTTTTCAATCTGCCGTCTTCTTCCTCTTCTCTCTTGCTCTTCGTCTTCCTCTGTCTCTCCTCTTCTTCTTCTATGTTCTTCTTCTTTATTCTTCTTCTAACTCAAACACCATAATCGATCTCATCTATTTATGGTCATCTATTCTTCCATCTGCGGCAGGTCTACAGCCTCTTTCTTCTTCTCCCTTCTTCTCCTTCTTATTATTTTTCTCGTCATCCTTCTCCTCTTTCTATATCTCTTCCACCTCCTTTTTTTTTCTTTCTCTCCTAATTTTTTCTTTATATTTAATGTTGTAATTCATTTATTTTTCTTCAATTTCACTTTCTTTGATCCATGGATTGAAATATACAATCATGGATTTTAAGGTTTTAAGATGAGTAGTCACTAGAAACAGATATAGTTAACTATATTTGAAAATCAATATAGTTAACTATGTTGGTTTTAATGGCTACTCATAACTATGTAATAATTATAGTTAACTATGTAGGCATACTGTTTTTCATTATAGTAGTGAACTATATAATAGGTATAGTTAATTATGTATGTTTTTGATAATAGCTTATTATAATGGGTAACTATGTAGTCAACTATATCAAGTTATAGCCTATAAATAGTTAATATTTTCTGAAAAATAGTTCACTACAAAATAGTGTGATGTAGTTACATATATAGTAAGATTAGTTAAATGTGTATTTTGACGAAAATAGTTAACTATATTACTAAATAGTTAACTCTTACAACATAATTATTTTTTATCATCTTATACCGTATCTTTTTCATACAATTGTTTTGTTTTTCTAGATTATTTTATCTTTAATTTTTCAGCAATATTCGTAAGAGCAAATTTTTAAAGATGATATATTTTTAATGGTTTTGTATTCTTCATATTTAATAGGAGTAGTTTTGTCCTATTTTTATTTCTCTCTGTTAGTTATCTAAATATAGTTTTGGACATGTTATTTATCTAATTTTGGTCCAAAATTCTATTATTCAGCTAATTCACCATTTTTGAAATAGTTCTACGTACTTTCTAAAATAGTAGAGTCGTGTAATAATTTGGATTCGATCGGACTTAGTATATATATATATATATATATTTTTTGGTAAAATTTTTCAAATACCGACTTAGAATATATGTATGAGATGTATTAACCAAAAGAGTAATATAGAGTTATTTGAGTAGTATAGACGTTATTAATTTACTAAGATTTGTAGTTCTGATGATCACGATCAAATTTTAAAATGTAGAACTAATTGATGGTGGTATCGGTATGTTCTTAGTTTTCTTCTTCTTTTTGCTTTCCCCCTAGGTGAATAGTAAGCCTAAAAAAATAAGATACATTTTATATGGTATTGGTAGGTAAAGAAGGTCTTGACTGTCCTTGGTGTGGATTAAGGTTGTAAGCTTTAGAGCATTTGAATGGGTTGAATAAAGTATCAATGACGGATATGAATGAATAATAACAATCCTTTAGTTTTTTTATAAAAATATTCTCATTGGTCCAAATCGTTACTCAAACAAACCTTTACCCCGTTTTATTTTCATCCTCTTTGTGTTATTTTTTGGGGCCACGTCATCCTCTTGGTCTTTTTTCGAAATCTAAGCAAACTTTTAGAGCATTTCCAATGGTTTAGAGTAGGCATGACCACGGTTACAGTTATTGCGGTTACGGTTTATTAACCACCGGTTACGGTTATCAATTTTTTTTAACCTTAATCTTAACCATTTAATATACGGTTAAAACGGTTACGGTTAAAACGGTTACGGTTATATACGGTACGGTTACGGTTAGATACGGTTAATATTTAGGTTATAATTATATAACTATGTAACTTTTTAAAAAGAAATATTTAAACAATAATATTATGGAAAATATATTTTAATATATTTTAAAAAGTCATGGTCGTGCAATCGTAGGAAATGATACTAAAATTCTAAAACAAATGGCAACTAATTTATCTTAACAAAGTCAATTAGTCAAAATCATTTATATTGTGTAACGTAAACGACCATATTTTATTTCAAACTTAAGTAAATCTTTGAGTTTAACTAATATATAACATAATTCACAATATTCTCATCAAATTAGTTAAATGCCATGTTTATAGGCATAACTTTATTACCACGATCTTTTTTTGTTACAACTAATAGTTTTTCTAATCTTATTTATTTTTATTGTAAATTTGATGTGTTTTAATATTATTTATATTAGTTAGAAAATAATCAATTTAGCACATTCAATTTTAATATTTAGTTATTATTGATTTAATTTTTTATAATTAAATATTATAAAATTAGACTCGATAAATATTGATCACACATAATTTTACTATGTCATATTTATCATACATAATTAATTATACATAATTTATTTTTATTTTAAAATGGTTACGGTTAAATGTTTAACCTTACGGTTAACCGACGGTTTTAATATGGTTACAGTTAAATAACGGTTACGGTTAACGATTACGGTTTAACTATAACTAATCAACTTTACGGTTACGGTTACGGTTACGGTTACGGTTTGGTTACAGTTTAAAACGATACGGCTACGGTCCGAAATACGGTTACGGTTAGATTTTGGTCATGCCTAGTTTAGAGCATCTTTATTCGTGATACTTGAAAAATATCATAAACATTAATTTAGTACTAATTTTAATCTTTGAAATTCATTAAATTTTTTCTAATTTTTGTATCTACACTGATGATACCTTAAAGAAGTTCTAGAAAATTATTTACTATCAAATTTTTAATATCAAAACCAAGCTTCCTCATAAACTTTTCATGCAATCAAAAACAAGCAACAAAAAGAGATCAAATAGACAAATCTCTGCAAATATTTATTTAAGTTACAAGATCCAAACTAAAACTACTACACAACTCACCAAAACTTTTTCAATTCTGTCACAAGAAGCTCAATCACAAGAACTTCTGGAACTGGTTGGCACTCAGTCAAGCATGACCTTCATCTTGATTCCAAGAACACCCTGCACATTTCGTTTTAACCGGACTCTAGTTAGACAGACATCACTAGTTTACTTAGTCACTAAAATGATATTAGACGAAGAAACTCACCTGTCTAAGCAGAACATGTCTCCCTGGCAGGGTCAATGTACGCCTTGGTTGGCTAACCAGAGGAAACTATATATACATCCTTGAATTTATTGGACTTGGCACGTTGAGCACAAAGTTTTCCACTCACAATGACCTATAATCACGCATTTTGGTTCCAAGATATGAATGATTTCTGAGACAACATGTGGAGGAAATACAGTTGCAGAACACTAGGATTAATATTTACCTCACAACCCTTAGCTCCACTCTCCATGACAAATCTCAAGACACCGTAGCAAGCCTATACAACACAATGTTGAAAGGTAAACTTGATTTTGGATCAAGTTTAAGTATTGGGCTAATTATCTAATAAGTTCATCTTGAGCCCAATACTTGATCCAAGTTCTAGAGTTTTCTTTAGAAAATATCTAAATCTCCACCTCCTTAAAATGTTCTAGAAAATGGTAGAGAATAAGTATCTAGATATTTCTATGAAAAATTATCTAGATAATTATAATAAAATAATATAAGAATTCTCTAGATTTAGGATTTAAATATTCTAGATATTTTGTATTTTAGAGGCTATAAATACCTCATTCCTCCTTCATTTGTAATCAAGTTGTTCCAAAGTTGTTTCAAGAATTCTCTAAGTAATAAAAACTCCTACTTCTTCAAATTTCTATTATCTCCCAAATTTCTCAAACACTTTCTCCATCACCTTAAAGATTTTCTTTCCAACAAAGTGGTATCAGAGCACAGGTTCCTAAAGATGGCGAGTAACGGTATTCCCTTCCAAGTCCCGATGCTCACAAAGAACAACTACGACAATTGGAGTTTACGGATGACGGCGATTCTAGGAGCACATGACGTGTGGGAGATAGTCATGAAAGGCTATGCCGAACCGGATGCCGAAAGTAGCTTAACTCAAACTCAAAAGGATAGTTTGAGAGACTCAAGGAAGAGAGACAAGAAAGCTCTCTGCCTAATCTATCAAGGACTAGACGAAGACACGTTCGAGAAGGTCGCGGGAGCAAATTCGGCCAAAGAAGCGTGGGAGAAGCTTCGAACTTCTTACAAAGGAGCAGAGCAAGTTAAGAAGGTACGTCTTCAAACTCTAAGAGGAGAATTTGAAGCGTTACAAATGAAGGAAGGTGAACTCGTATCCGATTACTTCTCAAGAGTTTTAACGGTTACTAATAACCTCAAAAGAAATGGAGAAAAGTTAGAAGAAGTAAGAATCATGGAGAAGGTTCTTAGATCATTGGATCCAAAATTCGAGCATATTGTCACCGTCATAGAAGAGACAAAAGATTTGGAGGCTATGACAATGGAGCAACTTCTTGGATCCCTACAAGCGTATGAAGAGAAGAAGAAGAAGAAAGAAGATATCGCCGACCAAGTACTCAAGATGAGGATTGACCAAGTTAAAGATGATATCGGTCGAAGTTACCAAAGGCGTGGTGGTGGTCAAAATCGAGGACGAGGTCGTGGCTATGGAAATGGACGAGGTTGGAGGCCCTATGAAGACAACACCAACCAAAGAGGAGAAAGCTCATCAAGAGGTCGTGGGAGAGGAAGCCCAAAATCGAGGTACGATAAGTCAAGTGTTAAATGCTACAATTGTGGGAAACTTGGACATTATGCTTCTGAATGTAAAGCTCCAAACAACAAAAGAGTCGAAGAGAAGGCTAACTATGTTGAAGAAATAAGTCAAGAAGGAGATATGTTGTTGCTGGCTTGCAAGAATGATGAACGAGAAGAGAATCATAAGTGGTACCTTGATAGTGGTGCAAGTAATCACATGTGCGGCCGAAGAAGCATGTTCGTGGAGCTTGATGAATCGGTGAAAGGAGACGTGGCTTTAGGAGATGAATCGAAGATGGAGGTGAAAGGTAAAGGAAACATTCTCATCCGATTGAAGAATGGAGATCATCAATTTATTTCGAATGTTTATTATATCCCAAGAATGAAGACCAACATCTTGAGCCTTGGACAACTTTTAGAGAAAGGTTATGATATTCGATTAAAAGATAATCACCTTTCCATAAGAGACCAAGGAAGCAATCTCATTACCAATGTGCCGATGTCAAGAAACCGAATGTTTGTCCTTAACATTCAAAGTGACATTGCGCAATGTCTCAAGATGTGTTATAAAGAGGAGTCATGGCTTTGGCATCTTCGATTCGGGCATCTCAACTTTGGAGGATTGGAGCTACTTTCAAAGAAAGAAATGGTGAGAGGTTTGCCTTGCATCAACCATCCAAATCAAGTGTGTGAAGGGTGTTTACTTGGAAAACAATTCAAGATGGGTTTTCCGAAGGAGTCAACCACAAGAGCTCGGAAGCCGTTGGAACTCATACACACGGATGTGTGCGGTCCGATCAAACCAAGTTCACTCGGTAAAAGTAACTACTTCCTTCTCTTTATTGATGATTTTTCAAGAAAAACATGGGTTTACTTTTTGAAACAAAAGTCGGAAGTGTTTGAAAACTTCAAAAAGTTTAAAGCCCATGTCGAGAAGGAAAGTGGCCTTGTGATCAAATCCATAAGATCTGACCGTGGAGGAGAGTTCACATCCAAAGAATTTTTGAAGTATTGTGAAGATAATGGCATTAGAAGACAATTGACCGTGCCGAGATCCCCTCAGCAAAATGGAGTAGCGGAAAGGAAGAATAGGACAATCATGGAGATGGCAAGAAGCATGCTCAAAAGTAAGAAACTACCAAAGGAGTTTTGGGCAGAGGCGGTTGCGTGTGCGGTTTATCTTTCAAACCGATCTCCAACAAAAAGTGTTTTGGGAAAAACACCACAAGAAGCTTGGAGCGGAAGAAAGCCCGGGGTTTCTCATCTAAGAGTCTTTGGAAGCATCGTCCATGCTCATGTACCGGACGAGAAGCGGACCAAACTAGATGACAAAAGCGAAAAATACATCTTCATTGGTTATGACGCAAACTCCAAAGGCTATAAGCTCTACAATCCTAATACGAAGAAGATAATCATCAGCCGAAATGTCGTCTTTGATGAAGAAGGAGAATGGGATTGGAGATCAAATGATGAAGATTACAACTTCTTTCCACATGTTGAAGAAGATGAGTTGGAGCAACGAAGAGAGGAGCCTGTTACACCACCAACTTCACCAACACCAAGTTCTCAAGAAGATGAAAGTTCGAGTGAAAGGACTCCATGTTTTAGAAGTATTCAAGAGCTCTATGAGGTAACCGAAAATCAAGACAATCTTACTTTATTTTGTCTATTTGCGGATTGTGAGCCCATGAACTTCCAAGAAGCTATGGAAGAGAAGACATGGAGAAATGCAATGGATGAAGAGATCAAGGCGATACAAAATAATGATACTTGGGAGTTAGCATCACTTCCTAATGGGCACAAAGCAATCGGTGTGAAGTGGGTGTATAAAGCAAAGAAGAACTCTAAAGGAGAAGTGGAAAGGTGCAAGGCAAGATTGGTGGCAAAAGGTTATAGTCAAAGAGTCGGAATTGACTATGACGAGGTATTCGCTCCTGTTGCTCGTTTAGAAACTGTTCGACTAATCATTTCGTTAGCGGCTCAAAACAATTGGAGGATACATCAAATGGATGTCAAATCAGCCTTCTTAAATGGAGATCTTGAAGAAGAAGTTTACATTGAGCAACCACAAGGCTATACAGTCAAGGGAGAAGAAGACAAAGTCCTAAGGTTAAAGAAGGCGCTTTATGGCTTAAAACAGGCCCCAAGAGCTTGGAATACTCGAATTGACAAGTACTTCAAGGAGAAAAGCTTCATCAAGTGTCCATATGAGCATGCACTCTATATCAAAATTCAAAACGGAGATATATTGATCGCATGCTTATATGTAGATGACTTGATATTCACCGGTAGTAATCCAAGCATGTTCGAGGAATTCAAGATGGAAATGACCAAGGAGTTCGAGATGACTGACATTGGTTTAATGTCTTACTATCTTGGAATCGAAGTTAAACAAGAAGAAAATGGAATCTTCATTACTCAAGAAGGTTACGCTAAGGAGGTACTTAAGAAGTTCAAGATGGATGATTCAAATCCAGTTAGCACACCAATGGAATGTGGAGCCAAGCTGTCAAAGAATGAAGAACGAGAAAGTGTAGATTCTACACTCTTTAAGAGTTTGGTTGGAAGTTTACGTTACTTAACATGCACAAGACCGGATATCTTATATGCAGTTGGAGTTGTTAGTCGCTACATGGAGCAACCAACAACAACTCATTTCAAGGCGGCTAAGAGGATCCTTCGCTATATCAAAGGTACCATAGACTTTGGCTTGTTTTATTCTGTTTCTAACGACTACAAGCTTGTTGGATATAGCGATAGCGATTGGGGTGGCGACGTTGATGATCGGAAAAGCACAAGTGGCTTTGTGTTCTACATTGGAGATACCGCATTCACATGGATGTCGAAGAAACAACCGATTGTAACTCTTTCTACTTGCGAAGCAGAGTATGTAGCAGCTACTTCATGTGTTTGTCATGCTATTTGGCTACGGAACCTGTTAATGGAGTTGAGCTTGACACAAGAGGAGCCAACGAAGATCTTTGTGGACAACAAGTCAGCAATTGCTTTGGCGAAGAATCCAGTCTTCCATGATCGAAGTAAGCACATTGACACGCGTTATCACTACATCAGAGAGTGTGTTACTAAGAAGGAAGTGCAATTGGAGTATGTGAAGACGAATGATCAAGTAGCTGACATTTTCACCAAACCACTTAAGCGTGAAGACTTTATCAAGATGAGGAGTTTGCTTGGAGTAGCAAAATCAAGTTTAAGAGGGGGTGTTGAAAGGTAAACTTGATTTTGGATCAAGTTTAAGTATTGGGCTAATTATCTAATAAGTTCATCTTGAGCCCAATACTTGATCCAAGTTCTAGAGTTTTCTTTAGAAAATATCTAAATCTCCACCTCCTTAAAATGTTCTAGAAAATGGTAGAGAATAAGTATCTAGATATTTCTATGAAAAATTATCTAGATAATTATAATAAAATAATATAAGAATTCTCTAGATTTAGGATTTAAATATTCTAGATATTTTGTATTTTAGAGGCTATAAATACCTCATTCCTCCTTCATTTGTAATCAAGTTGTTCCAAAGTTGTTTCAAGAATTCTCTAAGTAATAAAAACTCCTACTTCTTCAAATTTCTATTATCTCCCAAATTTCTCAAACACTTTCTCCATCACCTTAAAGATTTTCTTTCCAACACACAAGGCCATTACAATATTAACATCCATCTTCGACTGGGAGACAAATGCATCATCCGTAGATAAGCGAATTACCAATCCAAGACTACATACAATCAAAATAAAGTGTGTGACATCCCTACAATGTCAATGAAAGATTAAGACATTCATGACTATTACACTATGTGTTGATAGAGTAACAAGTAAACAAATTCAATATCCAAATGGAGATTAAACAAATTAATACAATCAAATTCTTAATACCTAAATAATACAATCAAAAAATTTCCGTCTCGAACGAGAGAGAAGAATAAGAAACTGCAAATGATTTTTTTTATGGTCGGTCCAATCAGGATTTGCCACGTGGCACGAAAGAACTGTATTAAAAGATCAGCCGAGTGATTCTTTTCAGCTCAAAAGAAATTCTTTTATTGATTTTTTATTCTAAAAAGCCTATGAAACTCTCTGAATCTCACGAGCAATGATACTCCCTCTGTTCTTAAAAGATAAAAAAATTTCAAAAAAATTTTGTCCAAAAAGATAGAGCTTTTATTGTTTTCTATGCATTTTTACAAATTTCAAAACAAATACTAAAATACTATTGGTTAAACTTTATTAGAAACTGTAAATCGTAAAAATCAATGCGTTTTCTTAATAAGTGTGCATAACCTTAAACATCTTTCTTTTTGGAACGGAAGGAGTACTAGAAGAGTATCTAATCAAATATAAAAAATAATATTTTTGGTATAGTTTAGTTAAACAATTGAATTTTAAACTAAAAATAAAATTGAACCACTCATGTAAGGATATTTGTGGTTTGGGTTTCTAATTTTTTTCTATAATCTCTCATTTGAGAGACAGACAGGTTTGTTTCTCTTTTTTATTTTTCATAATTTTATTAATATTTTAGGCTAAAACCCCCGTTCAGAAACCCTCAATGAAAGTGGTCTTAGTACATATCCTCCTTTTCTTCATCTATCGTCCACAACAAACACAAGGATAAAATCCAAAGCGAAAGACAAAAATGTGGTGAGAGCAACAAGCCTCTATCCCAAGACCTAAGAGGAATATATACGTTCAGAAAAGGTTTCCATATAGCTTTTCCAAGCTACTACTCATGCAACAACATCACTATAATTTTTTTATTCTTGATGGAGTGAAGATTTTTGTTTACCCAAATGAGTCGATATTAGCGGAAAAGCATAAAAATGATCTCCATCTTTTGCACACAACTTTGAATATTGTAATGCTTCCTATGGGAAATTTTACTAGTAATGCTGCTAATATCGTCTCCGAAAGATCATCCATGATAGTTTTTCTTAGTTTCCACTGGTTTTTCTTTTTGGTTTCAGAAGTTTTTTTGGGCTAAAAATTGGTTGGGCTTCAAGGGTTTTTTAAGAATTGACTTGTTTTTTTTATCTCAATATAAAGACACACAACCACATATACATTTTAATGAAACATATGTATCTACTAATATATCTCATTTTTTTATATTTATATTGGCACAAGATTACCTCCCATATTAGCTCTAACCTTTAACATACAAATGATATGTGTCAAATGACATAATATCTTACATGTCTTTTTTGTTTTTGGGTTCAAAATCTTACATTTCTTATCTTCTAATAATCATGCTAGTATACAAAAATGTATTAAATACTAAAATCTGGAGAAAAATAGAGAGGATAATTGATTATGGAAATTAACCTGTTAACTATGATAATAATATAGTATATACATATTTCATTGTTTAGGAGTACTATATATCATACTACTTTTGACCCCCAAAAACTAGATATTGCAGTATGTATTTAGGAGTACTGTAGCAGATGCTATAAATTCATTTCCAACACTGGTTTAAAAGTGGTTTAAAATTATTAGTATATATTTTTCCCTCAATAACTATAATTTTTTTTATATATACACACACACACATGTGTTGTAGTGAAATCAAAACAAGGCAATCCTTGCTACCAAACTATTGAACATCAGATTAACCTTGTAGAAGCAAGTATCAAGGAAATGGACACGAAAATTACTAATGATTTTCCATTGGCAGAAATACTAGTGAGATTGCCGATTAGAAGCATTGCTAAATTCAAGTTGGTGTGCAAAAGATGGAAATTGCTAATAGAGTCTACCATTTTCCGCAGTTTATTTGTGTCCCTACACAAACAATCATCATGTTCTTGGTCGCTCCTATCCAACGACAACGGGCTTCATGGTTCGGTGGAGCATATAGCTACGTACGGATGCAAGAAATGGGGGCTTCCGCGATCTCTTAGCTCTTATATCTCGTCTCCTCCGGTTTTCGATTCAAAAGTTGAGACCAAACCATTCTGTATTAAAGCTTCTGCTAGTGGGTTGCTTTTGATCCAAATCGAAGACAACATATATTGTGTTGGGAATCCAGTGCTACGTAAATGGGTTAAAATCCGTCCTTGCACTCTTTCTTTAAAAGATTATTATTCCTCGAGAATGTGTGGCCTTGCCACGCGCGTAGAAAACGACGTTGTTTTGAGTTACAAGGTGATTCTAGGCCATACATACTTTCATGGAGTAACAAAGGTTAGTTTTCAAGTATATTCATCAGAGACTGGGCAATGGGCGTGTGAGCAGATACATTGCCCATGTCCATTACTCTGGTCGGAACATAATAGCCTTAATCCCATAAGTTTAAACGGAATGCTTTATTGGGTCGATGCTGGAGGTAGAATTTGTTATGATGCAGGAGGATTACTAGTTTTTGATTTTTACAATGAAGGAGCCAATCGGTGTCGTGTCATAAAATTTCCAACACTACTTAAGTCTCCTTCTTTAAACTGCCATCCTAAACTATGGTCTAGAAAAGCATGCAGTGTTTCGGGAGGATTTATCGTGTACATTGACGCAATTTCTATTTGCGAAGATCATAGGCTAAAGGTTTGGAAGCTTGACCATTTGTTGAAATGGGAAACATTATGGGAAATCGATTTAACATCTATCGAGTTTGGCATTAGTTCTGTTCCAATGGCAATGCACCCATTTGATACTGATATACTCTATTCGACGAGCCATGAGAAAAAATGTATGCTGTTGATCAATCTGCGGACAAAAATGTCTATGATCCATAAAGATTCAGAAAATAATAGCGACCATGGTTGCAACATAAATATCTTTACAAGTCCTAACGAGATATTGGAGCTTTCACATGTATACTTGCTTTGGCAGTTTGTGCCGTCACCTTGGATGGACGATGTCCCTCATCCGCCTCCGTGTGCTCACTGTGGCCGACCCTAGGGTTGTTATTCAATGATGAATCAAGTCCGTCCACAAATCTTTTATCTTTTTCCGATAATGAGGAATATATAAAAATCACATTTACAAATTTATTTGTTTGTAATGTAGACCAGGGGGAGGAAAATCACATCAAGTAGACAGAGAGACCTTGACCAAGTAGCTAGAAGAATCGTAGTTACTCACTACAATCACATTCACTTGTTGTGGCTTTCACTCTTTTTGTTTTGGTCTTTACTCTTTAGTGAATCAACTCCTCTGATTGAAATCAATTTTATTACGTTGTTTTTTCCCTTAATATAGCCCAACAAGTTCTCC
Source organism: Arabis alpina (assembly GCA_900128785.1). Lineage (NCBI taxonomy): Eukaryota > Viridiplantae > Streptophyta > Magnoliopsida > Brassicales > Brassicaceae > Arabis > Arabis alpina. The sequence goes on from LT669792.1 coordinate 3,512,683, forward strand.
AACAAAGTCTTTTAGGGGACACAATCTCTCATTCGACTGACACAATCAAAATGCAATCCATTATACACTATTTTATTGTAATTATGTATATTATCTTATAACAATTTATTTTAGTCTGAAATTTAAATTCTCTGTTTTTAAGTATCACAAATAAAAACAATAAATTTAGAACATACTACAATACCCATAGTTGCATGCATGTATCATACCTTAATGCCTTCATCGAGATCCGCTAAAGAGAATGTATTAATTACACCATAATTATTTAAAATGGTTTATTTTTTACTGATCTTGGATTCTTGGTTCGTTTACATTTCAGTCAAAAGCTAAACTATCTAAACTATTTTACTTACCACCTTAACTCGACATAAGTGCTCAAGGCTCTGATGTAAAAACAAAAAGATCCTGGCTTTATAATATTTTAGAAAATGAATCCCTGAAGAAAGTTCCTAGTGTGAACATATATATAACTCGATTATGAATCGATTTTCACAAAAAAAATTCCACTAATTTTCAGAATAATCATATACCACACACGTAAAAACAAAGGATAAACATTAACTCAGTACATCAACACAAAGAGGACAAGAGAAAATTAGGCCATTAACATAACACTATGAGGGAAAAGTAAAAACTCACACACAACAAAAACCAAATCCACAACTAAAACTTTAAGGGGGTTATTGGTTTGTGTATTTTAATGGATTTTAAAATCCATTTGGATTTCTAATGGATTTTAGAAATCTGAGATGAATCCATGGATTTTAAAATCCATAATAATACATACCGTGGATTTCAAAATCAAATAAAATGGATTTACAAATCAACTAAATGGATTTCATTGACTAACCAATAAAGTAATATCAACATCTAATTTATTATTTTCATGTGATATATATCTTTCTAATTCTTCAAGGATTTCTTGTTCTCCCGTATTTGTTGAATCCATGTTTGAATATACTTTTAACAAATAAACTTAACCCATTAAAAACGAACACTAACACCTACGCCTTTGTATCTTTATATATATTATTTACGATGATTAGTATATGATTTCGCACAGAGAAATTGATCACGTGAATAGCAAAAAAAAATGAACAAGCCTATAAAAAGAAAGAAGCAAGAAAAACATACATAAGATGAAGAAGAGACGAAAAGTACATACGTGACACAATTTTTCTATTATTTTGTTTGATGGTGTTTTATTTATTGGTTTGATTATTCTAGTTGATTTGTGGATTTATAAGTCTGTGTTATTTGATTTGTAAATCTTTGTAAATCCGAAGGTTTCCCTCGGATTTGATCCTTTGTATTTTTGACATGAAATCCTTTCAAATCCATTAAAATCCTAAGTGAAATCAAATCCATAAATAAATCCGTAGGATTGAATAACACGTGATTTTAATTAAGATTTATAAATCATAGAACCAATAACACCGGATTTTAATATGGATTTTAAAATCATAGAACCAATAACACTAGATTTTGTTTGGATTTCCAAATCCATTAAAATCCATAAACCAATAACCCCCTCTAATTTTAGAGTTTTACTAGGATTTGGTTCATTAACACAGTTCATCAACACATAGAGGACAAGAGAAAATTAGGCCATTAACATAACACTATTAGGAAAAAATAAAAACTCACACACAACAAAAACCAAATCCACAACCAAACCTTTAATTCTAGAGTTTTACTTGGATTTGGTTCGGTGTCTGAGTCTTTCTCTTTCCTTTCCAAGTTTCTTTTTCCTTTCTAAGCCTAGCCACTGTTCTTGGTCCGATGTTCGTTACTACATACACAGCCACTGCTCATAATCCTACCTATACATAACATGTTATACGAAACAACTAAACCGATGTAGTTGGTTCAGTGCATTTACCAACTATAATGGTTCGAACCGTATTATTTGGTCCGCTACGAGCGGGGCTGAAACAAACGGCACTGTATGCTTCAACCGGATATGTCATTTGTTCGAAATGTTTCATCAAATCATCTTTGCCCTACACATAAATGTTACGATAATAAGATTCATATAAACAAACACATAGATATAAGAATATATGTTCAGGAAGGAGTAGAGAACTAGCCTGGATCCTAGCGTAAGCAATTTCAAGCATTTTTCTTGACTCAAAATGCAACCATGGCTTGTAGTTACAAGCAACCTTAAATTTTCTCACCGCTTCTGCGTTAGTGAAATTCACAAATGCATATCCTTTGTTCATTCCACTCCTGATTAATTCAGTACAGCCAAATTAATGATGTTATGCTCATGCAAAAATTAATAATCTGAATTGTAACTAGTTATATTCATTTATATAACTCGTTACATCATGCAGAATCAATAATAATCAACTCCAAGATTTGTATATCCCCTAAGACTTGTAATCATTACCATTGCATAAAACATGCAACTTTTACACGATACCTTTTTCCATCTATCAATCTACATTTCGTTACTCATGAGATTACACATATATATATAAGACTTATAAGTACATATCTATATAATTATTAGGATTAAAAACTAACCTAAAATCGATGGGAAGATAGATGAAATCATAGGCAGAAATAGGAAACTCTTCATCTTTCTCCTTGTTTTCTTCTTCACAGTGCTTGTCCAAGAAGTCAATCATCATTTCTCTCCTGTAAATTTTATCAACTCGAATATGTGCATCATCATATTACCAAGCAACACATAGATCCTTATGGATAATTATATACCAAATTTTTTTTATAAAAAATGAAATTATATGTACGTGTATTTGTTTGGTATGTTACGAAGCATGACGGTAGTGATGTGATCGTCGTTGGATTTATCTTCGCGCTTGATCTTCCTCCTCCACGTCACCTTGTTATCCCTCTGACCAAAATCTTGAAGACTAGCTTCGTAACTTCCATTGGTCGTCGTCGACGATAGTTCTTGGCTAGGGTTTGGAGAGTGGATAGAAGGCGACAGTTCTTGGCTAAGGTTTGGAGGGTGAATAGAAGGCCGTTCTTGCATGGACTCAAACCGAACATTAGGGTTAGGGTTTGTATACCAAAGAGGATAATACACAAATATTGATGGTGAAGGAGGAAGGAGATTGAAGTAAATAGGTGGTGGTGAGAAGTAGTAATAGCGATTGTACGGAAAGAACAAAGGTGGGTTTTGAGTTAAAGTTGGTCTGGTTATGACCAAGATCTCGTTGTTCACCGGAGAAGTATAATCGGAAGAGATATTATGGTTGGGAGAAGCCATTGGAGGTTTCTAGAGAGAATTGCTTATGTGTTGTGTGTGATTATATATATTATTATACTTTGGGAAGCTAATCTGATATAGGAAACAGCAATTTCCCGACGGCGAAAATGTCTTAATCTTCTTTGTTCATCATTTCGCTTTTGTCAGTATAGTTTCTACCGTTAGATTATCTTCATATAGCCTCGAGATACGCGCTCTCAAGTACATACTTCTCATAGTAATTTAGGCAATGTTTTTAAAACCGGAACCGGTCACATATCTGGTTTGGGGAACATAAAAATTCAAATGTAGTTGAACCGGCTATCGAACCGGCTATCGAATCGGGTCGAACCGACAAAAAACCGGGAATCGGCGAACCGGTTGACCCGAATCAAACCGGATTCATCTGTTTTGTGAATTAAAAAAAAACTCATTTTCTTTTAATTAATATGTTTATAAAAAAGTAAAAAAATAGGGTTTATATGACTAATGAAATAATAAAGATTTAAAATTTTCCAAATAATTATAAATTTTTAGATAAAAAAGATTAATTATATATTTAAATATCATTTTTATTTTATTTTGTTATTTTTCTTGAAGCTTTTTTAGTTTTTTTAAGTATTTATAATAAACTAAATATTTTGTTTGATATTTAGATAATTATGCACATACATAAAAAAGACCAAATTCTATATACTAATATTTTTAAAATATTATTGAACCTGGTTGGACCCAATTGAATCATATTAACCTACAACCCAACAAAATTCCGGTTCGTTCGTCGATCCAGTTTGTAAGATCTGAAATGATTCATAAAAAAATATGAAAAGAAAACAAGTAATATGCTAGATTTGTCCTAAAATCTTTTGTGATCTAGTAGTATGGCAAGTGGCATATAATGCAAGACTGGGATCATCATGATTTTTTAGATAACAGACGGTTGTAGACTTGTAGTTAAATAATAATAGATAGATATAAATTTCTCTTATATGTATTACGTTATTAACCATAAAAATTTAGCAAGTTTCATGTACTACCTCCGTTCCAAAAAGATAAATGTTTAAGGTTATGCACACTTATTAAGAAAATGCATTGATTTCTACGATTTACAGTTTCCAATAAAATTTAACCAATAGTATTTCAGTATTTGTTTTGGAATCTGTAAAAGTGAATAAAAAACAGTAAAAACTCTATCTTTTTAGAACAATTTTTTTTTATAAAGTTTTTATCTTTTAGGAACAGAGAGAGAGAGTAAAGTTTTTATCTTTTAGGAACAGAGGGAGTAGTTAATAACAAAAACACCTAAGCCAATAAAACACTAGTAAAATATATATAATTCACTATTTGATGGGTTGACAAAAAAAAAATTCACTACAGTATTTGATGACAATAATAAATCACATCATTATTGTTTTCTTAATTAATATTGCTAATTTCCTAACCAGAAGGTTTGTTTGATTATATAAGGACCAGATAAAAAGCCTATGGAAGAAAATCACATACATAGTCACTGAGCTTAAACTATTCCTCCAACGTAATCAGCTTCCACTGGGCAAAGCTTTCCCAATGAAGATATCACAAGACAAAACAAAAAAATCTAAAACATAATTTTCTTGAATCCTTAATCAAAGAATAATAGAGAAAGTTATGTTTAGCTAACATCAAAACTTCAACTTGGTTCTCCACATTTCTCCAATAACTTTCCCAGGCTGTGGATTATCCGGTCCTCTATCGCGCTGCCCCGACGTGAAGTACAAATAACCATTCCAGAATCCAGCCAACGTTGTTTTGACACGGTATGGTAACCTTCCGATCACAGACCATGCCTGAGAAATGTTTACACACAGTTGAAGAAAGCATATTTAAAGAGGGAACATAAGAACTATTAAGAGAAGCATCATAATACTGACCAAAGTGTCTAATTGAAACCGGAAAATCTCTCCAACTAGAACAAGCCTTTTAGTCACTGGATGCCAATCCGTGGTTCCACCGACAATAACGATCGAGTTATTGACGATGATCCACGCAGATTCAATGTGAGAATTGTTCTTTGGCATTGGTGGTAACATTTTCCACTTCATCTCTTTGTCCATCATGTACACCTCGCCATTAAAGATCTAAAATGCGATCAAACATTAGCAATTTCCGTTCTATCAATTTCGTGGACTAAAAAATTAGTTTGGTTCATATGCACAATCCTATTAGTACCCAAATAAGAAATGCGGATTCAAAAAAAGAGGGCAAACCTCGCGTCTACGTGAGCACTTGAAGATAGGTGAGTTAGGTTTAGCCATGAAGTCACCTTCTTGACCACCAATCACAAATAGTTTATCATTAGCAACTACACAAGCCCTACAAACCGTAAACCGCAATGTCAGCAAGCAGAGGACTGAAAGCAAGCAGTGACTGAAGACAGTATAAAACCTGTGTGGTCCACCTCGAGGAATTGGAACCTCTTCCCGCCATTCGTCAAGTGCTTTTCCATCTTTTACAGCAATACTCCAATGGTCAAAAGCAACCCCATTGCGATTCTCTTTGCTTCCACCCATCACATGTAGCCTCCCTCTCCATATCTGAGTCGCAGGAGCATACCTGAATCCAACAAACAAACAAACAAAAACTCTTTATTAATCACAGTTTCAAGCTACCAAAGAGTTTGACATATTCTTCACCTTGGAGCAGGTAGTGAAGGGAACTCAAGCCACGTCTTAGTGACTGAGTCCAAGACAAAGGAACGAGAAGTAGGTCCTCTGCATTGAGGACCATACTGCCCTGAAACCACATACACATATCGTCCATCCGTAACAATCCCGAGATGCGAATTCGCCATATCTTTAGGAGTGTCGAATCTCTCACACCATTTATTGTCAGTAAAATCAAACACATCCACATGAGAATGAACCTGAATAGCACAACCAAAGTGATCAATAACACATTTTTTCAATATTGAGTATAAAAGATAAAACAAAGTTTCTTACGTAGTCAAGACTAGCATAGCCAGAGAAGACATACAAAAGGTTATTGATTTGTACAGAGTATCCATCAAGTCTAGGAACTGGAGCTGATTGCATTTGCTCCCATTCTAATTCCGGTGCAGGTAAATCCGCAAATGTAGCTGATGATGATAACAATCTCACATGATCATCTTTTGAATCATTCAATTGTTTGCCTTTCTGCAAATTCCCCAAGAAAGCAAATCTCAGAATAGCTAAACCCTAAAAAACACAATTCATCAATACCAATCTCTACAAATGTATGCATATGAGTGTAAAAGAGAGACCTTTAGAACAATTCTGGAATCGAAGTTCGTAGTTTGAATCTCTGGTGGAACCCAAACACCAGAGAATGAAAACTTAGAAGAAGATACAAGCAGAGAAGCTGCGACGAATCCAATCCCAAGAACACTGATCAAATACAACACAAGAATCAATCTCCTTGAAGAATGATGATGATCAGGTTTATTGGCCATTTGTGTTTATAGAAATTCCAGTGACAGAGACATCTAAGTTCCATTTATAAAGCAATACTAAAGGAGAAAGATTTGGGTTTTCGGAAAACACTAAAAACAGTGATTGTTTATGAGCGCCGGTGGTTTTTTTCCGAACCAGAAAGCATTCCGCTAGTTGTTTCTGTTTTTTTTAGTCCGGGGTATAAAATCCGCAACCAGAAAACTGAACCGAAATTATCCGAACTAAATTCAAACCGATTTTTCGAAAAACTTTAACGGTTCCATAATACCAAAAATCAGAACCGAATCCGAAATAGAACCGAAATTATCAGAAACATAAATAATTTTAGACTGGAAGCTCCTTGTCTCCGTGGTTAACCAAGAACTTTAAAGCTTTTACACTTAGAGGTATGGAGTTCGAATTTTAGAAAATGCAATTTATTATATTTGCAGATTAATGGAAACAAACTCAGAAGATCTTCAATTTGGAGTACGGTAAATCCGTCTGCCGTGGCGTAGAACAAGACGGAAAGTATGCTCGTAGTAGAATCGTCGATGTAATAAGTTGTCATAATTTATAATAAAATAATAAATCCAGACGTTTAAGAAAAAAAAAATTTGGATATTTTTATAATTTTTTTGTTATATTTTAGATATTTTCGTAAGATCCGAGTACAAAATAACATAATCGAACTAAACTCATGACTATTTTAGGTAATTTTTGAGTATTTTGAGATTAAAACTTAGAGCCAATAATTCAAGATGCTCAACTAGTAACGATTTCAAGCAAAGTTTACAAATCTGATTCGAGTAGTTCTTAAAACAAAATTAATATTACATATTATGGTTTCGGTCTTGGAGAATTAGAGGTTTCGGCTTAAAATCTCCACATAATTCAAAAACAAAATAAATACGCGAACAATTTCTATCTTTTCACTCCAATTCCGAAAGAAACTGAACTTGGAATCCAAAATCCAAAAACTCGAAAGATCTGAACCGAACGGGTTTAGGTATCCAAACTTCTAAGACTACTATTTTTTAGTCTTTTTTTATACATCGGAGAGAACCAGATGTTATATTTGTTTATATGGGCCAAGCCCAATAGACCCAATACGCACCTAAAAAAAAAAAAACCAGACATATACATAGTCACGTGTTGACTTTGAGTCATCTTGTCGGCGATCTTTATCACTCTTTAGTACCGACGATTACAGCTCCGGCTATTAAGAGTGTTCACTTCTTCTTCTACTCAAATCAATCACTGTAAGCTCTCTCTTCTCTTCACTTCCATCACCAAATCTAGATCTGTGGCTTGAATGTTTACATGTTCTGAATCTGAATTTTCTTCTGTACAGATCCAATTCAGAGATGAAACAATGAAGAATCAAGCTATAGTGTGAGACTTAAACTTGATTCAAGATCTTTTAACCAAGAAATGGGATCTGTATCTTTAAAGATCGGAGATGGAACCGCTAGATTCCGACGAACAACTCTATGTTCTTCCGCCGTGAACCTCCTCATGCTTTTCTCCGTCGTCACTACAAATCTCTTCGCCTTATACGCATTCTCTTCTCATTCACAAACAAACTCACCACTACTCCAACAATCACACAATATCTCACTCGTTTCTCAACATCTTTCTCTTATCCTTCGAGAGATTGATTCGTCTCAACGTAAGCTTGCTCAGATGGAGAAACAGATTCTTGGATATGAATCCATTGATATCTCTAGACCTAATATTGTCTCTGAGCTTAAACTATTCCTTCAGCGTCATCAGCTTCCGTTAGGTAAAGATTCGCGTACTGGAATCACGGAAATGGTATCGTCTGTTGGACATTCGTGCGAGAAATCTGCGGATTTGTTATCGCAGTATATGTCGTATAAAGTTTTTGATAGATGTCCTGATGATTGGAGTCTTGGCCAGAAGTTGATTCTTCGTGCTTGCGAGCCTTTACCGAGAAGACGGTGTTTGGCGAAAACGGTGTATAAGCAAGATTTGAGTCATGTTCCGGAGTCACTATGGAGGTCGGTTAGTAACAAGAGTGTTAATTGGAGTGGTCTTGGTTGCAAGAGTTTTGATTGCTTGAAAGGTAAGAAACTTAGTAGGGAATGCGTTGGTTGTTTCGATTTAGGTAGTGAGAAAGATAGGTTTGTGAAGGTTAAAGGGAAGAATGATTTCTTGATTGATGATGTGTTGAGTTTAGGAAATGGGAAAATCCGGATAGGGTTCGATATTAGTGGTGGATCGGGGACTTTTGCGGTGAGAATGGCTGAGAAGAACGTGACTATAATTACTAATACGTTGAACAATGGTGCTCCGTTTAGTGAATTTATAGCTGCGAGAGGGGTTTTTCCGTTGTTCTTGAGTTTAGACCATAGATTACCTTTCCTTGACAATGTGTTTGATCTCATCCATGGTTCTAGTGGATTAGATGTTGAAGGTAAACCAGAGAAGCTAGAGTTCTTGATGTTTGATCTTGATCGGGTTTTGAAACCTGGTGGGTTGTTTTGGTTGGATAACTTCTACTGCGCTAGTGAAGAAAAGAAGAAGGAACTTACGCGTCTGATCGAGAGGTTTGGTTATAAGAAGCTAAAATGGGTTATTGGAGAGAAGGCTGATGCAGAAGTGCATCTCTCGGCTGTTCTGCAAAAGCCAGTGAGAGGTTGATCAGAAGGCAAAAGGAAACATATGTAATGGTAAGACTTGAGTTATATTAATCATGATTTTGGTCGTTCCATAGGTATATTGGAGTTATGTAGGTGATATTTTATTTCAGAGGAGAATAAGAATCAAATGTCAAATTATTTATTTAGTTGGGCTATTGGAGAAAATCATTTGTAAAAGAGTTCAGTATGAATGTTGTTTTTGTAACTTTGTCAATTATATCCATTATAAAGAAAATAAACTGTTTACATTTGTTTTTAAGCATTTGTTGATTTACTGGTATAGTTCTCCCTTGTGAGTTTTGATTAAGAAGAATACACAAAAAAAAATTACTCATTCTTTTTTTAAAAGATAAAAAATTTACAAAAAAAAATTGTTCCAAAAAGATAGAGTTTTTACTGTTTTCAATACATTTTTACAAATTCCAAAATAAATACGGAAATATTATTAGTTAAACTTTATTGAAAACTGTAAATCGTAAAAATCAATGCGTTTTCTTAATAAATGTGCATAACTTTAAACATCTATCTTTTTGGAACGGAGAGAGTAGATAACACCTAAATGGCGATTATTATTGGACAACATTACTTAAAAGTTAAAACACATCAAAAGTAACAATTGAAAGACATTATTAAGGAACATAACAATGGAAGGTACTCTTATTATGCAGCATTAAAGAAAACATAAACCATATCTAGAATTCCAAACCAGAACCTTGGAGTTTCTCTTGGACAATCATATCTATCTTGTTCTCCATTTCAGGAGTAAGATAATTCTTCCAGTCACCGACTTCTCCTTTACGGAAAAAAATCTTGTGATCAACTGTCTTTTTTTTCCCGGTTTTGTTAACTTCCAAACTACTTAGATTACGCAAAGAGCAAAGGTCCAAGATCTCATCTACCATTCCATTATCTTCTTCCTCTTTAGTGAAAGAACAACCCAAGAAATCCGCAAGTCTCTTGATTTGATCATGAGGTTCAAATTTCATCTTCTCATACTTCATGAAAAAGACATGCTTGGGGTCTTCCAAGCTTCCTCTCCAATAACTCAAGACATGTTCCCAAAAAGGTCCATAATACAAAATTCCGCTGCAGAACGATTTGAAGAGAGACTCGAGCATGCTTCGATTAGGTTCTATTTTTTGTATAGCGGAGCTGAAAAACCACCACGAGATCAACGTGTCCTTCACGTCCCTACACATATACACAATCTTGCATGGAGAGTCCTTGAGTGTCTCATGCACAGTGTGGAATGGCATGTGAGTCGAGAACATCCTCGGAAATGATGAGAACTTGGTCAGGTCAGGACTTGAGCTTTCGTGAAACGTATCAATCTCTAAGAATGGAACAATCCCATGAGGATTATCAGATAGTAGAGGATGATGATGATTATCTGAAGAAGAATGGTTCTTTGATCTCTCGAGGAGGGCAACCGCGAGGGCCTTGAGCCAAGTAGTGCCTGATTTGGGGAAAGAAGCAAGGATTATATCGGTGTCTTGTGGTTGAAAACCTCTCTGGAAATTAAGAACACCTTGGAGAGTGTTGGGGTAATACCAACATCCTTGATACTTACAAAGCTTCATCCCTTGGAAATCAGTGTCCAGAGGAAGTGAAGAGATCAAACTCTTGGTCTCTTCGCTTATCTTATCGTCTCTTAGAATCGCTGGAATCTCATTCAAATCCATTTCTTAATTTTTTTTGGTTTTTATTACCAAAAAGATGTGTGTGTTACGTTTCAAACGAAAACCTAATAGATATAAGCCAAGGAACCAACAAAATAATATTATGCAGGCATGTAATAAAAACAAATATAATTAAATTGCTGGTAGGAAAATTTGAATATATATGGATTGTTATGAATAAAGAAGAGATGGAAGTAAAACTTGTATCTGTTATATTGATGTTGTGTGTATTTACAAATGAGAATAATCTCCTTTTATAATGAGAATACAAAGTAGTAACAAACATGAATTTACTACAACATTATGTTACTTGTATGAGATGTTACTTGTAATAGATGTTACTTGATTGACATCCACCAATGGTTTCATGACATGGATGGGTTAGTTGGCGTTTTTGGATAAAAACGAAATTATACAAATCTTGCTTATGAGATAATATAATCTCTGCTAAGAGATTTCATGTTCGGGTTTGTAACATTCACTCAATAATACATTACTAAGCCATTCTCCTACGGGCAGGTCATTTTATTAGCCCTAAGCGACATTTGTCCTAAACCACATTGCCTTCGACAAAAACAATTTTCAAAAGACATTTCATTTTTATCCATTGGCAATTCGTAATATCCTATTTAATTTTGGACATTCTGTTAAAGGTATTTCCGTTTTAATATTATAGAGATAGAAAGAAAAAAAGTGGAAGAACACCAAAGTTTTCCTTTATTGAGACAAACCGGAAAGATGAACCGGACAAGTATGAGAGCAGAAACAAAAACAAATTGTTATAATCTCAAAATCATGTGGCGATTATGAGGCCAAAAAAGTTTTTTTCGTTATTATCCTCATAAAACTCTCTAATGATAAATCAAGGGAAACAGAAAAAGAAGAAGATGAGGTCTTCCATTTTCCGGCAAGAACTGGTCCCATCAAAGTTTTTATGACACATAAAAAATGGAGATACGTTATTACCCATTCTCTTTTTTAACATCCATTGTTGAAAACACAACTGTGTGTGCCCACTGCAATAGCTTACTAAGCCGCGCTTTAGTTCACCACGTCAAGAACTAGCTTGCGGGACTTGAGAACCGACCATTTCAGTCGCCTGTAGTAAGCTGCTTGGAGCAGAGCTAGAGAGAGAAGGAATATCCATTTGAAACCCATCTGCATATAGTGAAACCAACATTAAACGCCATGTAACCAAAATGTGAACACACAAGAGCTAACTCTTGGTGTTATCTGGTTCTTTGGATCGGTCTAGAAGCTGAGTTTAAAGCCTTTAAATCAAGTCAAGTCGATTTTAATGTCTTAGTAGCAGACCAAGAACTAATAGCACATCACAATTGGTACAAGAACAACAATTTTCTATGAGTCACCTAATTCAATCATAAACTAAATCTATTAACTTCGACTGAAACTTTGCCACATTAAACACAAAGTCTAGGGATAAAATGCAATATGCAGCAGAGACAAGAGGAAGATAAACCTACCAATTTCCTCTCTTCCATTTCTGGTTCAGCTGCCCAGGACAAGAATGATACAATATCTTTACCCATCTGCGCAGTAATTGAAAAACGAAAGTTAATATCATGACACTGAGAAAGGAGAGATCCATTAGGCCTAAAGACCACCGATTTTCTAATGTTTAAAGTGATGGGAAACTAACCTGTGCCTCAGTGGCTGGGACACCATCCTCATACTCAACAGCTTCATCATTGAGCATTTTCGGCATAGCAATTGCACCGCCAGGGAAATAAGGATTGTAGTGTAACCCCTCTCTTATCTGCAAAGTCATCATGGGAATTTACAAATCCAAGATAAACCTTGAAGAAGTTCAATGTGGAAGAAAATGAGATAAACATTTACCGAGATTCCAGCAGGAGGATCACGGTAACCAGTCAGAAGAGCAAAGACGTAATTTTGACCATTGTGACGTGCCTGGCAGGCATAACATTGAAACTATTTAGAACACTGAACACAAGTTTGCAACATATGTTCTCAGTTCAAGTGAAACAGCAGCAGACCTTAGTTATAAGACTTAGATCAGGAGGATATGCTCCACCATTAGCAAACCTTGCAGCTTGTTCATTAGGATATGGTGTAGGCAACCGGTCACTGAGTTTACCGGGACGAGAGAACATCTCACCCTCATCATTAGGTCCATCAACTACCTCGATTTCAGCTGCCATTGCCTTTGCCTCTTCCTCAGTATAGGCAACACCCACCAAATCTCGGTATGAGATCAGAGACATCGAATGGCAAGATGCACAGACTTGCTGATAAACTTGATGCCCACGACGGATCCTGCTCATACAACATTAAACCTCCATAAGATAACACAGTATAAATCTTTTAGCCGAAGTTTCACAGTCTAACTATATAAGGTAACAGTATAAATATTTTAGCAGAAATCAATGACAAAATACTAGAAGGATACTACCACCAGAAGAGAGGATAAGACTTAAGAGAGTGGTGAATATATATGTAGCGAAAACACTCACGAAGCATGATCATATGAGCTGAGAATGCCATCATGAGGCCAAGGGTAGTCTGGACACTCCAATCCATGTTCAGCCTCATCAGCAGATGCAACTGTAGAAAAACTCAACAGTCCTGTAACACCAGCACCCAAGAAAGCAAATGCTCTTAAACCAGATGAACCAACATCCTCATGAGCTTTCTTCGAAGAAAACCACGACAACACCGGAGTTGCCTGCAAGATAACACAAAAACCAATACTAAGAGAAAAAGTCTGCAGCAAATCAAATCAAAAGCTATACAACATTAAAGGAAATAACAAAGGATTATAGCAGATCCCAATACTCCTTGCACAAATCAATAAAGAACTAAAGAAAACGAAAATCAAGAGTGAAAAAAATCTCACAACAGATTGGGAATGAAGCTTCCTCCTAAGAATTTGCTGAATAATTCCTCCTCCAACCATTTGATTAACGCTTGTACCAAAATCAACTCGCTGAAAAACAAAACAAAATTGAATCAAAACACAATAACAATAATTCGATTTCACTACACATATACACGAAAGCGAACAAGCCCTAGAAATCCGAGTCTACAAACAGATCCGACGAATCTATAGAGCTATCAAATCAAATGTTAAACAAGACATCGAAGGATTCGAATACGATATAAAACAGAGAGAGAGAGAGAGAATCTCACCGGCGACGGAGACGAATCGAGGGAGAGGAAGGAAGAAGTGAAAAGAGAGAAAATGGGAGTTCCACGATGACACAGCGGCTGCTAGACACACGACTGTTTTATTTATTTGGGCCTTAATGGGCCAACGTTAATCCGTATGAGCCCAATTAATTCTGAAGTAGATGATACCACCTGAAAGAGTTTCCATAACTCTCCCTCCACTGATTTGCGTAAAACAAAAACAAAAACAAAAGTAAAAATAAAAATATGTCGTCTTATAACATTAATAGTCTACGGGTGGGTGTTTGGGGGTATCCGTTCGAATTCGAGTTGGATTTTTTGAGTTTTTGGTACTATGTTCATAAATTCTGTTCGGATATTTTAATTTTCAGGTTGGGTTTTGTTCGGTTCGGTTCGGATCGGATTATATTCCATACCCGAAATTATCCAAAAAAAACTATTCAAAATATCCAAAAATATTTAACAGTATTCGAACTATCTAAAAACCCTAATTATAAATTATTCAAATGATCCAAAAGTATATGAAAATACTCGAAAATATTCAAATTAACCGTAAAATCCTATAGAAAAACTACCTAAACTCCCCAAAAGTATTCGAAGTTAGATAAAAAGTGGTTAATGAATTTAGTGAACTTCGGGTTTTCGGATACTAGTTCGGGTTTCATTCGGATCGAATTCGAGTTCGGATTTTGGTTTCGTTTTTTTCCCACCTTTAATTAACACTATAAAGATTACGTAGAGTTCCATTTGGTTATATAGTGAGTGTTACGTTGCCTTGTTGTTTTTGCTAAGAGATCTACCAGCATCAGAACACTTCTAGGGACATAAGAGAATTTATAATTATATTGAGGATATTATGTCTTTCTTTAATACAAGTGATTGAGACATCACACCAACCTTTTTTTTGCAGTGGGAAGTATAGTTGAGGATTTTATATAGCTTCTTTGCATCTCCTTTAAAGATCACAAATTTGCAACCAAGCTTGTTATAATTGCATTACTTAACATTATATAATCTTTTACAACTGTTATGTCTGCACATATATCGTTGTCCTTAACATTTCCTATTTGTTACTCACATGTGTAGGTATGAATATATACAAAAGAATAAATGTATACATTTCAAATGTGCGATGAGTCATGACATAACAGCTTTTTCAACTGAGAAATGGAGGACACATAATGCAATTTGATTGGTCGAAGATTGTGAGGACCAATAAGAGTCTTCAAATAAGGTAAAACAGCATATTGTGTTTTAAAAAGGACCCACCCATTCATATAATATACAAATCTCAGATAAAAAGAAAAGAAATGAGAAAAATATACCAAAATTATTGGAGGCTTTAGATAAAAATATACCTATGTGAGTATGTGTATGCATCTATGTGGGTAAAAGATATATTCACATTGCTTCTGTTCAAACGTTGTCGTCGTCTGTGTCTCTCCGTTTATAGTGGCCCGTCAAAATTTAATACTATTGTATTATGTGCTGGACGAAACATTTTGCTCATTTCTTTAAAAATATGAAAGTTAAGTGACCAGTTTTTTGTTCTTTCGTCTTTGATCAGTATTTTTGAAAGGTTTAAGCTTGCTTGACCCTTTGCAATCGAACTCATGACTGCAACGTCACTTTACTTTGCTCTATTAATATACTCAGATGTTCAAAAAACAAAAAAAAAGTTAAGTGACCAGAATTTATACTCTAATGGTTATCTAATAGTACTGGCTATTATATTATATACATCATAGTCTATATTAAACCGTATTTCTTGCTTTTGTTTGTTTAAATTTCAATCCTTAATTCAGTTTACAACTTTTAATTTAAAATGATTTTGCATAGTAATTATACATTTTTTCAGTTATAGCGTAGCTTTATATATGGTAGAAACTGATGTAACAAACATCTATTAGCTACTCTGTTTTACAAAACATCTATTAATTATAGTTTTTTTTTTGAAAATTAATTATAGTTACCTGAAAAGTTAATATATAAATCTCAAACACACAGAAGTCACTAAGGGGATGTTTTTGGGGAATGGATTTGTGTAGATTTGTAAAGTTCATAGATTTTGAAAATTCTAGTAGATTTCACAAATTTCACAAATATTTTCTATGGATTTTTTATAGATTATTATGGATTCTTATGGATTGTCACTGATTATTATTGATCTTGATTTTGTTTTTTATTTTAGAATCATCTTGATATGGTAACATTATATATGATATTATAGAGAATTTCCAAAAAGAAAAAAATTAATGTGGGCATATATATCAATCACCGTAAAGGCTAATAACTTTTATTGACATATGTGAAATATGAAAAGATGTGAAATATGTTATTTTTTATTTTTAAGAATTATATGTTGCATGTTTTATTTACGTTATGTATTTTTTTCTTGGTGAAGAAGATGTTTTAAGAATTATGAGAAAGATGTTTGAAAATGATGGTATAGAAAGCTTTGTGAGAAAGATGTTTGAAGAAGATGAAAAAGCAGTTGGATAATCCATGTTTTGTTATAATCTATGTTTTGAAGATCTTTGTATTTTTTTTATCTTATGGTTCTTTTTATGTTATAATCTACTGTTTATTTATATTTGTGTGTGTTTGTTTTTTTTCTTTTAGATATATGGATTTGAAGAATCTCATATACATGGTATTTTGAAAGTTGAGTTTTATGAGTAAAAATAAGTAGAATCCATGTCCCAATAACATAAGATTTTAGTAGAATTAAAAAATCACTAAAAACCATACTTTTCTAATAACAAGGGATTTCATATGGAATTTGGAAATCCTTTAACCAATAACAATGGATTTCATATAAAATTTAAGAATTCAATTCCCAATAACAGTGGATTTTCAAAAATTCAAAAATTCCCAATAACAGTGGATTTTCAAAATTTCAAAAATCTATACAAATCTATTCCCCAATAACACCCCCTAAGTTCTTGTACATATGTGTATGGTGAATTGCAACATTTCCTTAAGAAAATTAGTAATTAGCAAAACAAACATGATGTGGAACGATTTGTAGCCATTGGATTGAGCGATTTGGTTAGTTAATGCATTATAGTTTTTTTTAAAGGTTTTTTCCAGCCAATTTCCCTATATGTATATGTACCTACACTGTATAGAGAGTTGAAGTACAAACATATATATGTCATATGTGGCGTCACATATAATCATTCTAACAGTCAAATTGATAATAGAATGCACCAGATTGTAATTCAAGGAACTTTTACAAGAATTTGTCTGAAAACTAGGAGTTGTTTAATGCAACAAGAAAAAAAAAATTATGGCTACTCTTATCAAAATCTGAAGAAAAACAAACATAGTTAAAAAAAACAAAAAACAAAAAAGAGACATAAATATGGGTGCAAAAGATGACATAAGAGATGCACAGAAACCATCCAATATTGGTTTAGCTGTTTTTTACGCTAACCACGTGGCGAATTACCATTCCTCTTCAGTTACCCCGAATGATAATCTTTTCGATTCACCGGAGAGAGACCCAGTGGCCAATCTAGTAAGAGTAATAGTAGGTCAGTTTTAAAATTTATTTTATACACGGAACTATCAATTGATCAGGTAATAAAATTGGTAGTTAATTGTTCATTGAACTACCTTAAATCCGGGTTCGAGGTTTCAAAACTGTATTTTGGTATAATTTTTCTTGTCTTTCCTATTTGTGACCCATGTGTAAAAATAATTTTTAGATTCGCCACTGGAAAGACACGCATGAAAGACTATAGAGATACAAAAAAAGAAAGAGTGAGAGTGTTTTAGAAGAGAGAGAAAGACGAAAATGGATCAAGATGAGTGGTTAGGAACGCTAAAATACGCTGGTAAGGCGCAAGATAAAGTTTCCGTCGACACTCTCATGCTCCGGTACCGTCCCATCGCTCCAAAACCGACCACTGATCAACCAGCAAACAACAACAACAACTACTCATACAGTACAAACAAACGAACCAAACGAAAGTACGTTAGGGTTTCAAAGAATAATCAAAACACGTGTCGAGGAAAGACCAGATCTAACGTATCTGATGATCAAGAACAAACTGGTGTCGTGACGTTGCAACTCATGCCGGAGAAATCTGATCTTTCCGGTGAATACACGCCTTTAGAGCAGGATAGTCTCGATCCCACGATGAAAACGATAATCGCAGAGAAAAGACAAGAATCCGACACGTGGAGGACGTTTAACGGCGGCGTTGCGGCGGAGGTGGAGTCATGGGTGACGGTGGAGTCCATCACGGGTGTACGTGACGGTGGTTCGAGCTCCCATGCGGCGGATGTTGAGATAGTGGACAATCTTGGTAAGGACACGTGTCCAGCTTTTGTATCGGATGGTTTGAACCGTGTGGTGTGGGTCAACGAGGCTTACCGAAGAAATGTTTCCGGTGAGGCGGAGTCATCATCGTCGCCGGAAGTTGTGGTGTGGTTGGTGGCGGATGAGTTAACGGCGGCCATGTGTTGTAACTACCGAGCTTTTACATGTAGGGTGAGGATGCAATACACGTGGAAGGAAACAAAGTATACCAAAACGGTGCCGTGTGATATGTGGAAAATGGAGTTTGGTGGCTTTGCATGGAGGTTAGACACAACAGCTGCTCTGACTCTCTGGCTTTGATGGTGATTGCTGCCTGAAACAAGAGGGTAAGATTTATATAAGATTAAGCTATATGTATGTGGTTTAAGAGTGTGACTAATCACAAACTTCTAATCACTTTAGCAAACTTTGTTTAGGCTTATAAGATTATATATAAGTAGTGTTGAAGAAGGAATGATGCTAATGTGTTAAGAAGTGTGGAGAAGATGAGAAAGCTTAAATATATAGGAACATGCGGTAATAATGTCAAATGTTTATTGGCAAAGATTAATAAAAAGATGCCATTGTATGGTTTCGTAGGAATCTTGGCTTCTATTTTTATTTCTAATCCATAAATCTTTCGTGTATTCTAAGATATCAGCAGTAATTTTTACAGTTATCATAAATTTTGATAAATAGTCAAATTTGCTAAGAAAAATGCATTGATATCAAATAGCATTTTAAGGATATGGTAAACAAAATTGATCTTTAAGTTAAAGAATGTGTTATAGAGCTATATATGGTAATGTATACTGGTTTAGAGACAAAAACACATGAACTTACAGGGGACCCCTACTAAGTGTCATACATAGTATTAATTAAATCTCTCCAAACGAAGCTTTTGCATTCCCACATTACACACATACACAAACACTATACGTTCACATGCATATACATGTATGTATAAGAAGCTACAACATTTTGTATTTAAGCGTAGCATGCTCTATGTTTCATGTCCTTATAACGTATACTTGTCTCTTCGCTATTGGAAGACGCATAATACATTTTATATCTTTGATTCTTTGTGTGCTCTACACCTGCATATACATTTACGGCACCTGTTGTGTATATATATGTTTCTTAATGACTTGTAAGTAGCATCATTTTTATTAAGCTTCTTGCAGCCCCCATTATATGCTCCTACATCATTTCCGTATCCAACCATGGATTTGTATATGAATATATATAAATTGTAAACTAAAATTTATGAATGATAAATAAATGTGTCGTTTTGACGGACTAATCCGCTCATTACCAAACTACCAATTTACGAACACACTATATATAATAATTATGGTTATTCCTTAAAAAAAAAAAATAGCAATATTTTCGTGGGTTCTGCTCATTCCTGCATGTGGTGAACGCTTATTGGTTGACAAAAAGGTTGACAA
Source organism: Arabis alpina (assembly GCA_900128785.1). NCBI lineage: Eukaryota > Viridiplantae > Streptophyta > Magnoliopsida > Brassicales > Brassicaceae > Arabis > Arabis alpina. The sequence goes on from LT669792.1 coordinate 3,532,628, forward strand.
AATAGCAAAAGAAAAAGCCATAAAGTTCTATCTAATGAGGAGGGAGAATAAATAAAGTTGTAACACTAAAAACAGAGAGAGAGATTAATCATACACCTGGCCTTTGATAAGAGTAAGACAGCAACCAATCAGCGACTCCGTATTTCTCCCTTCAGTAACATTTCCGACAGACTGACGTCATCACTATCTAGGGACTAGGATCCGTTGATTGGTTCGGTCGTTCACGTGTTCACTGTTAGGCTTTAAATCGGGCCGTACGTTTATGTCAAGTCTTTTGTGCTCGCGTGTAGCAGTAGTGCTATGGAATACTATTATTTTAATTTTAATTTTCATTTGGGGAACTTTGAATTTTTTCTTCTTCTCAACATCTAACTTTTCCTTGTTTCAAAATCTAATTCAAAGCATGTTTATCAGATTTTACAAGGCTTGAAATCCAACTTGGCAAAAGAGAAAACAACCACGGATCATATTTCACAAATCACAATAGAGAACAAAATTTCCTAGCAATTTTAAATGTCAACTTATTTTCATCCCTAGAATAAAACACAAGTTTGTAACTATGTTTATGAACCATCAGCATTTCAAACTTTAATACATTTACAGCTCTAAATATGTTTCTAAAAATTCTTACAGTCTAACAATTTTTTGTTCTTCTTCATATGATGGGTTTTTCATAGTTACTAAACTGTAGAATGATTGGTTGACACTTTGACGTTAGATTCTTACTTGTTACTATACAACTGTAGAATCTAAAACGAATTATAGAATTTCTATAGAGTGGAGACGAATCAGAAATAGTATCTTGTTAGATAGATATTTATTTGTATAACGGTATTTTACAATGTTTGATTGATAAAATATGTAGTACTCCACGTGTAGTGTCGCTTTCGGTAGTGGTATAATAGATGGAGGACTCTCATTGATCCAGCACTTGGTTGGACCAAAATCTGACGTTCCCATCACCATAGATACGTTAACTTAGCATCTCTTTATTTACTATTTTTATACCGGATTTGTCGGCCCGCTAGATTAACTAATACACAAATCAGTGCTCTTGTAGAATAGTTGTAATTTTTGATAAGTTTTTGTTTGTTTGTTTGATAAGTTCATTCTCTTCGATTCAACACAATGAATTGGCCACCTAAAAAAAACTTTACACTAATTTTATTTCTTTTGTTAAGCTCATTTGAGCATGAATCCATCATAGTTTAGATTATCTTACACAATTTAAATTTAAATTTGATGATTATTTGTCTGTTTTAGTATACGAAGCTCACTTTTACAATTTAAACCAACAAACTTTTTGATGGAGAGATCAGAGATATATGACCTTTGATCCAAAACTCCTCAAATGACCAAATACAAAAATTAAAACCATAAGAGTCCACCTATGCGTTTTGCAATCAAAATTGTTGATGAGATATATATATTAACTTGGGGCTTATTTGTAACCGAATAAAAATGGGCTTGGTCTATCCATTTGCTTTGTTTTCATTCCAACCAAATTCAGTCTACATGTGAATATGAAATTATACCACTGTTGTTTTACAAATAAAACTGGTAACAATCAACACAAATCCTTAAATTCTATTCGTACAACCAAAACAGTACACACATACCAATAGAACTATATCTATGGACATGCCCGGTCCAATCTCAAAATAACGCCGTGCAAAAATTGCAAAAAACCTAAAATCAAATAAATATTGGAAAAAAATCCATTTTTTTTAAAAAAATACTATAAACCTTATAAAAAACTGCAAAAATTTGTTGGACATGGTGCATTTGCACCTAATACACATACATGTAGAACGGGCCCTGTGTACAGAAACGAGACACAAATGTCGTTTTATATATCCAAGAACAAACTTCATGCCGTTTCATTATTCATAGATAAAACTCCTCTCCGTTTTTCTTCTAGCTAGGGGACGACTCTCACCAGTCACCAGTGGCTTCTAGAGACTCAAGCCATTTAAAATGTACAAGTCAACGGTCACTGTTAATTATCGCCACGTCGGACACGTTAACTCCACGCGGACAAAGATTATCTTAACCGTTGGATTTAGATCTGGCGGCTAGTTTCTAAATCAATATCGTCCGTTCGATCATAAAACATGTCGGTGTAAAAAACTAAAAGCCTTTGTTTTAAATTTTAAAAACAAAAAAATCTCATTTTGTTTCTTTTTTTTCCTCTCTCTCTCTGAGTCTCCGACTTCGTTTTTGTCTCCAGCTATTTTTCTCTCGCGAAAGCTCTCTAATATCTATAATTCAAAGGTTTTTGTTCAGGTTTGTTTCGTAATCGATTCCAGATTCGAGGGTTTTTGTTGCTCAATCTTCTACTTTGTTCACGGATCTTTGTGGATTCTGAAATTGGGGGCGATTTGTATTTCTAGGGTTTCGGTGATTTTCTCCGTTTCTGGACTAAATTTCCCGTTGGGTTGCTTCGTTTCTAGCAAGCTCGCATCTGAGGTTGGTTTTGAGGTTCCGTTGTGTCTGATTTGAAGCTAATTCTCGTGGAGGAGGTTGGAATTTGGCTGGTCGATTTCAGCTATAAGAAGATTGAAATGGTAAAATTCAATCTATTTTGGTTATGGGTTTTTATCAATTCGAATGATTTAGTTGATTACATGGTTTCATTTTAATTGAATTCGAGCTAGGGTTTGAGTTTTTACGAAAAAGGGAAAAGGAATCGTCTTTGTGGATTTGAGGGGGAAAGTATTAGTTTCTGTTGATTAAGTGAACATATATGTGATGCAGGTTTCTTGCAAATGGTGAATTGTGAATTGTAGAAGCTAGTGAGGATTATATATTTGTGTAAATTATTGCCAAAACAATGGTGGAAAGTGCTGCGTTCCCAGGAGGGTATTATCGGAATACTTTTGAAGCGCCTGATGAATCAGAAGGATCTGGAAGCTCTGCACAGATTGATACTGAGGTTACTGCATCTGAGAATTCAAGTACTCCTGCACGTAAGTGTATTAAGTTGAATTCTAATGATGAAGATCCTTATGGTGTCCAGAGACAAGTTATTTCTTTGTATAACATGTCGCAATCTGAGAGGAAGGATTTGATTTATCGGCTTAAACTTGAGTTGGAGCAGACAAAGATAGTTCTTAAGAATGCTGAGTTGCAGAGGTTGAATCCAGGGTCTGTGTCGTCTACGAGTGATAGGATGGGTTTTGGCACTGCTCAAAAGCTGTCTTCTCGAGTCAGTAGTTCGAAGAAGCCTTCTGATTTTGCAATGAGATCGGGAAAGAAAGTTCGGCATCAGACTGGGACTCCTCGAGGATGGAACCGTGGCTCCTCGGGGAAGTTTGAGTCTTCAAAAGAGTCTATGCCTAGCGCTTCTAACGTGGCACTTATGAAGCAATGCGACACGGTGTTGAAAAAACTGTGGTCCCATCCACATTCTTGGGTTTTTCAGGCACCAGTTGATGTAGTGACATTAAACATACCAGACTATCTCACGATTATCAAACATCCCATGGACTTAGGGACTGTAAAGAAGAACTTGGCGTCTGGTGTATACTCGAGCCCACATGAGTTTGCTGCTGATGTGAGACTTACATTTACCAATGCAATGACATATAACCCTCCAGGACATGATGTTCACATCATGGGAGATACCCTTAGTAAATTATTTGAAGCGCGGTGGAAAACTATTGAAAAGAAGTTACCAGCATGTAGCATGCAAGCTTTGCCTGCATTAACATTGGAACCCAATGATGAAAGGAAAGCTGCCCAATCTGTTCCTCTAGCAAAGAAGAGAAAGATTGCTTCACCCGTTAGAGAGAGTGTTCCAGAACCCGTGAAGCCAATTATGACAGCAGATGAGAGGCATGGATTGGGGAGACAGCTTGAATCACTACTGGATGAACTTCCTGTGCATATCATTGAATTTTTGAAGAAACACAGTTCAAATGGAGGAGAAATTGCAGAAGACGAAATTGAGATAGACATTGAAGTTCTCAGTGAGGAAGTACTGATCACTCTCCGAAAACTTCTAGATGAATATACACAAGATAAAGAAGTGAAGCAGTCAAATGTTGAACCATGCGAAATAGAGGTAATCGCCATTTCACCTGCTGGAATAAATCTTTAAATATAATTTACTGAGAAGAAGCGAATTTCTTTTGTTGCAGCTTCTTAATGGATCAGGACCAAGCAATTCGTCGCTGCAACGAGGTGAAACTCAGATTCTGTTTGCAAACTATGTTCTGAATTTATACTGGTCAGTGATCTCTGTGTGCACCAATTTTCTTTTAAACGCTCTGTTTGTGTGCTCCTTTTCTAGGCAATGAATTAGCTGATGAGTATGTCGGTGGAAATGAACCTCCTATCTCAGGGAGCTCCAGTGGTTGGTTGCAATCCTTATTCCATATATATATATATATATATATTCCTCAACTGATTCATGTTTATATCAAAAGCTTTATATATTGTCCTGCCTTCTATGTTAATATCATGATTATGTCATTTGTTGCCATACAATTATCTTCTTGCCCAAAGAATCAAATAAACTCTAGGAAACCTCATAGTTGTACATTTCCTGTCTATCAAATTTCATATTTTTATTAGATCTCATTAAATTCTATGGTAATTGTTGAGTTCATCAAAATCCTATTTGTTGATGCAATTATTGCTGTCGTGATTGATAGTTTGTCAAATTTGTTTGTGATTATCATTGAAGGGGGAGCTTGTCTCTCGTATCAGTGAACGACAATAGGATAAAAGTCTATAGCTTAGTTAACAAATCTTTGCAGAACCTAGAATCTCAATGTATCATTGAATAGGGGGTTTAGGTCTTTGCAGTATCATGTTATTGTAATAGATTTTTTGTGTTACTGAATAGAGTGTCACGTTTCAGATTCAGAGTCTGGTAGCTCTGAAGATCAATCCGGGGACGCAAAACCCATTGTTCAAGAGGATACTTCCATGGTATAATCTATTATGTCAGTTAATTCAAGGCATGTAATTTGTTGTGAATCTAAAACCACAAAGTTGATAATCTCTCAGATGCCTGAAACGGCGAATTCTGAGGCGCAAAGAGATGAAGATACAAGAATCGATGATCTATTTGAAGGAAGTCGTGAGTACTTTATATTCTCTGGTCTTAAGATTATTCATAAGCTTGAGTGTTTGTTTTTCATTTTCTACCCTGATTGCTCTGTATCACTCTAGTTTCTAGGTAAAATTTTCCGTGAGTAATAGCTAATATACTACACTGCTGGAACATCTATAGTTGGCCACAGTAGGGAAATGTAATAGATGTTGGTCATCACTGCTGGATGCAAAATTTACAGTTCAAGAACTTTCTTTGGATACATATTTACAGTTTGCATCTTTGGTGTATTCGTTACAGAATCTAATGGTGCATTGGAGCAGATGGATATTTGTTCTCAGCCAAAGCCTAGTTCTGATGAAACAGATGGTCAAAATGATGGTGAGATGTTGAGAAAAATAAGCTTCTCTATTTGCTCCATGAATTGAGTATCTCACAGTTTATCGACTTAATACTTCAGGAAATACAGTAGGGACTCAGGCTTCATCTGAGAAGCGGTATAGAGCTGCGGTGCTGAAGAACCGGTTTGCAGATATCATTCTGAAAGCACGCGAGAAAACACTTCCACAGGTCTGCACTTATCCTCAATTTAGCCAATCTCTATTAAACTTAAGCACTGTAGAACTTGATTACGCTTCTGGCTAGAGCTCTTGTTGAAATTGTTACCTGAGGTTCGCTTTTCTAAGCTACTGAAAATCAAAGAGCATATTGGTAAATTGGACCTAGATACTACCACACTCATTGGCGACTTCTGTATTTGCAATAGTTTTCTGAATTAAATGGTGCATCACATACCGTACGCTATCCCTGAAACAGTCCTTTAGATCTTGGAATAATATGGCTTAAATTAAATCTCTCATGAGAGCAGAATGGTACTAAGGGAGACCCGGAAAGGCTGCGCAAAGAAAGAGAAGAACTCGAGCTGCAGAAGAAGAAAGGTTGTTTATAAACCAAAACCCCAGTTTGTTAATTGTGTGTTATATATCCGGGTTCTTCTTACTAGATCAGGTTTCTAGTTTTATGTCTTTTAATCTAAAACCATCTTTTGTTTGTTGTCAGAGAGAGCGCGGCTGCAAGCTGAAGCAGAGGCAGCTGAAAATGCTCGTCGCCAAGCTGAAGCAGAGGCTGCTGCAGAAGCTGCTGCCGAGTCTAAGCGGAAGAGAGAACTCGAAAGAGAAGCTGCTCGCCAAGCTTTATTGAAGGTAAATTGCAAACACATGACTTGCATTAAATGGAAAGCACTCGATAAAGAGAAACATGTGCATATTAGAGCACATCGGCTGATGATTTTAATGTTCCATGAATGTAACTTATGTATCTTTGACTTCCTTGCAGATGGAGAAAACTGTAGAGATCAACGAGAACTCACGGTTTCTGGAGGACCTAGAGATGCTAAGTTCGAGTGCACCTGAGCAATTACCAATCTCAGCTGATAAAACCAGCCCCGAGAGACCGTTAGATGCACTTGGAAGTTTCAACCTCAGAGGAAGTAACCCTCTTGAGCAACTCGGACTTGGAAGTTTCAACCTAAGAGGAAATAACCCTCTTGAGCAACTCGGACTGTACATGAAACAAGATGATGATGAAGAGGAAGCCGAGGCTCCTGCTGTTCCAAACCTAACCATTGATGTGGAAGAAGGTGAAATCGATTGAACAAAAAAAAGTGTATATAGATAATATATACATGTATAAAACAATAGCCAGGGCAGGTACACGTAAGCCACACACACAAGAAAGGAAGGTTTTTGCCCTTTAAGAAAAGGTCCAATCTCTGCCTCATTGTTAAATGAGTTTTGGAATGGATCTTTCTTAAGCCAGTGTGGTGTTTGTATATTTAAACACGAAGCAAACGCTTAAAAGCTTTTTGCCACGAGACTTAATGAGTACCTTCGAATATAGTGGTCAAGACCAATGTGTGTTAAGAATCTATCTTTACCTTTGTTCTTGATAATGTTTGTGTGTGTATCTACTTTTTGGCATCTCTATCTGATTTAGACAGCCAATGGAGATACTAATGACAATAATAAACAAAGATTCAAAAGTAAATTTGGTTTTGAGGTTTCTGTTTTCTAATATAAGAAGATGAAGGCATATGGTTTGAATACTGTTAATAGAACAACCAACACAGATGTGGCGGGGATAGGTGTCGTAAGTGCTAAACAAACGATTCAGAATAAAAATTTGATTTGTGACTATAATAAGCAAGTACAATAGATGCGTAATAATCTATGTTGCATGGCATGAATCTCTATTTCATGACCCTTCGGAATTAGAATCAGAATTTCTTGCAATCTCTTAAAATCTCTGCATCGTGGGAGCGTCCAATTTTATTTTGAAAAAATCGCCATGAAAACTTTTTTTATTTTTGGAAACGTTAAAAAAAAACTTTTGGTAGCCTAAAAATTGTTTTGATATTTTTCCAACTTAGAAAGAGAATAATTTTTTTTTACTTGTAAATGTATTTTCTTATAAACTTATTTCACCTAAAAGTATTTTCAAAGGATGGTATACTTTTGTGTTGTTCTTTTACTCTTTTATCCTCTTAACCAAATATACTCTCTCTAACTTATCCTTTACAACAATACATTTTCCCGATCAAAATAATAATACTAAAAAAACTAAATTAACTTTTTTTTATTTGTTCTCTTTCCATAAATTCTTTTCCGATCAGATCTCTTCTTCTTCTCTCTTTCTCTCCCCATCTCTCCATAAATTTCTTTACAACTAAGCTAATCTCTGCAATTAGGTCATGAATTTCTCGCTGGAGAAAAGTATCCCACTGAAGATCCTATGGTCATGAATCATTCCTATTTTGACTCGTCATGACTCAAATTTGGCTATGTATCATCTCTTTTGTACAAGTAATCGTGGAAAGTTTGTGTGAACAAATTAGATTTATTGTATGTGATGATAAAGTCTCAGAAAATGTAGATAGTGATCTCTGAATGTGAATTATGGATGATGTGGCTAAGACTTGTTGTAGCTTTAGAGATTTCTTCTTTTTTCCCAATTTTGATGGGGTTTTTTGTTTCATCATTAACTCTTATAAACATCGATTTGGAACATTAGCAAAATGATGGATATATAATACATTAAGGTCATTGGTCTCTGGTGGATGCCATAGACGAACAACTACTTGTTGAGAATATATCTGTTCATCCTATTGGAACAAAATTGCTTGTCCATTTTTTCTTGAACACAATTGCTTGTCCATTTTGTCATAGAATAATTAGGACGAAAGTTGGTTTCTTGGTGCGCTAATACGTGAGATTTGTGTAATATGTGATTTCACTTTGCTTAAAAATGATATGTTATACACTAAGTAATGATCATTTAAGGGAAGATTAAGTCTTGAAACAAAAACCGTCAATATACTACCATTGATACATGACCACCCATACGTGTCCATTCAGATGTGAACATGTATACTTTTGCATTCAACCATCTATACGTGCCCATATGTGACCATCTAAACGTGACCATCTATATGCAACCATCTAAACGTAACCATCTATACTTTTGCATTCAACCATATATACATATACATAGTAGAGCTTCAACCATTCGCAAAAGTTGTCTTTACCCCAATCAAAGCTTTCCCTTTTTCATCTCTAGCACATTTAGGAGAAGATACTAATGATCAAAACTAATGCCATGTCGAGAAGAAAATTTTAGAGTTTCTCTTTACTTGGATAATTAGGTTATTGACCAATTATTATTGTTTTTAACAATACGTCCATGTCAATTTATTATCCACACAAACACATACAAAAACTCAAAATTATTGGTAACCAGAAGAAATGGGATCTAACAATTCTACCAAGTTAATAAGAAAAAATGCAATCAAATCCTTTGAAAAAAAAATTAAATAGATTTGATAGAAAAAATAAGAGAAAATGCAGACAAAGGAAGGAGGAGAGGGCGATGAAGGAGGAGAAGACAACGTGTATGATAAAGGAGAGAGGAGAGAGAGAAGAGAGGTGAAAGGTGAGAGGTGGAAGTTACAATAACAAAAATCAGATCTAATTTATTTACTGATATATAATTACAACCATAGATCTAAACCATTTACATTTAATCAACGGTCTAGATCAAATGTATCATAACTATTTTTGTCTCTAACTAAATATTTCTCAACTCTCATCTCGTTAGGCTGCAGGGGCATAGTTGTCCAAAAAATCAACTGAAACCCTCAAAAGTACTAAAAAAGTATATCATCCTTCAAAAGTATCTATATTGCAATGAAAATTTGGAAAAATATCTTTAGATGTAAGAATACGAATCTTGGAGGTTACCAATCAATTATACATGGATTGTTAGAGATAACCAATTAAATTTCTTGAATGAGACAAATTTTAAAAGACTTAAGATTGAAAATTTCTCTCCACAAACCAAATTTCAAATCCATTATTTTCTTCTAATTAAGTTATTTAATATTTTTATGTGTTGGATTTATGTTCCAACTTTTAAACGATGTTTTCCTGTATAGTTTAATTGTAAATATAAGTACTTTTTATATTATAGTAGATTAGGCCCCACATATTATGCGGGTATTATATGTTAAAATTGATAATCTATATGATAATAATCCGTACTGTTATATTCTAATTTAAAATCCGTATTAATTTATGATAATCTATATCAATATATTTTGTTGCTAAATACTTAGAAAAAAGTGTGTATGTTATTACTTTTTGTTGTTTACCATTATAGTTTCCATTTTTAAAATTTAAAAATTCTATTTCTTCTTATTTTTTTGTTTATTATTTCCAATTTATTAAAACTATTTTTTTTTCCTTTTTTAATATAGGAAAGTTTATATTAATTATATTTAACACATGTCATAATCTTGATTACCAATAACACATACCAAGATCTCGTGAGTTACAATTTTATAAACTCTCTTTTACATAATAAGATATACACACATATGGATATACGCTTCCAAAACGTACCCGATTCCTAATTTTTTCATAAAAAATCATTTATGTGTTTCTAAACTTTTCGTTTCCACGTATCCGTTTCCGTCGATGAAACCAGGTTAAAATTCAATTTTAACCTCGGTTTCATCAAAACGGAAATGGATACATAGAACCGAATCGTTTGGAAACGTGGAAACAATTTTTTTGAAAATTTAGGAAACAAATATGTTTTGGAAACGCACACACATACATATAATGACATCTTTATTGCGACTTTTTGTAAAATCTATCTTATCTTTAAAACCGCAAACAAATATTGGTATTAATTTAGCAGCAATAAATATTTTACTGCGAAGCAATTTAAGTCAAACAAAGAAACCGGCTAATATGGATACAACTAGCTAGCTTCTCTTTTCATTAACAGCTTCTTATAGCAAAATACCTAGTGCTAATAGAGTAAAACCAGCACTTGCTAACAAGGTTTGAAAGAACAATTTTTTTTACAAAAAGACGTAATAAAAAACCAACAAAGATATAACCTAGGCAGATTACTCGCCTTACATGCATGTTCTCCAATCTAAACAAAGCAAAACTGGATTCATAAGACAAGATAACAACAACATATAAAATTGTAACTGAAATCGTGAAACATAGATTATACAGCAGTGAACAAAACATATCAAACGAGTGTTTTTTTCTTTTCTAGAAATCCAAGAAGAAAATAACAACCCAACAAATTTATCTCTGTACGTTGGAACAAAAAAAATTGAATTAGAAGAAGAAAAAAACAGAAAGCTTAATTATGTTGTAGAAAACACAAACTTTAGGAAGAAGAAAATATCAAACAAAAACAAGAAGATTTCTACACTCATCCCATATCTCTATAGTCTCACACGTTTGAGAGATGTGCTCGAACCATTGATTCATGGAAAACAATTCGTCAATGGTTGAAATGAACCCACGAGTGTTTTACTAATCAAAAAACAAAACAGAAAACATCTCAAACGTGTAAATGGAATAGAATTTGCAAAATATCAAACAAAAGACACCTTTTGTGAAGATTCAACCAATCCCAAGACTTTTGTTCTCACTCATCGTTGAGAGCAAGAGGTTTGAAATTATATCGAATCTACACAAATTCTGTCTAAGGAGAAAATCGAAAAAATGGTTTAAGTTTTAGATGTGAAGTTAGTTTAGAAAATGAACCACTATTTAAAGAGATGGAAGGGTTTGAAACTTGTTTCCTGCAAAGATAAAATATCAAATTTTAGGGTTGGAAACATTGTACCAAAGATTCTTATCTTATCTACAAGATTTTTTTCCATTATACTACAACAATATTATCCCTTAAATGTATTTTATTACTTATTTATGGTAAATAAGATTTCTAACCAAAATGTAAACCGATAGTTGGCAAAAAAAAATCAAACTTCTACATTGCAAAATAAAACTGTAACATCCACTTTGTAAGAACTTAGACCTCATATATACCATTCATTGTGATAGTATCGAAAAATCGTTACAAAAATTGGTTTGTGTGCATTTTATCATACGAAAATGAATAGTGGGGAGCAACTCGGATTTGGAAGTTTCAACCTCAGAGGAAGTAACCCTCTTGAGCAACTCGGACTGTACATGAAACAAGATGATGATGAAGAAGAAGCCGAGGCTCCTGCGGTTCCAAGCCTAACCATCGACGTGGAAGAAGGTGAAATCGATTGAACCAAAAAAAGTGTATATAGATAATACAGTGAAAATTCTATAAAGTAATAATGTTGTGACCACCAAAATTTATTACTTTATAGAGTTATTACTTTATAGAGTTATTACTTTATAAATAATGTTTAAAATAAATTTTAAAAAAATAATTAATTGATAAATTCATAGTGAAATACAATTTAACCAATAATAAAACAAACTACTAAATATAAATGGTTAATAATAATAATTTTTTTATTAATCCTACTAAAAGTTGAAAATATAATATATTTTGAAACAATTTGTTTATTCTAAAACATCGCTTACTATGAAATGAAAAACATATATGACAGTTATTATTGTATGATATTAATGGGACCATATATTTGTATAGGAGTTTTGAAAAAAATATTATCTTATCATCTTATCTATTAGTGTTAAATTTTGCACCGGCCAGACTCGGACCGGCATAATTTATTACTTTATCGAGTATTACTTTATAAAGTTTTTACTGTATATACATGTATAAAACAATAGCCAGGGCAGGTTACACGTAAGCCACACATACACAAGAAATGAAGGTTTTTTCCCTTTAAGATCCAATCTTTGGCTCATTGTTAAATGAGTTTTGGAATGGATCTTTCTTAAGCCAGTGTGGTGTTTGTATATTTAAAGTTTAAACACGAAGCAAACGCTTAAAAGCTTTTTGCCACGAGACTTCACGAAGAGTACTTAGTGTATTATTAAATAATCTAATAAAAAGTCAAGACCATTGTATGTGTAAGAATCTATCTTTACATCTGTTCTTGTTAATGTTTCTGTTTGTATGACTCTACTTTTTGTCATCTCTATCCGATTTAGACAGCTACCTAACAATGGAGATACCACATTGGAATGACACTAATAAACAAAAGATTTGAAGTAAAATTGGATTTGAGGTTTCTGTTTTGTAATATAAGAAGATGAAGTCGTTAATGCTAAGCAAACGATTCAGAATAAAAATCTGATTTGTGACCATAATAATCAAGTACAATATAGACTTAATAATTATTGAATTTTAACTACATTTTCCAGTAATGGTTCACATGAATGATATTCGAATAAAACTGTAACACTTGGTAAAGCTAAAATAAATCTTTAACTTTTTCAATTTGTTTGTTTTTTCCGACTGCCAAAAAGGTATAAAGTAAAACCGTGAACAACATTTAGAAAATTCATGAATAAATATAGTTTTTTCTTGGTTATATTTATATGTTATACATCACCAGCCGTGAATCTAGATTTTTTTTTACCGGGATCATAATAAATAAACTTAACATATAAAATAAAATATAATGATATAATAATAATAGATGAAACAAATATATGAATTATTGGGAGAATTTAAAAATTTGAATACAAAATGAAGGAAATCAAACACTAATTTTAACCAAATATTTAAGTAAATATAATCAAGTTTACACTAAAAACTGTAAATAAAATAATTTATAGGGGTCACATAACCCCTATCCTCAATGTGCCTCGTCCACTATATCACGATTATAAGAGATTTTCTTTAATTTAGAATCAAACATTTCATTAATTAGAATAAAATATACTACAACTCATCTTTATTTTATTTTTTATTTTTTTTATCAACCTAACTATTAATCAGAGAAATTTTTCTAATTAATAGTGAGATTGACAAAAAAGATAAAATAAAAAATAAAAAAGAGTTGGAGTATATTTTATTCTATATTAATGAAAATCTTTTCTAATCGTGATATATAACTCATTTTTATTTCTACTTTTAAAAAAAAAAATGTTATTTTTTCCTTTATATATAGAAAACAAATGTTGGAAAAGTGCTACTTTTTAGAAGAAAAAATTAGAGAGATGCTATAATTTCCTCTATTTTAGATATATTTTTTTCTCTTTTAAAAAATACTAATGTCACTATTCTCGGCAACGTTTCGGTTTAATGTAGGCTTAGAAAAAGCCTTATTTGGCAGATGATTAGTGGTTGACTCATTTATATTAATTTGATATAGAAATCTTTAAACATAAGTGAATCATTTTCGAATCAACAAACCATTACATCTCCATCCATTGTATCTCCATGAATTTCTAAAAATATTATTGAAATATGAATAACAATATAATACTATATGTAAAATGCAAATAATAATATATTATTATAAGGGTCTCTACTTTTGAAAAACCTATATAATATTATATCATTATTTATATTCTAATATATTTTGAAATACCTATCAAGATGTCAAGGATGGAGACAAGGGATTGTTTACAATTTGATTTGGAAAGTATTCCAAAATTCTAAGAGACAAATCATTTGATACAAACCTGATTGATGTTTAGATTTCAGATCATTTCGTTAAATGTTTCTGAGGAGACAAAGATATAATCATTTTTTACTACTAGCAAGCAAGAGAGTTGCATCATATGAGAGTTTCGGCAATAATCAGCATCGGGTTCCTTTATTGACATCCTATTGCGATTTTTGTAAAATCTATCCAATCTTTAAAACCGCAAATAAATACTTGTATTTAATCTATCAGCAATAAATATTTTATTTCGAAGCAATTCAAGTTAAACAAATGAGAAACCATTGATACAACTAGCTAGTTTCTCCTTTCACTGATAGCTTCTTATAGCAAAATACCTAGTGCTAAAAGAGTAAAACGAGCGCTTCCTAACATGTTTTAAAGAACAAACACTTTTTTACAAAACGACGTAATAAAAAGTCAACAAAGATATATAACCTAGGCAGATCACTCGCCTTAGAGGCATGTTCTGCAATAAGAACAAAACAGGATCTATAAGACAAGATGACAACCACTACAAGATAACATTGTTTTTGTCACCGAAATGTGTGACTGAATTTTTGGTCGCACATTTTTGCTACGAAAGAATGACTACTTTGTGACTGTTTTGTGACTACCGAAATTTAGTAGCTAAAGAGTCGCACATTTGCGACTGACTATTTTAGTAGCAAATTGAGTCGCAAATGTGTGACTGAATATACATGTAGTGACAATTTTGCGACAAACAATGGGAGTGTCAATAGAGTAACAAATTTGCAACTACTTTGCAACGATATTTTTATACCTAATTCGTGACAAAAGCGTAACAAAAAAATGTAGGTAAAAACGTGGAATGTTGGACTACTTAAGTAGGTGAAAACGTGGAATAAATTGATTAGTACTAGAGGTTTGTGGGAAATAAGTCATATAAATGTATTTGGGTAAGTTTCTTGTAATATTTATGTTTTAATAAAAATGACTTTAGTGTAAATGTAAATCATATTTGGGTAAGCTTAATAACACGTGAATAATCTGTTATTTATAAAAAAATGTAGCGAATGTACATAAAGATTCCATTAGCTATACTGGTTCGCTACATGTTAACACCGACAACGAGGTGAGGGGTTCGAGTCCTATGTCGTGTAATAACACGTGTTGGGCTGCTAATTTCGAAGCCCAAAATCTTTTTTGGGCCGGTAATTACGAAGCCCAAACCACTCACGATACAACAACAACCCGACGCCTCATTTCTTTCTCCGTCGACCTCAAACCCCTAAATTCCCAAATTAAACCTAACCCTACTTCATCATCTCTCTCTGTCGATTCGTTCGTGATTGTTGTTCTTGTTCTTGTTTTCGGATTCATCTTCATCGATTCTCCTCCTTCTTCTTCTACCCTATTCTTCTTTGAATCGTTCGTAAACCCCATTCCCAGTTCTCATTCCTTCCGGGTTCGAGTCTTTTCATTTTTTCATTCGAACTCGTCTTCTTCTTCATCTGTCGGTATGTGTTAATCCCTCTTAGTTTCTAGCGGCGAATCGGAATTATCTGGTGTAGATTTTGGGAAATTAGGTCTTGGGTGATTCGTGTTCTGTTCTATTGACGAAGGAATTAGAGGATTTGAGGTACGAATTTTAGGGATTTTCTCAAATTTGGGGAATTAGGTTTCAAATTGATGGATTCGTGTTGAGATTTGAGGTTGGTGTTGTAAAAGCTAATTACGATGATAAGATTAAGGCATGATTAGTTGGATTCTATGAAATGAGACGTTTCTTATGATTCAATCGTGAATTTGTACTAGTGCTTATCATTTATATGTAGTTTATATCTATGAAAGTAGCAAACTGATGCTTTATGCAGTTAATTGATGGGTTTATGTAGTTATGTGTGTACAAACTTGAGCTATCTTTCCCTGTGATTTCTGATTCTGTTGTGAAATTTAGTGCGTAGTGCTTTTTGTTTATAGCAGGGATATGTAAGCAGTTTTTATAATGGTGATTGATTTATGTTTTCAGCCACTGAATGGGTGAAAGGTAAAGCTATGGAGGAAGTCTTGACCATCAAGAACACGTAAGTATCGTTTGTTTGTCTCTTATATTTTTATGTTATAATTTGGCATTCATATTTCCCAAGATAAGGGTGCCTTGTGTCTTGTTCATGTTTTCCTGACTTTAGCGGTATAATCTGGTGTAAGTTGTTGCATTATGCTAACTTGTGTCATTCTTGAAGATGTAATGAGGAACAAGGAGGTCAATTGCACAGAGACTTTGGACGATTTCGATGATGCTTCCACACTCACCATTGATGAACAAAATGAGATTTTTCTAAAGGTGAGTACGTCAATTCTAATTGATCTTTTAATAAACTTTTACTTATGTGGTAAACATTGTTTGTGTCTTCTATGGTTTGTGTTGAACAAATATCGCCTTTTGTTTATTGAAGTTGGTGGTTAGATGTCTCTATTTCTGACCTTGCATAGACTTGAAATTGTGCAAATAGAGTTTACTGTGTAGAGTATATATAGAATTCCTTAACTTGTCTGACATGTTTCCTTTTTATAGTGTACTAAAACAGATTGTAAAGGAAACACGTTTGGGCTTGGCCAACTTCAAGACTTGGTGAAAGGGAAAGGGAAGGTGGCTTATCCAAGCTCTTCTGACTCTGCCTTCTGAGAGATGCAGGATGAACTGAGAGATGCACGTGCAAAGCTCCTAGATCACGATCTAGAGAATATTCGCATGGATCAGGAGCTTCAACACACTCAGGCGCAACTCGCAGAACTTCAAGAAGCTAACAAGGAGCTGGGAACCTTTAAACTCATGTTCGCATATTTGAAACAGAAGACTGACTTCGTCGAGTACCTCATCCAAGCTCAGACAGCTGCAGCGAGTCCAACCTCAGCAGCAGGTAACACCGCACCTGACCCACCATCTGCTACGACCTCACCACATCCACCGGCTACACTAAGTTAAGCTTTTAACTTAGTACTCTATCATCTCAAACTCTCTATGTGATGAAACAATATTTTGGTTTAGTTATAGTGTTAGGTGATTTTTTGGTGTTTCTATTGATGATCTATTTCGGCTAAACAAACTTTAATCTCTTTTTGGATTGTATCACTTTTAAATCTGTATTATGAATTTATGTTTTAAACTAGTTTTTGTGTATTTAATGTTTTCTGTTTTTAGCAACATTTAGAACGAGTAATAATGTCAATGCTTTTACATACAGGTAGTAGCTAAGAGGTAGTTATTTTGTTACTGATATATGACTAAAATTGTTCAAGTTAAGGGCAACTTAGTAGCAAACTCGTTGCTAATAAGTAACCAACTTACGACTACTAACTCGTCACAGTTGTGTGACTATACAGAACAGTAACAATTTCGTAGCAATCGCTAGGTGGTCACAACTATGTTGCAAATTTGCCACTGAATAGTTCTGTCCCACAGTGGTTACAAATTTACTACTGATAAATGGAGTAACAAAAAAGTCGTAAATTTGCGACTGATTTGTCACCGACTCAAATTTGCTACCAACAATTTGCCACGGAATTTTCAGTGGTACACTAGTAGCAATTACGTCAACTGACACCGATTTGTAACTGATTCGGGAGTAGCAAAATCTGTTTTTTCTTGTAGTGAACAACACGGAAAATTGTTACGATTTTATTATGAAATCATAACATAGATTATAAAGTAATGGACAAAACATATCAAACAAGTGTGTTTTCCTAGAAAAATCCAACAAGAAAATAACAACCCAACAAATTTATATCTATACGTTGGGATCGAATAAAAAATTTAACTAGAAGAAAAAGAAAACAGAAAACATGATTATGTTGTAGAAGAAAACACAAACTTTAGGAAGAAGAAAATATCAAACTAAAACAAGGAGATTTCTACACACATCCCATATCTTTATAGTCTCACACGTTTGAGAGATGTGGTCGAGTTTCAACCATTGATTCATGCAAAATCAATTCGTCAATGGTTGAAATTAACCCACTAATGTTCTACCAATCAAAAAACACAACAAAATATGTCTCAAACGTGTAAGAAGATAGATGGAATAAAATTTGCAAAATATCAAACAAAAGACAATCTTTGTGAAGATTCGACCAATCCCAAAACTTTTACTCTCATTCGTTGTTGAGAGCAAGAGGCTTGGAGCTATATCGAGTCTAGACAAGTTCTGTCTAAAGAGAAAAATGAAGAAACGATTTAGGATTTATATATGAATTTAGGTTAGAGGAATGAACCACTATTTAAAGAGATGGAAGAGTTTCAAACTTGTCTACTGCAAAGATTAAAAATCACATTTTAGGGTTGGAAACATTGTACCTAAAGATTCTTATCTTATCTACAAGATTTGTTTCCATTAAACTACGAAGATCTCATCCCTTAAAAGTATTTTATTATTTATTTATGTTGAAAACAATTTCAACCAAAATGTAAAAAGATAGTTGGCAAAAAAATCAAACTTCTACGTTGCAAAATAAAACTATAACATCACTAAGTAAGAACTCAAACCTCTATAATATCATTCATTTTGAAAAAACGTTATTGAAATTTATTTGTGTGCATTTTATCATACGAAAATGGATAGTGGGGAACTAGAAAATTAAGAAGTTATGGGAAGAGAATGAAAGAAGGATATGCCCACTAAATATGGAAGTGTTTTGAAACAAATGGACAAACTAAAAGTTAGAAAACCATTTTCACATAAACCTTTTAGCCATAATTCATGTTATTCGCGTGTTAATTATTTATATATATATATATATATATATATATATATATATATATATATCATATAGGCTCAAGAGGTCTCAAATTAGAGAAACAAAAAAATTGGACGGGAAAGAATTTTATATTTGTGGTATATTTTTCAATGAGAAAATGGTCATTTTAATACCGAACTATCCTTTTGCATCAAATCAAATACAAACTTCCTAATGAGTCACAAAATATACAAATTTTTGTTGACTAGCCAAATTATATAAGTATAAAATTAGTCAATTTTAACAGCCGTTTTAAAAAAAAATACCATCATTTATTGGATTCGTTAAATCTCAGGCCAGCCGCATAAGAGTGATACCTTGGGCATGACCTTTTCTGATGACCATGTCATTGATCCCGACAATTGTAATTTTTCTTTCTTTCCTATCGAAAAGTTTGCTATCCCTTTCCTTTAAAAAAATATATATACTAGATAATGTAACTACTAGGCTCCTCTAAAATTGCCAACACCTCGGAATTACATCTAATGACCATGCGTACTTAGCGGTAAAATAAAAGAAAACTAACGACCCCAAACAGAGTGATAATAGTAAACATATAACTTGCATTAAATGGAAACCATTCGATAAAGAAAAACATGTGCATATTAGAGCACACATTGACAGATGATTTTAATGTTTCATGAAGGTAACTTATGTATCTTTGACTTCAATGCAAATGGAGAAAACTGCAGAGATCAACCAGAACTCACGGTTTCTCGAAGACCTAGAGATGATGAGTTCGAGTGCACCTGAAAAATTACCAAGCTTAGCTGCTGATAAAACCAACCCCGAGAGACCTTTAGACGCACTTGAAAGTTTGAACCTCAGAGGAAGTAACCCTTTTGAGCAACTGAGATTATACATGAAACAAGATGATGATGAAGAGGAACATGAGGCTCCTGTTGTTCCAAACCCAACCACTGATGTGGAAGAAGGCGAAATCGATTGAACAAAAAACAATAGCCAGGGCAGGTTACACGTAAGCCACACACACAAGAAATGAAGGTTTTTACCCTTTTAAGAAAAAGTCCAATCTTTGACTTATTGTTATATCAGTTTTAGAATGGATCTTTCTTAAGCCAGTGTGGTGTTTGTATATATGTAAAGCACGAAGCAAACGCTTGAAAGCTTTTTGCTACGATACTTCATAATGAATCCTTAGTGTAGTTATGGAACATAAATTAATACTCTTTCTCTCATTAGGAAAGTGGTGGCTCAAGCTTTAGTTTTTCACCTATGAAAGTAGAGTAATAATATGGTTCACAATTCACAAGCTAAACCTCCTCTGATTATCTTCAAAATCATTGACCGCCATGTTCGCAACATCATCAACGGTGGAAGGCACAAGAAACATTTGCGAAATATAATCTCCACTTTGATTAGATAATCAAAATCCAAATCTTTCTCAAACCAATCTTAACCTTGCTTTAATTTTTTTTTTGTTGCCAATGTTATTTTATTATAGTTTAGCATTCTTAACAGAAGAGTCATCGCATCTTAAAAACCCTAGCCGCTTTGCTCTCGAAAAACCATCAATTCAGATCTGCCTGACCGGCATGCGGCGGCTCCGATAGCGCCGACGCCGGTCCAATTGTTTCCTCTCTAGCTTGTTTTTGATGTTTGTTTATGCTCTTTTCGGTGTTTGCGGTTCCTTGCGGTGGTTTGTTCTTCTGGGTTGAAGTGAGGCTGGTGAGAGGTCTTGTTGACTCGGGTTTGGATGAGGGTCTTGGTGGAGGAAGCGCCGGACCTTTAGGTCAACGGTGGTTCGGCCCTAATCTCGCCGGAGTTGCAAACGCTTCAGATCTCCATTATCCTTGGGCTAGATTTGTTTCGCGAGACCTCTTTCTCTTCTTTCTTTCTTGCGTTGCCGGCTGGTTCTCTCTTCGGATTTAGGGTGTGATGGTCGAGATTGAAGGTTTCTCTCCTCGACGGAACTTGTTCTGTCCGGAGGTGGAGCCTTTGGGCTGCGGTTTGTCTCGGTGGTTTTGGTGTGAGATCCGGTTTTTAGGTGTCAAGGCTTCTTCCCTAGCTGCTGCGATTATATTTGTGTCCTCTCCGTGGTTCTAGTGATGTGTCCTTGTGGTTGGTGTAGTCTTTAGGTTGGCTCTTCTTGTTTTGCAGGTTCCTTTGTTCGGTCATGGCTTTTGGCTCCGTTCCGGTGTCGCTCTGTTGCGGCTCCTCTCTTGTAAGAGCGGTAACAACCGGTTTGGTTCTAGTATCGCTCCTTGTTTCTACGCGATAGCATTGTTCGAGTGCTGGTTTTGTTCTTGAGATTTCTCTATGGTGCTTTAACGAGTCACATTCATTGTGATAGCACTTCTCTAGAAAGTGAGTGAGAAGTTCCCGCTGTTTCTTCTTTGCCGGATATTGAAATCATGTTCTTGATTCTGTGAGGTAGTTCTTATTCACCATGGGAGGATTGTCACCGTTTGTTTGGCCAGGATGGTCTTCGCGGTGTGTTGATTTAAAGGCTTTCGGTGTTAGGTTTCTGTGCAATGAAGGGTTGTGTAGCGGTTTCGGGTTTGGTTTAAGGTCTTGTATTTAGTATTGCGGATTGACACATTATGGTTATAGGTTCATCTTTTGTATTTTGTTTTGAGTATTAGTCCAAGTCTCTCCTTCGCGGAGCAAGTGTATCGGAGAATCTTGTATTCGTCCGCTTATGTATTCGATCCTTTGTATTCCACCCCTTGCTTAATATAATTATTTCAGATGGAAAAAAAAAAGTTTAGCATTCTTAACAACAAAAAATAAAACAATACCCTAAATATTGATATATCTTTAAGACAACAAAAAGAAAAAAACATGTCTTTGGAAACGCCGTCGCTTTGTATATTCTCTTACCAACCCTTAACCATCTCCATCATCCTCCTCCTCTATATATATATATACATATCCACAACTTCAAAGCTTTAACTTAATTTCCATCACTAATGGAACCTATTACAATCTCCAAAGATCTACCATTATTCTTCTCTATCTTCATCTTTGTTTATCTTCTCGGCTACTTATTTATTTTCCGTAAATGGACTCCAGAGACTCGTCCTTTAGCCTCTAGCTGCTTAATCTCCCTCTTACACGGCGTCTCCGCCGTATACCTCGCCACAAGCGCCTTAATCTTCGATAAAAACCGCGGCTTCTCCTCCGTAAACACCCAATCTCAAAACTCCGTTCTTGATTTCAGCTCCGGTTATTTCCTCGCCGATCTTATCCACCTCGCCGTGTTTCCTTCTCCCGCCGGTGGTGACTCACTCTTCGCCGCGCATCACGTCGCCGTGCTCTTCGTCTTCCTCACATGTCGTTACATGGTGGGTCACGGCGCGTGTGCTTTACTCGCGCTTCTAATCATCGCGGAAGCTACGAGCGCGTGTCAGAATTCGTGGACTTTAGCGGCGGCGCGTGGTCTAGACGCGCCTATAGCGGTTGGGATTCACCGTTTTGTTACGGTGCCGTTTTATGTGTTGTATAGCGTTTGTAGGTGCGTTGTTGCGCCGCTGTTTATAGTGAAGATGACGTGGGTTTACGTCACTGGAGGAGCTGATGACGTCATACCTAGATGGGTTTGGGTTTCGTGGACGGTCGTTATCGTTGTTGCCGTTACCGTTAGTATACTTTGGATTTGGAATTTATGGGTTTTGTTATTTCAGGAAAAATATTCTAAAATGAAAATTGCTAAAAAGATTCAATAAATAGATAAAAATATTTGTCGGCAAAAAAATAAAAAATAAATAGATTAAATATTTAAATTGTTTTCCATGTTTGAGATTTGTTCACTAATTTTAGCTTAAGATAATATCTCCAAATCAATTCATATCTGTGGATTTGGAGTTTTATGCTAACCACTACTAATGCATATCATTTGGATGGATTTAAACTTAATTGGTAGTTTAATATGTGTGCATTTGTAAAGGGTCCGATACAAATTTACAAATATTATAATAATTTTAGGGCCCAAAATAAAGTTTTTAAATAATTAACAAATAGTCAAGGTTTAACACATTTTCTAACTATAGAGCCGGTCCTAATTTGAGACGAAATGTATTAAGAAAGTTTTTGTCATAACTACCAAGTCTAAGAAGCAAAGAAAACTTGGGTTAGACTTTGTCAACAAAATATAAAATGATATTAAGAAGTGCAATTGTATCAAACAAACTTGTTTAAAGTGCGAATGGCTCAAGATAATCATACTTGGTGTTTTATATGATCTAGTAATTTTATAATCTACAACTTCTACAATATATTATTATCATAGAGACAATTGCACGAAAGTTACAAGTGTCCATGGCATCTAACAGATGTATCAAAGCTTGGTCCACAATATAGCATACCTTAAAATTAGGACTAAGAAAAGAGGATGCAAATTTCAAACCAACTAGACTAATGAATTTTTAGTCACTTAATTCTGACATAGTCTTAAGTTTTTAATCAGACTCGTTGACCTAAAAACACGCCACATAATTTAGAAGGTTCCAAAAAACCATAAATTTATGACAAAATTGTCTAGATGCAAAGATCCAGTCGTCATTAATGTTGATAGCTATAAATATGCCAATATTACTTCTTTTGTGATTTATGTCAGTGGCTAGTAACAAACAGAAATTATGAGCTCATCATAACCCATTGCAGAAGAGAAGAGCACGCGATTTTTGAATAAAAAATACATAGTTTTCTCTTTAAAAACTTTATACTTTTTTGTCTTTTGTTTTTCCAACTTCTTAGGTGGTTTCCTTTGTTTAGAAAACGTTCAAGTCTATGTCATTTTTGTGGATTCACTAAATTTATTTTCTTAACCAATAGTATCTCCATCGTATCAAAAACATGCATCGCATGACAAGGACTTAATTTCAATTTAGGTAACCTCAGTTTCTCGATACCACCAGTTTAGGAAAAACCAAATTACTTGGTAGCTCCAATGACAAGCATGTTTATTGTTTTGACTCGAAAGCTTGAAAGGCTGTATTTATATAGTTTTGACATGTAAACAAATACAATGCTTTATCAAAAAAGAAAACAAACACAATAAAGTTGTCTATGTGCCACTGGTTTTTTAGCTTTTAACAATTTTACTATGATCCAAATATTATTTGTGTTATAATTTACGAGTAAAACTTGTAGTCCTTGGCTTGAATAATGATCGTCCTCAGCCCTCCGATCGGGGATAGCACCATCAAGCAAAGTCCAAATACAATGCATATCTGATATATAATAATAAAAACACCAACAAATTCAGCAAACACCCAATTATATCCTTAATTATTAACGCAACCGCTAGCTTCGAAAAGCTAAACATGATCTCAAACGCAAACACAAATACAAGCAAACATTGTGTACTTACCCAGTTGGTCCACCAAGACAAGCTGTATCTTCTGGGTTTGTATATTTTAAGCCACATAACGCAAGGAAGCTTTTTTTGTTTACAAAAGAAAGTAAACAGAATTAGTCTTATTTTAGAATTCAAAAATATAGAAAACAAGAAAAGCGTTTGAAGTAATCGCATGCTTACGAAGTATGTTGTTGGAGCAAACGCAAATCCGCCAAAAAACGCCAATAAACCGCCGAAAAATGGAAAGGTCATACCGACGAACATTGTTGCGGCTGTAAAATCATAATCAATTGCAATTAACGTATAGTTTACGTATCAAGAAACGATTTATACACACATACTTAACTTATACTTACCAACGTAGAAATTGCGGACAACGAACCGGAGGATCCAACTCGGTCTGAAATTCATCTTCTTAACCAATAATGTCTCCATCATATCAAAAACCGGCATTGCATATATCTGAGAAAAATATAATGTATCTTGGTTTAGTTCAAGAATCCGAATTTGGAAGCAATTTTTACTTAAAAAACGGATTAAGAAAAAAAAAAGAATTGATTTACCTGGTAGCTACCAATGACATGGATCACAACAAACATATTTGCGGTTGCAATTAACCAAGCCGGTTTCTTGAGTGTTTCAAGTATGTTGTCATCAACAGTGTTTCCGAATACATAATAACCGACAAGTGCGACCGGAAAGTAACAGAGTGCGACTACAATGTAAGCAACCACGACTCCTTTCCACATTGGTCCTTTCGATGGCTTTTCAGGCGTCGAAGGGATCGTGGCTTGGATCTCAAGGACAACATTATGTCCTGCGTAAGCAAACGCTACTTCGCCTAAAGCGCTGAAGAAGTTGAATACTGTTCCTATGGCTGATTTCGCCTTGTAACCATATTCTACGTTTTCTTGAACGCCTTTAGCGGCTGAGGCTGACCATGCGATTGTGGAGTAGCTAAATATACCAAATGGGGAAAACAAGAATTGGATCAGTTTCATTAATTGGAGATTTTAGTATGAGAAAACCGTACTAGTCGAGACGGTCTAAAATTTGGAGAAGCTGAATTGTACCAACAATCAAGTTAATAACCAACTCATAATTCTACTGGAAACCCGGTTTAGTTACCTGAGAGACATAACCGCAGCAGCGAGGGAGACGCCGGAGATAGAGTTAAAATTAGGTAGATGAGAGAGGACAAAGTGCACGGATGCGAAGATCATGATGAAATAAGTGAGTTTGATCGGTTTACAATCCTCGCATACTAGGTGATGAAATTTCTTGAGAGATTTGCCTCCAGTGACCATATAAACAATGCAAACGC
This sequence comes from Arabis alpina, assembly GCA_900128785.1. Classification (NCBI taxonomy): domain Eukaryota; kingdom Viridiplantae; phylum Streptophyta; class Magnoliopsida; order Brassicales; family Brassicaceae; genus Arabis; species Arabis alpina. Next base: position 3,558,039 of record LT669792.1, read on the forward strand.
CAACTTCCACGATCAGTTGTTGAGGCACGACTATATAGAGTCCGAGTTTCTCTCCAAATGCGTGTTGTCCAAGCTCGTGGTAACGGTCAAAACGCTTTCCTGGAACCATCTCGTGCATCTCCACCATTTGCCATAGTGTGTATAGTGTTATGATCCATGACAAAACCAGAATTACCACACCCGGTCCCCTGTAAACCAGTAATTTTTTTTAATTACTCCCTTCATTTTTGAATAAGCATCGTTTTGACATTTTTCACATTAACTAAAAAACATATTAAAAATTATATTTTGCCTCTAGAAAAGGAACTTAAAAGAAATACCACAACCTAAATATCGCTTTCTAAAAATTAGATTTGATGTTCACATATACTGTTAAAATATGCTCCCTCCGTTCTTTTATGTTTGATGTTCTACATTGTTTTCTTGTTTTCTAAAGATTGATTTTTTACCTTTTCAATGTGTTTTTAATGAACAAATTATGGTGAATTGTTAATTCCAAAACATATTAAATAAAATTTGTGAATTTTATAGGCCAAATATTATTGAAAAGTGTTTAGTCCAAAAAACAATACATATATAATTGAGCATTAATTGGTTTTCTTAATATGTGTAAAAAAACTAAAACATCTAACAAAAAAGAACGGAGGGAGTACATTGGAACTTCAAAACGTCGATTATTTTGAAAAGGAGAAAACAAGTTTAAAACAACACTTAATTTAAAACGGACAGTGAGTATAATTTAAATCTGGAATGTATATGTAACTAGAGGTATTGAAGACAGAAGACATATCATTGTTTTTACTTATATTGAGGTAGAACATTTTGTATGAATAATCTACCACATTACCTAGACGCAAAACATGTAAAACATTAAGACAATATAACTTTGAAGCCACTGGTTTCGATTTCGGTTTCGGTTGAGTGATCAGTTTAGTTCAAATAAAACTATATAATGGTTGGGTTCAAATGTCCACCCCTAATGGAAATTGCATAATTCAATTTGATTTTGTTGGGAGTCGATGCATCATGGTTAGTTATGAAAGAGAATAATTGTCCGAACTTGAAATTGAAACAAAAGAAAAAGAGAAAGTCGTACCACCCGAGCGAAGCCATGGCATAAGGGAGGCTAAGAACACCGGCTCCGACCATGGCCGTAACATTGTGAAACGCAGAGTACCACCATTTTGCGTTCCTTGATGACGTTATTGGAAGCCAATCGTTGATTTCCTTTTCTCTTGCTCTTTTCTCCGCCATCTATTTATTTCATCAAATTAATACCACTATATTGAATTCTATAATCTCTTTCTAATATATGGAAAAGTCATGAAAAACTACAAACTACAAAACATTTCAAACTAATTTCATTTCCATATTGGAAAATTCAAAATTCTGATGATTCATTTAAAAAATTTGAGAAAATCAAGCAAAATAATTACATGTGGCGATTGAGGGTGGGAAGAGGGCAAGGCAGATGTAATAGTAACAAAATTTTATATAATTTTGTTTCTCCTCTTCCCGCCTCGTATCGCACCGTCTCCGGTCGTCTCTTACATATTTTTGTATATATATTTTTAAATTGAACGTTCAGTTTTGAGTTTAGACTTTATAGATATTTCCCGAAAATGGGTATAAAGCTAAAAGACTTGCTAAGACAAGAAAGAAAATACAGTTCATCGAGTTTTGTTCTAACTCCAATACTAATACCAAAATCAGAAATAGAAAGAGAGAAACTAACATCTTTATCGTAATCGTAAGAATCTTCATGAGGAGATTGAGTTCCCATGGTGACACAGAAAATAAGAGAGAGAAAGAGGACAACAAGTTTTCACAAAGCTGAGACAACCGTAATCATATACACATACATATATATAGCTGAATGCACATATATGATATTAAGAGATCAGAGAGAGATTTTTTTGTCTGACTTGTAAAACTAAGATTTATGAGCTGGGTTCTGCTGAATATGCCACGTTGAAAATATTAATACTCAATAAATTCGTTATCTTTGGATTACACTTATCCAGGCAATGACTTGCTTGAAAGTTGACAATTAGAACCGGTCACATTTATTTAACACATTCAGTGGAATTGACTCATATGGTGTTAACTTTGGAACATTCAGTGGAATTGACTCATATGGTGTTCACATTTATTTAACTTCACTTACGCTAGCAAATTCAAGTAAATTGTTGGTTAATTTAATTACAGAATTTAACCCTAAAAAACTCTCGTGAAATCTATACATTTTTGCTTACATACCAAATTAATTGGTTTAAATTTATTTACATGCACCTACCTGTTTAGAAAAGATAAAAAAAAGGATTACATAAATTATTAGAATGTGTTTGTTCACAACACGATCACTACTACCTAAGAACTGTCTTAGTTGTCGTTACACAAAATATACATAGAAATAAAATGAAATATCATAGACAAAACAGACTTACATATGACCAGAATATTATTGGACTAATTGGCCGGTCGTATCCCTCTAAATCAGTAACCACCGATTAAAAATCATTATTTTGGATATTAGTATATTGTTTGTTAATACAAATAGGAAAGGGATCATGCATATATATCCAAGAAGAGTTCTAACTATGTTATGCAGTAAATATGTGAGAACATAAACAGAAACACAAAGAACACAAACATAAATACGTGATTTACCAACGGTATATATATTGTCTACGTTCACATGTCTAAGTTCACATGTAAAAGAGACCATTTTAATCATTGCATTTGCATAAAACCATGGTTTTAGACTACAGTAGAGATGAAAGGAGTTATAGAAAAATCATAATTCATACATAAATTGATTGCCCTAATATCGTAAGTCCAAATTAAATACAAGCTTATTCACAAATTTAATAATCAAATTATAATCTAAATCGTATATCAAAATCCATTGTTTTTGTGCGCATGATCTCTTAACAAGTAAAAGAAAACAATTAGTGTTTTGGGGGTAGGAAGTTTCATAGAATTGTACAAAATGGCACGAACGTACGAAGACTTTTCAGAAAATGACCTGTCAACAATCAGAAGTGCGAATGAAATGTATGATTCAAAATAATATTCATTAAATTCATATAGTCGCGTACTTCATTTTCTTATCAACATTTTTTTAGATTAAATGTATTTGATCTTTGTTTTCTAAGAAAGTGTGAAGAAATACGTTGGTGACGCACAACGCATTCTGATTTTCTAAGCCAAAAATGATGCTAATATTTTTGGGTCAATTTGCTAGATAACTAAAAAAAATTAATAATCAGAAAAGTAACAAAAATGGATATATGTGGCAAAAAATAAACCATTAGATTTAGGTTAATTTGTTAGATTTTTAGTTATTGTTTTTTGTTTGGTTATTAAGCTTAATTTCCCATTTTTTACTGATTTTTGTCGAGGAAAGAGATAAGCCAGCACATAAATACCAAACCCCTAGTGATGTGTGTTTTCTTTTTTTTTTTTTGAAAAAAAGTGATGTGTGTTTTCCCATTACAACAAATGAATAAAAATATAAACAACATCAAAGAATCAAATAAAACAAATCTAAATAATTTGAATGTCAAACGATTGTTAAGATGTTGTTGATCTAAAGAGAAATAATATATATTGTTTCACTACAAGGATATTGAACTATCTCACTAAAGATGATGTCGTTTATGTATATTTATTGTTACCAATAACTACTACACTTTAATTAAATTAAAAAACGAAAATCAGTAAATATATGTAGAGTTTAAACAAGTAAGTAAAAAATGGGTTAAACAAGTAAAATAAATATAATGTTAAATTCTAAACAACGGGTTGACCTTCTTGCTTAAAAGTTTTTATATATATAATCAGTTTCAGAAATTGGAAATATGTAAAATAAATATACATATAAAAACAAATGGATAAAATTATAAACGACATCAAAGAGTCAAAGAAAAAAAACCTAAATAATTTCAATGTCAAACAATTGTTAAGGAGTTGTCATATACTATTTCACTAAAAAGCTACTGAACCATCTTAGTAAAGATGAGATAATATGATGAAAATTTGGAATATACAATTTTTTCATTATGTTATATTTGAATTTTATGAAAGGATGAAAGACAAAATTGAAAGTGTTATAATACCATTATTTGAAAGATAAGAGGTATACACTGTAAATGGTAAAATCAAAATTTTGTTGTTAAGTTTATAAAATTATAAAACTCATGTATCACGCAAACGATGTTTTAGGATTATTTGAGTATCTTAGTTTCTAAACTAAAAATACAATAATGAATATATATCATTTATAATAAAATTCATTAGAAAATAATCAAAACCTTATGAGTTTACATATAAGAGCAATGAATAAAAATGTAAATAAACGATATGAGATATAATCAAACAAAAATAGATTAAATGATTCAATTATTAAGGCATCATAATTGAGCTTCCGCCAATTGCTATGAGGTTGAAGGTTTAATGAGAAATAGGATATATGATTTCACTAAAGGATATCAAAAACATTTAGGAGAAAGTAAAGTAAAAATTTGGAATATAAGATTTGTCCAAAAGAAAAAAAAAATTTATTCAATATAATTGAGTTTCTGGAAGTATAAAAGAAAAAATTAAAAACGTTGCAATATCATAATTTAAAATAAATAAATAATCTTGAGTTTTGATACTCCCTCTGTTCCTAAAAGATAAAAACTTTACAAAAAAATTTTGTTCCAAAAAGATAGAATTTTTACTGTTTTTATGCACTTTTACAAATTCCAAAACAAATACTGAAATACTATTGGTTAAACTTTATTGAAAACTGTAAATCGTAGAAATCAATGCGTTTTCTTAATAAGTGTGCATAACCTTAAACATCTATCATTTTGGAACGGAGGGAGTATATGTAAAGTTAAAAAATGAATGGTCGCGTTATTCATGAATTATACAACAAAATATAGGGAAAATGATATATGATTTTTATGTAAAAGTGTACGCAGTTATACACCATGATGCAAAAAAATTACCTATTTGATAATTCAATATTTGAATCAATGCTTTTAACACTAAAATCTAGGAAAAATTAAAATACTCTTAAAGTGTTTAAGAAAAAGTAAATATATTATGCATGTTACGCGATTATGATTGGTTAAGATAGAAACAACTAAAAATAAAATAATAAGTTTTTAGAAACTAAAAATTATTTATTTAAAATTAAATGCCAAATTGGAAGAATTTCAAAAAAGAAAAGAAAATTTCACACGCAAATTAATGATTGAACATATGATATTATAATATGTTAATGAATATAAAAGATATATACTAACATAAATACTTTGCAGTACACGTTATATATGATATATTTTCCAAACATAAGAAAATAACATAAAAACATCAAAAGAAACAAATCTCGCCCAATGGGCGAGTCCAACCCTAGTATCCTAAAATTTGTTTCTTAACAAACCCAATCATTTCCTAATAAATTTAACAAAAAACTATTCAGTTACTATTTATCATGACTAAAACAAATCAGAAACATAACAATGAATAATCACTGCGTAGAATAATAAACCATCACAAATCCATCATGTTCCTTTTTTTTTGTTTCCATTTAAATTACTTCTCATTAAAAACTAAGGCCCAAGTCCAATAATTACAATCATCTCCTCCTGAGATCCAGCACAGAGGCCCGAATCCAAGAGAGACCCAAAAATGATGATTAGCACCCCTAATCTCTAACACAGCACTCCTAATCTGCTCCAAAAACAAAATCCAAAAACCACTCTCATAGCAAGAAGCTAGAGCTTTGCGTCGCTTACAAACAAGTCCTTCAACCACATAGGATAACTAATAGCTACGTAAGACTGCAAACGAGCTTCGATGGTTACACTTTGTGCTATCCTAAACGCTCCCATATTTGCCACATGATGAGTCACTTCCATCCTCCAGCTTGAAAGCGGAAGAAGAATTGATCCCAGAGCAGAAGCATAGGGCTTAAAATTTGGCCAAGCATTCAGTCGTAATAAGGCTCCAATAATCTCTGGATCCTGAAAAGAGAAGATCACTTTGTCGAAATTATGGCTCTTTATACTTTTCACTGCCCACAACACAACTTCAAGATTAAAATCCATTTTTGACTCTTTTGGATCAAAGGCTCGACGGCTATGTAAGATCACCTTGCCCTCAAAATCTCTTAAGACCCAAGATCCTCCTCCAATACTTTGATCCTTCCTCCATAGATGTCCAATGTTACATTTAAGCCAATCCCTTGGAGGCGTCTTCCAACGTATAGACTTGTGATGTAACTCACAACCTCTACTCCTTTCCTCTTGTATTCCTGCCTCCTGAGCCAAAAACCAGAACTCATAATCTTCCATTACTTTCTTCATAGTCTCTAAAGCCTGGAATAAGATCCCTTTGAAGAAGAATTGGTTTCTATTACACCATATCATCTAAATAATCCATGGAACAGCTCTCCTAATATGAATCGGAGTACTATTTCTCTTCATAACCCCCAACATATAGGAGATGTTGGTATAAATAGAAGTCGGATGGAAATCCTCCTTAGGCCAAGACACATTTGAAACCGCCCACATCTATCTAGCCAAAGAACACACAAACAAGGCGTGGTTCGTATCTTCTCCTTCCAAACCACACATCTGGCATCGTGTATCCACTTTCACACCCCTCTTTATTAACAGGTCAGCCACAGAGATCACATTGCTAACTGCTCTCCACAAGCAATTCCGGATCTTCAATGGAGCTTGCATGTTCCTTCTTATCATTTGAGTTTTGTTTTCTCTATATATCTATTTTACTTCTTTCCCACGGACTGTAAATTGGGCCTCTCTACCAATTTTAATGGGCCTTTAGCAAGCCCAAGTCTAATAATAGTCGGTCGTATTTCCCGGACGAATGTCTGAAAAGCTCCAATCAAGCCATAGTCCTGTCTATCGTACTCCCATTTTGTCCAAAATACTCCTTATATATGAAATCCCGAAATTGGCCTTAATGACTCCATTGACTCGACGTTGACTCACAAAATCGACTCCACGAAACCACACATTCGTCCGAATCGAACCGGACCACTCGTCTCTCACGGACCAGACCAGACCACCTCCACTCGTCTCTCCATTCTCTCTCGGCTTTGGTTGGTCCGGACGAAAGGATCTCGATCTCGTCCCGATCAAAATTTGAATTCATTCGGAACTCAATTTCTTCATTCATATGGCACAATACTCATCCAGATTGTGAGGTCAAATTTGTGAGCTCATTCCCATTTGTGAGCTCGCAATTGGGCTTGAGTGAGTTCAACATTCGCGGTTCTAGTTTGTCGCCATTGGTGGTTCTTGGAGCTTGTAATTGAAGCGTGAAACTTGAAAATTGAGGTAAGTTGGTAGATGTGAGAGCTCGAGGAGCTTGAATTGGTTGAATTAGAATTTGATTTATTCATTCATTCATTCATCGAGCATTTGATGATTTCTATGTATTTCCGTTTTGAGAAATTCTTATTTGGATTTAGTAGATTTGGGATTTGTTAAGGTCCGGTTTGTTGTTTAAGTATAGAGGAATGAATTAAGCTTGAATCAATTGATATTGGATTGAATTGGAGTTCCATTGAATTGATTGAAGTATAGAGGATAGTTTTGTTTTTATGTTTTATGCAGGTACAATGAACAAAACAGTCATATATGCTGAATATGGAGGTAAATACATCGGAAAAGGAGATAAGATACGATGGGATTCAAAAGAAGCTACGGTCTATGGTTTAACGTTTAAGGAAAATATAACATACGCAATGTTAGTGGATAGATTAAGCAGGAAGATTGTGGTAGATAAAGATCGGGAAAAAATGAAATTGAGTTATATTCCATTGTTGTTGAAACCTCCAAGGATTGTGTACATTTTGGATGATGATGATGTCGATGGATACGTATGGACTACAGATAAAAAGCAATGTAGAAGTTCTTTGAATGTGGAAGTAATTGTGTGCAAGGAGCGAGTTGTAACGGAAGGAAGTGCAGTTGGAGTTAATTATGGGGATTCAAATTCAAATGGCAGAGTAACTGAGAGGTCTATGATTCCGATAGAAGCTACAGAGAGAATTGATGAGGCTGAGAGAAATGGTGATGAGGGTGAGAGAAATGAGGACGATGAGGGTGAGAGAAATGATGAGGCTGAGAGAAATGATGAAGCAGAGAGAAATGATGAAGCAGAGAGATATATTGACCATGGTGAGAATGTTGGATATATTGAGTTTCCTGATGAAACAGGACAGCAAGGACATGAGTATGTTGAGGAATGGGAAGATGGTTTAGGCTTTAAGGAAAGGCAGGAATTTGTGGCAAAGGAAGAAGTGCAAAACTTATTGTTGAGAGCTGCATTTAAGGAATACTATGATTATGATGTATTAAACTCGGATAGTTACAGATACGTAGTTAGATGTAGTGCAGGAGGGTGTGATTGGTATTTACGGGTCTCAAGGCCTCGATATAAAACCAATGACATTTGGACGATTAAAACATACAGGAAGATGCATTCATGCTCTCGTGCAAGTGCGAGCACAAGCAGCACTACAAAGAAAGGCACTCCACAGTTAGTTGTAGATGTTATACATGAAGAATTTCCAGGGGTAGTGGACATCCCATCTCCTAAACTTCTGGTGGATTTGGTTATGTCCAAAGCCGGAGTGAAGGTGTCATACGAAACCGCTTTGAGAGGGAAACACTTAGCTGTATCAATTATACGTGGTAGTCCAGAAGATAGTTACAAGAAGTTGCCTGCTTATTTGTACATGTTAGAGAAGAGAAATGCTGGGACTATAACAAGTTTGTTGTTGGATAAAGACAATAGGTTCAAGTACGTATTCATTGCGTTGGGTGCTTGCACGAAAGGGTTTTCAGCGATGAGAAAAGTTATTAGTGTGGATGCAACCTTCATGAAGTATGGTGGTGTTCTAGTTTTTACCATGGCTCAAGATCCTAATCGTCACCATTATCCTATTGCATTTGGTGTCCTAGATGGTTAGAATGATGCAAGTTGGGACTGGTTTTTCAGGCAGTTGTTGACAGTTGTACCAGATAAAGAAGATTTGGTTTTTGTTTCAGACAGGAATGCAAGCCTTATAAAGGCAGTTGCTGCGGTGTACAAGAAGGCTTTCCATGGTTATTGTGTGTTTCATTTGTCCCAAAATGTGAGAGAAAAAGCTGCTAGTGGAAGTAAAGAGTATGTAGGGAAAAAATTCAGAGAAATTGCGGGAATTTATACGAAGATGGAATTCGATAAGGAGTATGCTGATTTCAAGAGAAGGTTTCCAAAAGTAGGAGATTATTTGGATAAAAGTGTAACCCTTGACAAATGGGCAAGGTGTTATTCTAAAGGAGAAAGGTACAACATCGAAACGACAAACATGTCTGAATCTATGAATAGTGTTTTTCAGAAAGCAAGAATGTACGCCTTACTGCCTATGTTTGATGCGATTATTGGTAAAATTTCAGAGTGGTTTAACAAACACAGGGGTGTGTCGGGTAATATACCAATGAGCCACAAAATGGTACCCTTTGTGGAGAATGAATTGCACCCTAACTGTAAAATAGGGGCAAAATTGAAGGTGACAGTTTTGAACACCTTTTTAAGGGAGTTTAGTGTGATTGGCATGGATGGTTTAAGCTACGAGGTGGACTTGAGGAGCTTTAGCTGCAGTTGCAAACGTTTCGATATAGACAAGTACCCTTGTGTTCAAGCTATTGCCGCTGTTCTTGTGTACGGGAAGCTCGAAGAAAGAATAGTTGACTTAAATATCTATGATTTGTGCTCGGATTATTTTAAGTCAGAGACGTGGGCATTGGCATATTGTGAGACTATTTATATAGTCCCACATGAGTGTCACTGGACATGTCCGGATGACATACTTTCAAAAGTGTCATTAGCTCCACAATATCCAAATAGAAGGGGAAGATATCAAGAAAACAGGTTTACTCATCCAGGAGAGCGTCGTAGGAAGAAGAGAAGGACGAACAACAAGTATGTGAAAGGGAGAAGCTTGGGTGAATGGATTGGACTTCCTAGTGTTGGTTGAATTTTATTGTATTCAAAGTTGTGATTGGACAAACTACAAAAACTGGTCTAATTATGAATTGTTTTTGGTCTAAAAGCCAATTTATTTATAAATGATATTTGAAAGATGGTTTAAATGAAGGACATATGATATACAACAACTAATATAACAACTAATCGTGACTGTTTAACAAAAAAAACATGAGTTCATATTTGGTTTTACATTTTCCAACATTTCTCATTTAAAACCTTATAGTATTATTGCAACTTTGAAACTCACTATCCACCATATGATTCGAAATATGTATACGATTTGTTTCCAAACATTTGACACCACGAAAACGTTGGAGCAATGAAATAATGGCGATCGAATGAGTGAACAACTGAAAATTTCGTAATTGTCATTGGTGTAACTACAAAAAAGTTAAAATCCGGAAAAGAACAACTGTTTGATGGTTTTGTACAACCATAAACTAGATCCAACTGCTACCACTTGTAACATAACACATGTATAACACGTTTTTTATAACACGTTTTTATTAATTTTAAAAACTTATTTTTAGGAAAACTTATTATTTTCCTTTCCTAAAACAACAACGCGGGGGGAAACAATACTTTCCCTTTCTTCTCTCTCTCTCCTCTCTCTCACTTACTTTCCCTTTTTTCTCCGATTCTTATCACACTCCTTCGACGGACCTCCTCCGACTCACTCCAAGGTTAGATTTCAATTTCGTACTGTTGTAATTTGTTTCCGTTTATGGTTTAGGGTTCAACGAAATTGGGGTTTCTAAGATTTGGGGTTCATCGAATTTGGGGTTTTAGGGTTCATCTAGGGTTCATCGAATTTAAGGTTTTCATCGAATTTGGGGTTCATCGAATTTGGGGTTTTAGGGTTCATCTAGGGTTCATCGAATTTGGGGTTTTCGTGTTTTATCAATTTGGGGTTTACGGAATTCGGGCATTTAGTTAAATTATGCACTAACTCATTACATCGAATTCTCCTAGGCCGAGAACATGGTGTCCATCTTTGATGATTTCGATACTGGCTCCAACAACAGCAACTCGTCATCATCGGATGACGAAAACCCATTTATGGCAGCCTTACTGGAAGAATTTAGGGTTCCGGTGTCATGGGATGGTAAAGGTATTCCGACCCATTGTTATTGTGGATCCAAGGCTACGGTGTTGCACACGCGTGGTGTTCTCAACAATGACCTAAAAGTCTATACATGTCATGGAAATAGGAAGGTAAGAACCATGATCCAAGGTCCTAAGAACCATCATCTCTATAATCGTTATTTACTTTACTGGGGTGTTCATCATTTCGCCTTGTTGGCTTTTGGTTTTTGGTTTTTGGTTAGGACGGAAAGGAACACATTTGGAAATTCTATGACGAGGCAGTCGTCGAGGAGATTACTGCTATGAAGACCAAAGTTAGTGACCTCAAGAACGTGGTTGGTTTTCTTCAATCTAAGGTTCTTTAGCTTCAGGCGAAACTTGAAGAACCTCGACGTTAAGACACCGGCTGGTGGGAGTGAAACTGGTTGTTGTAATTGTAATTTGTTGCTTTCTAATTTTAATTTCAATGACCTTGCGTTTCATGTTTGTGTTTCTAATGATATCATATATTATGTTGCTTTTGTTTGTAATGATATTATGTTAAATGCCTTTATCTTTTGCACACAAAAACAAAAACAAAATAACCATTCCAAATTGTTTAACCAGTAGTACCAGTTCATAAAAACAACAACAAAATAACCATTCCAAATTGTTTCACCAGTAGTTCCAGTTATCGAAAACACATAAAAAAAACCGAATCCAAATTGTTTCACCAGTAGTTCCAGTTATCGAAAACACATAAAAAAAACGAAGTACAAGCTTGAAGATATTATACTCAATTTCATGGGTTCTTGCGGGAGCGCGTATTTGGCTTCTCAAAGTGGCCACTTACAAGGTTTGAGTAGCTTATCCTCCTCTTCTTCCCCTTGTTCTTCTCATTAACCTTCTTCTTCTTCTTCTTCTCATTCACAGTGGAAGGTTCACCACCGAGTTCCTCATCACCGAGTTCCTCACCACCGAGTTCCTCACCACCTTCCAATTCATTCTCCACACCAGTCCTCACTTCCTTATCCTTCGCACTAGAGGGTTCACCACTTTCCACTACCTTCTCCATCGGTGGTACAAAATTCATGAAATACTTCACTTTTTTATCCAAGTCCGCAAGCTTCTCTGAGACCTCTAGTTCTAGGTTTGTCACCTTACCACCAAGTTCCTTCAATCCAGCTTCCATAAGATCTTTGAGGACCTTAAAGCAGTCACCACCACTCTCCTGCACCTTCCTTTTTCTTTTTGCCGTGGTAACAACCTTCGTCTCAACTTTCCTACCTTCCACATCATCATTGAACATCTTTTCGAACCAAATATTCTTTCTTTCATCAAACATCTTCATCCAACCATCAACAATTGCATCATAATGATCATCATCCTCCAGAGCATCCATGATATCCTCCATAAGAGGAATCTCTTCCAATCTAGGTTCCATGATACTATGGATATCCTATGATAAAAGTTCAAATCAATTTCTTGTAATTAATCATCAAACCATACTCATTTACACTACAATCTAAGAAGAATCTAATAGGTGTTCTCTAACCTTTGAGTTGCCAAGTGCTTCATTTAGATAAGACAGTGGATAACCTTTCATGTTGGTTGTTTTGAATCTGCTCTTGCACATCCTAGGGCAATCATTCGTTACTGCTTTAACTGGTTCTCTGAACTTCTCCATTAAAACAGGTATCGCCTCAAATGGTAGGAGCTACTCACAATCAAAAAATGACACAATAACATAAGAAAATACTCACATAATCAACAACGCATAAACTAAATTACGTAACCACATACCTCCAAAGGATTTATGAAAAATGGAAAGGTCCAATATGGTTTGGCGACTCCATTACACCTATCCACAATATGGATTAACCTCTCCATAGTGTGATCAAAAGACAGTCGACCCCATGGAAAGGTCTTGCACCACTCTAAATCAGTCACAGCCCTTCTAAATATGTCTTCTACTGGAGGTGCTTGTTGGGGTCGGATTTCACCCGCTGAGTCTCGACCTCCAAAGTTATGATGAGCAACGCGCATGTTTCAAGCAAGCAAGAGGTAATATAACCCCTAGGTCATTTCACCCACAGACGAAGGTGAAGACCTCCTGAAAACCCCTAAATCCTTTGAACCTTCTACCTGTTGAAGGAACCTTCGAAGTGGTCTTCGTCTCGGGAGGAGCCATGATGCAGCGTCGGAGAGGTCACAGAGCCAGCAGAAGGCGCTGCAGAGACGAAGACTGCCTGGCACCGATGTCACTGAGCAGTGACACCGATGACAGGCAGTGGTGCCGACGTCACTGCCCAGTGACGCCGATGTGCCTGGCCTCATCGGCATCCAGGCAGTTGACATCGGCGCCTGAGCCTTTCCATCGGCTTCAGGTCCTTCAACGCCCGTCAGAACTTCAACAAGGGTTCCAGAAGGTTCAGCATGTCAAAGCCCAGCAGCGAAGCCCACGTAGGCTCGACCGACATAGGCGAAAAAGGAAATCCCTAAGGGTTTAGGAAAAAGGCTTAGCCGACTTAGGGGGTTATATATAGGAATGCAGAAACACTTGTAAAGATTCATTCACAATTTTCATCACACAAGCAATACAAAGCAATTACAAACCCTAATTTCTCTCTGCTCATCATTGTTCTTCATAGCTTATCTTCAGAAATCTCTGCTTCCTCTCGAAACCCTTACAAATCTAATTGTGCGAATTCCGGCTTCCACAATTTGGCGCCGACTAAGGGGATCTAGAGACTTTCTTACACAAAAAGCTACGTAACAACTCAAAGATGGTGAGCGGCGAAGAGAACACGTCCCGCAGAGAGAACCGGGAAAGAGAACCTTTGGTCGAGGCTACTGCTGCCAAAACCCCTGCTCATGGTGACCTACCCGAGGTGAAGAAGATGCTAGAAGACTTCCTCACCGAGCAGAAGAAGCAAGCCAAGATGATCGAGGAAAACTCAAAGGAACTCAAAGCTCTTTCGCGAAGAAAACGCGAAAGACCCAACACGGCGAGACTCAGGGCGCGCGTCGACCCTCAACGCCTCGACTTCTCAGCGCCTCGCACTACTCAGGGAAACCCAGAGGACCTACCACCACCACCACCACGTCGGGAAACGGACAAGTCTCCCGAACGCGTCGTGGATATCTCTGGCCAAGAAGAACCAGCTCCTACAAAGCGTGCACGCGCGGAAGGTGCAGAAGGCAACAGACAAGAACCACGCGCCTCTGATACTCGAAGAGCGTCAGGCTCTTCCAAGACAGAGATCGTGAAAGACACCTCGGAGTACACCAACTACTCTAGCAAAGAGCGGTACAAAAAAGAGCAAGAGCGTAGAGCGTTCAAACGCTCTTACGCTGCAGAGCTCGCTGCAGTAAAGGCTCAGATGGATCGGGTAACCTCAGACCTAAAGCGTACCCAATCGCAGATACACCACGGAACGGGGAAGGCTCCTGCCATCGCTCACGTACTAAAAAAAGCAAGGAACACACCCTTCGACAGTCGAATCGCGAAGACAAAAATCTCCGACCCTGGAAGAATCAAGTTACTAGTCTACGAAGGAACTACAGACCCTTCGGATCATCTGATGGAATTTGAAGTGGCCCTGGGGAGAGCAAACTTTAAAGAAGCAGAAAGGGACACCGTCTACTGCAAGCTGTTCGTAGAAAGTCTCAAGGGGCCTGCCCTTCAATGGTTCTACAAGCTGGAGAAGAATTCAGTTCACACTTTCCTCCAGCTTTCCGAGTTGTTCGTGCAGCATTACAACATCTTCATGGAGCGGAAAATCTACGACTCGGAACTATGGAATAACAAACAAGGCGAGACCGAGAGTCTTCGGTCTTTCATGACAAGGTTCAAGAACACGCTTTCAAAGGTTGAAAGTATATGCAACAAGTCAGCCCTAGAAGCCTTGCGAGGAGCACTTCGGTGTCCATCTCCATTCTGGCAAGAGATGAGTCTCAACACGCCAACGAAGATCCAAGACGCTCTGCACCGTGCTGCTGACTTCGCTCGAACCGAAGAAGAAGTCCGTGCTAGGAATGGTATGAATCCCGCCTACATCCAATACGAGGGAGGATCCAGAGGGGTCCATAACTACCAAGTGGAGTCGTCGGGTTACGAAGAACCGAAGGAGTATGACGAAGAGTTATACTGCGATTTCCACAAGGCAAATGGACACTCAACTGCAAAGTGTCAGGAGTTGGGGCAGCAGCTCATAGCCAAACTGACTGAAGGCACATTGAAAGGCAACGTCAGCCTGTCAGACTTAAAACCCAAGGAGAAAGCTCCTGCCAACACCGAACAACAAGTGGATACTCCCAGGCGCCAACGTCGCGATGATGGCATGGAAAACGAGGACCATCACGAAGTTATGAACATGATAATGGGAGGCTCGCAGTACTGTGCTGACAATGAGACTGCGATCAAAGCTTACCAATGCCGCGCTGACGTCTGCACGAACATATCAGCACCTGCAAAGCCAAGTCTTTCCAGCGACCCTATCACCTTCGACGAGCAAGACACTGAGGGTCTCGATCAACCACACAACGATCCTCTGGTAATAAACTTGACTGTTTACGACTTCAACGTCGCTCGGGTTCTTATTGATACAGGAAGCTTGGTGGATGTCATCTTTAAGAAAACACTTGAGCGAATGAAGATTAACCTATCCACGATCAAAGGGAGGCCTAAACCCATAACAGGTTTCTCTGGCGAGCCAACTATGACGATGGGAACAATTCGCCTTCCCGTCCAAGCTGACAACGTTAAGAAGATGGTCGACTTCACCGTCTTCGATCATCCAAGAATTTACAACATGATCATGGGGACTCCTTGGCTCAACCTGATGAGAGCTGTGCCTTCAACATACCATTTATGCCTCAAGTTTCCCACACCCATCGGCGTAAAAACGAAATGGGGCAACCAGAAGGAGTCTCGTATGTGTTTCATGGCAGAGCACAAGCTGAGGAACACCGAGAAAAAGAAGGAGGAATCTTCACCTCAAGAATCACGAAAGAGGAGAAGGACCAGTTCCGAACATGTCAATGATTTGACCAACCTTCTACAGCAGTTACAGCTCGCAGAAGCTACTGAAAACGCAGAGCCAACGCGTCTGCAAGTAGCAAGGTCTGCAGCATGTCACCACCGCGAGCCTACATCACCGAAAATCCTCCCACACCACTCCCTAGTGGTTTGCAAGGCACTCGAAGGGTACTGCCACTAGTACCTTTTGAGGCCTCTGGAACGAACTACGAGGCGACTTGATCCCTGCAAAAGGGTACGTAGGCAGCTTGTCTCCGGACGAGTTCAGTTGCCTTCCTCCGTAAAAGGAGGGGGGAATGGGGTACGTATACTCGTATACTCCCATCCTTTACTTCCACCATGCTGAAAACATCGAACATCCTTTTCTGGATTTATTAGACAAGTCTCGAGCACTTCGTCTACGTCCTTCTCAGGATTCACTTGACACAAGTCTCATAGACTTCATCACTTACATCCTCTATGGATTATTCAAAGCCTTTTTCAAGCAAGTTCAATCCACTGTCGTTGTTGTTGGCCACAGCAACAATGTGTGAACCTGAACACATTGACATCCATCATCGGATCCTAAGCGCGCTATATAAGTTATAACGATCAGTTTCTGGGCTTTTGACCCCGGCTGATTCTAATGTTCAGATCCTGGGCTGTTGACCCTGGACGTTCATTCAAAAACCCAACAACAACGTTGGTAAAAAGTAGCTGCCAATGATTACTTAGGTTTATACACCGAATAATCATTCAGAAAACCCAACAACACGTTGGTCAAGTCAAAAGGTGTGATCGCTTCTGAACAGACGTGTTCGGAAAGCACCGCCATTCTACAAAACCCAACAACAATGTTGGTAAAAATGGAAACCCAACAACAAGCGTTGGTAGGAAAGGACCACAAGCGCACTTGCGATTTTGCTACTCTACAATCAAAAACCCAACAACGACGTTGGTACAAACAGCCAAAGGCGTTTCAAGTGTAAACGACCATCAACTTATACTAAAGGCTTGGTCAGCAAAACAATTATCATTACTCTTATGATCTATCAAAGACAAAAAAAAAAGGCATAAAAAGAGAAAGTCAATCAGTCATCGATTTCCTCGTCACCATCCTCATCGTCGTCTGCCTCGACGTCGTCTTTGTCTGTCTCAACGTCGTCGTCTGCCTCGACGTCGTCGTCGTCTGCCTCGACGTCGTCGTCGTCTTCCTCGACATCGTCGTCATCGTCTTCCTCGACGTCGTCGTCATCGTCTTCCTCGACGTCGTTGTCGTCATCGTCGTCGTCTTCCTCGACATCGTCGTCGTCGTGCCTCGACATCGTCGTCGTCGTGCCTCGACGTCGTCCTTGTCTGTCTTGACGACTTCGTCGTCTGCCTCGACGTCGTCTTCGTCTATCTTGACGTCGTCGTCGTCTTCCTCGACGCCGTCGTCGTCTGCCTCGACGTCGTCGTCGTCTGCCTCGACGTCGTCGTCGTCTGTCTCGACGTCGTCGTCGTCTGCCTCGACGTCGTCGTCGTCTGCCTCGACGTCGTCGTCGTCTGCCTCGATGTTGTCGTCGTCTGCCTCGACGTCGTCGCCTGCCTCGACGTCTTCGTCTGTCTCGACGTCGTCGTCGTCTTCCTCGACGTCGTCGTCGTCTTCCTCGACGTCATCTTCCTCGACGTCGTCGTCTGCCTCGACATCTTCGTCTATCTCGACGTCGTCGTCGTCTTCCTCGACGTCGTCGTCGTCTGTCTCGACGTCGAAAAAAAAAAAAAAAAAAAAAACGGGTAAAGGCTTCTCTTTCCCTCAGCGGATACCAAAAATCTTCAGAGAAAATTTTCATTCTCGGAATTCATCTGTCCCGTTGCGAAAAACATCGTTGACGTCAGCAAACGCAACGCGGAGTCTTAAAATCTCCGGAAAGAAAAAAAAAAAAAACTTAAGTACGGATGTCATTGACGACAGTAGACGCTATCAGCTCTCGCAAGCAGAGCACGAAGTCTTAAAATCTTCGAAAAACGGAAAACAACGTTTACAGTGTTATCAACACTAACGACTCAAGCCTACGACATCATAACTTTGAACAGCTAAACTCGACACCCAATGGTCCTTAAACTCGACACTGTTATCATTAACACTACCGAGCTGGGGGGCTAACTGTTGGGGTCGGATTTCACCCGCTGAGCCTCGACCTCCAAAGTTATGATGAGCAACGCGCATGTTTCAAGCAAGCAAGAGGTAATATAACCCCTAGGTCATTTCACCCACAGAAGAAGGTGAAGACCTCCTGAAAACCCCTAAATCCTTTGAACCTTCTACCTGTTGAAGGAACCTTCGAAGTGGTCTTCGTCTCGGGAGGAGCCATGATGCAGCGTCGGAGAGGTCACAGAGCCAGCAGAAGGCGCTGCAGAGACGAAGACTGCCTGGCACCGATGTCATTGAGCAGTGACACCGATGACAGGCAGTGGTGCCGACGTCACTGCCCAGTGACGCCGATGTGCCTGGCCTCATCGGCATCCAGGCAGTTGACATCGGCGCCTGAGCCTTTCCATCGGCTTCAGGTCCTTCAACGCCCGTCAGAACTTCAGCAAGGGTTCCAGAAGGTTCAGCATGTCAAAGCCCAGCAGCGAAGCCCACGTAGGCTCGACCGACATAGGCGAAAAAGGCAATCCCTAAGGGTTTAGGAAAAAGGCTTAGCCGACTTAGGGGGTTATATATAGGAATGCAGAAACACTTGTAAAGATTCATTCACAATTTTTATCACACAAGCAATACAAAGCAATTACAAACCCTAATTTCTCTCTGCTCATCATTGTTCTTCATAGCTTATCTTCAGAAATCTCTGCTTCCTCTCGAAACCCTTACAAATCTAATTGTGCGAATTCCGGCTTCCACAGTGCTCCATCTCCAACCTTAGCATTTCCAATGATGATACTCGATAAGAAGTACAATACCGCCATCTTTAATCTATCTCCACAACGTTTCATTGACAAAAACTTCTTCTCAATAGCACCATATGTTGGTTTTTCCTTCTTGAAATACTTCTGAACAAACCTAAAATTTCCAAATGCTTTGTAGCCTGATGGATATGATTGACACTTCAAACCAGACAAAAGTCCATGTTCTCTCATAGAATATCTTATTGGAACCCCATTGACCACAAACCAAGCTTCTCTTTTCTTATCTGTCTTCGCCTTGCGGAGAAGAAGCATCCACATTCCCATGGTCATGTGATTTTTGTCCTTTGGCATGTGAAAAAAATGACAAAACTGTGGGTTTTCTTCGAACCATTCCAACTCTTCCGGATCAAGCGTGCTTTGTAGATTCGCAATTGCCTTGTCAACATAACACTTGGTCACGATTTTGACTGCCTTCCCATACTCACTATTAGGGAAACACATCTCCAAAGGCTGCATTGGTTCATATACTATCTCTGTATCCTACAATTCAAATCACAATATCCACATACAATTTTACACAAGAGAAATAGCATTGAGATTTTTGAAGTACATGGAGATGTCCAAAATACATACCATTGCAACCGTTGTTGGTTGCGACTCATGCGCGGTTCCTTCATCATCGTCTTCCTTATCAGACCCACCATTGTTTTCCTCTTCTTCTTCCTCTCCATTATCAGACCCACCATCGTCTTCCTCCAAGGATTCTTCTTCGGTTTCTTCTTCCTCCAACGATTCTTCTTCGGTTTCTTCTTCGTCTTCTTGTTCTTTCTCTCCATCTTCTTTTTCTTCTTCCTCTCCATCGTCTTCTTCTCCCTCGTCAGACCCACCATCGTCTTCCTCTCCCTTGTCAGACCCACCATCATCTATTTCAACTTCTTCTTCTTCCTTATCTTCCACCGGTGGGTTGGGTTCCGATGAGTTGGGTTCCGGTGACACTGTGGGAGGATCGACTGTCGGAATCGATTTGTTCGACTTCTTCTTCATCTTCTTCGGCGGTCCGATAGATGTCTTCACCATTGTATAGACCTTGATTTTTGCCCCTCTTTAACGCAGTTAGCCGAGTTATCCTTCAGTTTTGAACGGTTTTGATATGACGAGGGAGATCGAAAGTTTCAAACTAAGAGATTTGTTAGGGATTTCAAAAGCTTTTGGAATTTTATCGTGAATTCGGATAGATCCGACTGACATCTGAATGGGTCGAATATCGAACTGGATACCGCTGGTTGGGTCGTAATTAACGTGACTTTGGCCTGGTTAAAGAGTAATTTACTCTCAAAACCGTCCGATTAAAATAATCGGAATATGACGGGTGCATTTGAGACATTGACTTACCTGGGGGGAGCGTTTCAGACATTGACTCCGTATTTCCCTCACCTCCAAGAAAAATCCATTTCATAAACCCTAACAAACCCCTTCCTCTTTCTCTAAGCTTTTTCTGCGATAACAATGGGAACCCAACAAGCAGCGATCTCTTTCCTCACCAATTTAGCCAAGGTAGCCTTCGGTCTTGGTACGGCGGCGACGGTGGTGAACACGTCTTTGTACACCGTCGATGGTGGCGAGAGAGCTGTACTGTTCGATCGATTCAGAGGAGTTATGGATCAGACGGTAAGCGAAGGCTCTCACTTCTTGATTCCATGGCTTCAGAAACCTTACATCTTCGATATCCGTACTAGACCTCACACTTTCACCTCTACTTCTGGTACTAAAGATCTCCAGATGGTTAATCTCACCCTCCGTGTTCTCTTTCGTCCTGAGGTATCGTATCTTCTTCCCTTAGATCTCTCTGTTCTCGATTTCGCATTCGATTCTCAAGATTCTGTGTTTGATTTCGCGTTTTTCTGTGTTTGATTTGGTGAAGAGGTTTCTTGTTTTCGTATGTGTGATTTGGTTTGTTTGATGAACATTTCTCTTATATAGAAGCTTTTAGTGTTAGTGTTAGATTCATGTTTATGCGTATTTGGTTTATGTGGAATCTTGAGGAATTTCAATGTGTTGATTTTGGTTGTATCACTGTGGAGGTTACGCGTCTTCCAAGCATATTCCAAACATTGGGTCTTGAGTATGACGAGAAGGTTCTTCCATCGATTGGAAACGAGGTTTTAAAAGCCGTGGTTTCGCAGTTTAACGCTGATCAGCTACTTACTGAGCGTCCTCAAGTATCAGCGCTTGTTCGTGAGTCACTTATCAAGCGTGCTAGGGACTTTAACATTGAGCTTGAAGATGTGGCGATTACCCATTTGTCGTACAGTCCAGAGTTTTCGAGGGCGGTGGAGCAGAAGCAAGTGGCGCAACAGGAAGCGGAAAGGTCTAAGTTTGTTGTGATGAAAGCTGATCAAGAGAGGAGAGCTGCGGTTATAAGAGCTGAAGGTGAGAGTGAAGCTGCTCAGTTGATTTCTGATGCAACTGCTAGTGCTGGAATGGGTTTAATTGAGCTTAGGAGGATTGAAGCTTCGAGAGAAGTTGCAGCTACACTTGCGAGGTCTCCGAATGTTGCTTACTTACCTGGTGGACAAAGCATGCTCTTTAACCTGAATGCTGGTCGTTGAGCAAGCAATTGGTATGTTCCTTTTAAACTCTTTACTCCTTTGAATACTAAAAGAAAATGGATTTGTTGGAACCAGAATCCGTATGAGATTTAGAGTCCAGTGAATTGCATAATATAGTTAACCTCTGAATATTATGGTTCTAGTTCGATATAGATTGTTTGGTTTGGTATTTATGTACTTCTGGTTCCTTCT
This sequence comes from Arabis alpina, assembly GCA_900128785.1. NCBI lineage: Eukaryota > Viridiplantae > Streptophyta > Magnoliopsida > Brassicales > Brassicaceae > Arabis > Arabis alpina. The sequence goes on from LT669792.1 coordinate 3,579,876, forward strand.
TGTATTTGCAGGTTGGAGGAGCTTAAGTGAGAAAAGGAACAATGGAGTTGTGAATTTGGTTTAATGCGATGGTCTTTTGGTTTTGATGAACAATGTGAAAAGATAATTGTTAGTTGCTATGGAGCTATTAGGTTATTCCGGTTTTCTAACTCTTGAGGGAAAGTTTTTTAAAACACTGTTTACTTCTCTGCCTTGTTCAATGGTTTTGTGTGACCTTTTTTATTTAGCATTTTTGGCAAATGCTTTGCTTTTATTCATTTGGTAATGAATGTTCTAACTTCCAACTAAAAAACAAGTAAATTTGCAGTTCTGAAAATCATGCATGTTCACTTTAACCGATTTTGACTAAAGCAGAGCCTACACACCCTATACGAATGATATGGGATTGTGGGAAACACTTTCTTTTAAAAAGAAAAGAAGTTGGGAAATACTATTAATGTAGACACATAGAGCAAAGAGAGAGCAACCTCTGTTTTGCAAGTTTTTGCTATAAAAGTCATCAAATCTCTCACTTAAAAACCCCATGAGATCTGCGAAATCCTAGGGTTGGTAGAAGTTGTAGGGTTGGTAGAAGTTGTTTTCATCTTATCTTCCATTTAGGGGTTTGGAATCAAGGATAAGAACCTCATCCTTTTTGTTCATGATTTTTCCATTGCAACGTATTCAAGGACTTTGATGCTCTCCATTTCTGCGGATTCTTGTCTTTCAAAGTTGTTCAGAGTGTATATCCCTGGAGATGATCCGGTAAAAAAACTTTTCTTTAAAAGACGTAACCTCCTGATTCATTCCTAATTCCTTTGCCTGCTTGGATATAAAATGTCTCCACATTATATATCCAAGCAGGACAAGGGCGTAGGGATGAATCTGGTTTTGTCTTTTGAAGCTTAAGTTATTGGAGGTACATAGGATCGATTATAGTTACAGATTGTGAAGTTGTGCTAATCTTTTGTATGGCTGCTTTTGATCAAAAGTTCCTAAAAATGGTTTTGAGGTAAGTTTGTAATGCTGCTTGTAAATTTTCCTTTGAGACGAAAGATTATGGGCTAATACATTTGATCCATTTTGAAAATGAATTCAAGTCATTTAACAGAAGAAACTATGAGAGGAAATTAACCTAAAATGAATGCAAGTAGGTGGTATGCTTCATCTTTTAATTTCTTGAATGTATTTGGGAGTAAATTCTACATAGCCCTCATTTGAAATCTGATGCTTCTTCCACTTTCACGTAAAGCTCTAGTCTCTGCTTCTCTCTCTCTCTCTCTCTCTCTCTCTCTCTCTCTCTCTCTCTCTCTCTCTCTCTCTCTCTCTCTCTCTCTCTCTCTCTCTCTCTCTCTCTCTCTCTCTCTCTCTCTCTCTCTCTCTCTCTCTCTCTCTCTCTCTCTCTCCATAAGTCAGCTTCTTTAACAGAGTTGCAGAAACAAGTTTGGCTCAGATCTATCAAGGTGCAGCAGGAGAAGACTTCAAGCCCTTCTAAGTCTGATTATGTTTCCTCTTTTTTTGGTTGCAGCTCGGTGAATACCTCACGCCTCTTTGTTCTTGTTCTGCAAATAGTGTAATTCTCTCAACACGAATGGATTGATAGTTTCTTTGATTTTGACTTCAGAGAAACTACTGCAACTGGTTAGATATCTTCTTATAGCAGACTACACAGCTGAATGGAAAACAGGATGTTCCTTCGATGGACAGGTTTCTCCTGGACAATCAAATACCGTCCCCCGGCAAATCTCTAAGTTAGTAACTCCATCGTCTTCTAAAGAGAATTCTAATCTACAAGATGTAAAGAATCTCTGCTTCCTGGATTTTGGACTCGCATTAGCATCTGCGCTAAGTAATAAGTTCAGCTCTTTAAATTGCTCCTTTGTGACCGCTTAGGTTTGAGTTAGCTTTTAGGAGTGAGTTAGGCATATATACTTCTAATAAATAGGATTGTAAGTTTGTACGATCCTTTATTTTATACTCCCTCCGTTCTTTAAAGATTGATTTTCTAGAGTTTTCACACATATTAAGAAAACAAATTAATGTTTGACTAGAAATGTATTGGTTTTTGTACTAAACAATTTTCCATTAGTTTGATCCAATAACAATCCAATAAAATCAATTAATATGTCTTGAAATCTACAATTTATAATTATTATTGCATAGAAAATGTAAAAAATCAATCTTTTTAAAACAAATTTTTTGTTTAGAACATCAATCTTTAAAGAACGGAGGGAGTATTTTTTGTCTACTTAGCAAAAACAAATAGGGAAATTAGGTGCTATAATAGTTTTTTTAACCATAATTAAATATCTAACATGATCTAAATAAAAATTAAGTGAATAACATTTAGACCACATGAAATCTCTATTATACCCTTTTTTTTATTTGACAACTTTTATTAAAAAAAATAAATCATAAACTAAAATTACCTAAACCTAAAAATTATACTACCTTGAGATTACCGCCGTCCACAATCCTTTCTTCTTCTTCTTCTTATTCTTCTCCACCCTTCCAATAACAAAATCTTGTTCTTTCATCTTTGATTTCATGTTTTGTCTGATTTAATTCTTCTTATAGTCACTTTTGGATATTCTCCAAATTTTTCTCATTCTCCTCTTATGCACATCTTCTTATTCGTCTCTTCATTATAAAATTCATACCAAATTTGCAACAACTTTTTTATCTTTCATACTTCTCTTTTTCTCCAAAGATATGAAAGATCACAATCCATCTAATGGTTGTTTCGTTTTGATCGCAAGCTAACCAATAATAAGAAGATGAATGGTGAGATTATAGTTAACTATATTGATTAACGACATTGATAAACATATACAAAATATACATGTGAATAATGTTATATAGTGAACTATATTATTATTTGAATGTTAACTAATGTTGGCATAGTAAACTATAAGTAACTAACTAACGTGTTTATAATGAACTATTTTGATCACCGTTGATGAAAAATAGCTCAACTATTTTTATTTAAATCACTATAGTTAGCTCTATGTGTTACATAGTTAACTATATTTACACAATACTCATGACATAACTAACTATATTATCCTTTAACAAAGGATAATCAGCTATATGTGTTACATAGTTAACTATAAAAATACAATACTCATGAAAAAATCGAATATAGTCAACTATATGTATTTTTCTTTCCTTTTTGAGATCCACCGCCAACCATTCTTTCCATATTCTTCCCACTAATTTTTAGGGATTTTTATTAAAAGTAATAATTACTAAATTTAATAGTAATAACTAGAAAATTTAATAGGGGCAAATTTGTCAAACTATTTCTTCTCTATGTTACTTACCTAAATTCTTTTATGCAATTTAGTTGTCGTTTTAGACTTAATTTTATGTTTCAAATTAGTTGTCGTTTCCAATTTTCAATGTAATTTTTAGCTTTGAATACTAATTTTAACCTCAAATTTTATGAAGAATACCAAGAGTTAACTTTGTTTTTAAGGGTATAATAGAATTTTTATTATATTTTCTTAATATACGTGAAATCATGTAGAATGACAACTAAATTGCAACAGAGGGGAGTAGCACAAAACATAATATTGAGCTAATTAACCCAAACAAATAACGCTAGGCCCTACATTTTTGACTGGGACAACGATTTGATTTTTCGTTCGTAAAAATATCTACGATGATATGAAACAAGTTGTATTCCGTGCCGATGGAGTCAACGTTTCCGTGTGAATATATTTTGGAGTCTATTTTGTGTCTTCCGTATAAGATCTTGATCTTCATCAATGGATTATCCCTTTTTCTTTACCATTGTTGTTGCTGCAATAAGCGTCTTCGCGCTTTATCTACAATTTAATTTCCATCAAGATTACAAAGATATTGATTATTCTTCTTCGTCGCTTTGTCTTTCATCGCCTCAATCTTCTCTGTCTCGAAACTGGACATATGATGTATTTCCGAGCTTTCACGGGGAAGATGTCCGCAAAGAATTTTTAAGTCACATTCAAAAGGGGTTTGAAAGAAAAGGAATACGACAATTCAATGACTATGAGATAGAGAGAGGAGAATCTATTTCTTTTCAACTTGTAAGGGCCATTAGAGGATCTAAAATCGCGGTCGTCTTGTTTTCGAGGAACTATGCTTCTTCAAAATGGTGTCTTGATGAATTGGTGGAGATTATGAAATGCAGGCGAGAGTTTGGTCAAATAGTGATAGCCATTTTCTACAAAGTTGATCCATCTGATGTACGTAAGCAAACCGGAGATTTTGGGAAAGTCTTCAAGAAAACGTGTGCCGGTAAAACAAAGGAGGAGATTAGGAGATGGAGAGTAGCGTTGGCAGAAGTAGCTACAATTGCTGGTTACCATTCAAACAACTGGTTAGCCCTTTTTTCTTCTTAACAATTCAAGTTTGCTCATAATCATCAGTATACGATCTTGATACCCTTATGTAATTAGTCAAAAACTGAAATGGTTACCTTAAGGGCATACAAATGTTATAAAAAATCAATATTATCTTGTGAAAAAAAAAAACAAAAATAATCAATATTATCATTATTATGTGGATATTGTGAAGAAACATGACCTTCCAATTTAAAACTAATTGACAGTTAGATGATTGGTCAATTTCTTAAAAACAAGGTTAGTCATTTCTCATCCAAATAGGCCCCCCTCGAATCAATGATTATTTGGTTAATTAATCTCACATTGGATTTCTTTTTGATTGGTTATACCTTTTTAAGTTTATTGAGCTATGATACAATGTGAGAATCCAAGAGTTTTCAACTCAAAACAAATTGACCATATGAATGAATTTGTTAATGCAATACCATACGAAAACTCTCTCTAGAGCCCTACATACTAAACTTCTTTCAAAATATGCTTTTTTATCAATCATGGGATGATATGTGTGATGATTTATGAGAAAATTATTCCTACAAATATATCTAACGTTCTATACATTCGTAGCTTAATTTTACACAATATCAAGCCAAAGAATATACACTTTTAGCATGAAAATGTGTTTTTTTTTTCATGACCAACTAACTGATGCATGGCATTGATCCAGGGATAATGAAGCAGCTATGATTGAAAATATCGCCACTGATGTTTCAAAAAAACTGACTCTTTTCACGAGATCAAATGATTTCAACGACTTAGTTGGGATGAGAGCTCATATGGAAAAGATGAGACAGTTGTTATGCCTAGATTTGGATGAAGTGAGGATGATAGGGATTTGGGGTCTTCCTGGGAGTGGCAAGAGCACAATTACCAGATTTCTATTTAGCCAACTTTCTAGACGATTCCAAGTGAGTGTTTATATCAAGAATATCAAAGCTCTTTATACACGACCGAACGCGGAGTTTATGTCTCTACTCACATACCAGAATGATAGCGAAGTTCTAAATCTAGAAGTTGAACGAGAGAGGTTGCAACGCAAGAAAGTGCTTGTCGTTATTGATAACGTTGACGAGTCGGTAAAATTAGGTAATATACTGAAAGAAACTAAATGGTTTGGTCCTGGAAGTAGGGTCATCATCACGGTCCAAGATAGAAATCTTTTGGAAGCACATATGATCGATTATAGTTACAATGTGGCTTTGCCATCAGATTATGAAGCTTTGCAAATCTTTTGTATGGCTGCTTTTGGTCAAAAGTTCCCTAAAGATGGCTTCGAGGATCTTGCAAGGAAAGTTTGTAATGCTGCTGGTAAACTTCCTTTCAGATTAAAGATTATGGGCTCCTATTTCCGGGGAATGTCCGAGCAGGAGTGGCTTGATAACATTGATCCATTTTGAATATGAATTCAAGTCATTGAACCGAAATTATGCAAGTCAATTAAAATTCTACAAAAAAATAAGGTCGGAACAATGATATTTTATTAATTAAAAAAGTTATTAACTATAGTGAAAAACCAATTTAAGATAAAAGAAATTTAAACGAAGGCTGAAAAATAAATCTTTTTTCTCTCCCAGGCGCCTCCCCCGAGATTGGTCACTAACCTCCGGGTCGAAGCAGAAGTCAACTAATACCGTTGGATATTTCCTTTTTTGTTCATCCCTCTTTTGAAAACCCTACCTCCACCAAACTTACTTTATCCCTTTAGGAAGTTTCCACCGGATCTTTCAAATTTCAGCTTTGCCTCCGGCTCAGTTGCCAGCTCCCCGGAGCTCCAGGCTCCCTGAAGCCTCAGAGATGTCAAAATCTCCTGGTGTATACCATCTCTAAGACCCCTTCCTAAACAAAACTCCCCCTGTGTCTGGTCTTAAGACAAAGAGGAACCCTTTAAATCTACTTCCCTCGGAAGAACCCTTTCTAAAGTTACCTCCTTGACCCTCTAAATCTCTAAAGAATGTCTCGCAAATTCTCCTACCAGGAAAATGGCAAAGGAAAAGCTCTGGCTATCTCAAGCTCAGATCCAAGAGTTTCTCGAGTTTGAGTCATCAGCTCAGACACCTCTGCTCGTGCTGCTGAATACTCACTTGCCCTCATTGGCAGAGTGACTCACATGAAGTACCAAAAAGTCTGGTCTCTTCTCCCTTTCTTTACAGAAAGATGGAAAACTATTTCCAAGCCAACAGGTACAGATCTTGGCAATGGCCTCTTCCTGTTCCAGTTTGCCTCAGAGGAAGACCTGCAGCTTGTCCTGGAAGGAAGACCTTACCACTATGCTAAATGGATGCTCATCCTTCAGAGGTGGGAACCCTCTCTAGCCAGAGACTTCCCCTCTCAAATCCCCTTTTGGGTGAAGATCCATACCTTACCAGTCCATCTCTGGACCCCTGATACCCTCCAGAGTATTGGAGATAGTTTAGGGTTCTGTGAAAAACTAGAAATCTCCAAGACGTCTGCTAGGATGCGAGTCCATGTCAATGGTCTCATACCCCTCATTACCTCCTCCATAGTGGAGTACTCTAATGGAGATGAGGCTATTGCGCATCTAGTCTATGAAAAACTGGAAAGACACTGCTCACTCTGCATGATGCTTACTCATGAAGACAGAGACTGCCCAGATAAGCCTCCTCATGGGGATAATCGTCAGAGCTCCAGACCCCAGGAACAGAAGGCACCACCCTCAAATCACATCTCTAACCCATCAAGAAACTCTGCACTTCCCCTCCCCTCTGACCACTCCAACCTCCCCAACAACAGGAAAACTGGTGAGTACTCTCGCAGCCGCTTCAGGGACCTTTTTGGTGAAGATGTCCCCTCTAGCATACACACCAGAACCCCCCCAAGAGGATCGCAAAGACCTCCTAAACCGCTGCTTCCCCCTGTACTCTCCTTGGAGGAAGACAGAAGAAGCCTGTACTCCAGAACCCGTCCTGGTAAATCTGAGAGAGCTAAGCTACAAGAAGGACGCCACTCCTCCTCTGTTCCAGAAGAAAAAGAGGTTACTTCAATGTCAAACAATCAAAGATCTGATGAAGATGACAACCTAGCCACCCCTCCTCCAGCCCTCCCAGTGGAAGCTGTCAGGGAAGCCATAAATGAAGTCAGAACAGTTATGGGAAACTACTCTAACTGTCCTGATCCTGTGGAGAGTGCAGTGAGAAAAGAGAGGTACCGTCAAGCGGAAGACGCGGGTGAAGTGATGGAAACCGCAGTCCACATGGTCCAAGCTGCGATGTCCTCTCTCCCAAATAGGCAAATCCAGCAAGATCGAATCCCAATCTCTCATCGCCTTGGTCCAGTAAATCCAGAGACTTTGTCTCCTGGTGTGGTGTTAGGAGCAGTCCCCCAGGGAGCATCAAAACCACGACGTGGAAGGCCTCCTGGAAAAAGGGCGATCCAAGGCAGCCCTAAACCTCTTAAAGGAGCTAACTCAAAAAAGAGGAAAGTGAGACATATCAGTATTTCACCTCGCAGAAAGAACCCAGCACCTATCAGGCATCAGACTTCAGAGTCTCGATCCTCCAATCCTCACCGCCCTGAGATTGCTGCACCATCCATTACTTTGATCCCTAAAATCCGTAAGAGGAAGCAGGATTTTCCTCTACCCTCAAGTCCGGCTCCTTAAAGATACTCAGCTGGAACTGCCAAGGATTGGGGAACCCCTTGACAGTTCGCAGGCTCCGAGAGATCAAGCGAGATCTCTTCCCAGAAATCTTGTTTCTCTCTGAAACGAAAAACACCGAGGCCACAGTTCTGAAAAAGTTAAATTGGATGGGTTATGGCCATCACCTCCCGGTTCCCCCACACGGTCACAGCGGAGGCGGTCTAGCTCTGTTCTGGAAACAGAACCTCAACCTCGAAGTTCTTGACTCGTGTGATAATTTCATTGACATCAGTCTGAAGTATGAAGACCAGCTCATCTTTGTAACTCTAATCTATGCTGATACAGACCGTGATAAGAGAAGAGCTCTCTGGAATCGACTCCTAGCTCTTGCACTCGCCCGAGAAGCCCCCTGGTTCCTCTCCGGTGATTTCAATGACATTGTTGACAACTCCGAGAAAAATGGAGGCCCTGAAAGAGCAGAAGGAACCTTCGTGGATTTCCGCTCCTTCATGTCGGAAGGTAACCTTTATGATCTGCAGTACTCCGGCGACCCCTTATCCTGGCGAGGAAATAGGTGTGACCACCTCGTTCGATGCCGGCTTGATAGAGCACTAGCCAACAGCGACTGGGCAGAATTATTCCCGGCGGCCAGATCGGAATACCTCCGCTTTGAAGGATCCGACCACCGGCCGATTATTACCCACTTTGACCTTACAAAAAAGAAACGGCGAGGCATTTTCCGGTACGATCGCCGCCTCAAATCAAACGTGGAGGTAAAAAGCCTTATCAACAACACCTGGGCCCAGGCAAAGGCCTGCAGTGTAACAAATCGCCTTACAAAATGTCGTTGGGCCTTGATCGATTGGAATAAGGCCCATTTCACAAATAGCCAAAAAGCCATTATTGTTTTACAACGACAACTTGAGCTTGAGCTGTCCAAGCAAACCAGCGACGGAATCCTTCTTGGAAACCTATCGGAACAGCTCAAATCGGCGTACCTAGCGGAAGAGGAGTTCTGGAAGCAGCGAAGCCGAACTCTCTGGCTCAGCTTAGGTGACCGGAACACCGGCTTTTTCCACACAACAACAAAAAATCGAAGATTTCAAAACAGCTTCTCGGTCATCGAAGATTCGGAGGGAGTTCCCAAATTTAAAGAAGACCAGATTGTTGAAGTAGTGGTATCCTACTTCACAGAGCTCTTTGAATCCTCCGTTTCTTCAAGGAACCATACAGTAAAAGAAGCAATCTCACCGAAGGTCTCTGAAGCAATGAATCTTGAGCTAACTGCCTTCCCTTCGCCTGAAGAAATCAAGCTTGCGGTCTTTGCAATCCACGCGGATAAAGCTCCGGGACCAGACGGGTTCTCGGCCAGCTTTTTCCATTTCAATTGGAATGCAATAGGACCTGAGGTTGTCCTCGAAATCCAGGAGTTCTTCTCCTCTGGTGTTTTGCCGCAATCCAGTAACGAAACATTCGTAAGACTCATCCCTAAAGTCACAAACCCAAAAGCAATGAAAGATTACCGACCAATTGCCCTTTGTAATGTGTATTACAAAATCATCTCCAAGCTTCTGGCGAAAAGACTCCACCCAATTCTCCCTGACCTAATTTCAGAAACGCAATCTGCCTTCGTCACCGGAAGAGCGATCTCCGATAACGTTCTCATCACTCACGAGGTATTGCATTACCTCAAAAACTCCACTGCCACAAAATTCTGCTCAATGGCGGTGAAAACCGATATGAATAAGGCTTTTGACCGTTTGGAATGGTCCTTCATCAAGCAAGTCCTAGAGAGGTTTGGGTTTCACCGAAGATGGGTATCTTGGATCCTGCAATGTATCAGTACAGTCACCTATGCCTATCTGATCAATGACAGTCAAAGCAGCTTAGTTACCCCACAGAGAGGCATCAGACAGGGAGACCTCCTCTCCCCCTATCTCTTTATTTTATGCAGCGAAGTCCTCACTGGACTTTGCCACAACGCCCAAGCTCAAGGATCACTCCAAGGCCTGCGAGTTGCAAGAGGAAGTCCTCGCATCAAGCATCTGCTTTTTGCAGATGATACGATGTTCTTCTGCAACACGGGTTCCAAAAACACAGCTACCTTGAAAGCTATTCTTGAGAAATATGGAGCTGCCTCAGGACAACTCATCAACCTTGATAAATCTTCCATCAGTTTCTCTAGGAAAACCCCTCCTGAGGTCAGAGAAAGAGTTAAAGCTGAACTATGGATTAGAAAAGAGGGAGGAATTGGCAAATACCTGGGTCTTCCTGAGCACTTTGGGAAAAGGAAGAAAGATTTGTTCACCGGTATCGTTGACAGGATCAGACAACGAGCTATAAGTTGGTCTAACAAGTTCTTATCCAGTGCTGGGAAACTCACCATGCTAAAAAGTGTCCTCTCCTCAATGCCCACCTACACTATGAGCTGTTTCAAGCTTCCAGGCTCACTCTGCAAGAGAATCCAATCCCTCCTAACTCGATTTTGGTGGGACTCCAACTCGGACAAGAGAAAAATCTGCTGGGTAGCCTGGGAGAAGCTCACTCAGCATAAAGGTGATGGAGGATTGGGGCTTAGAGACATCACCAGCTTTAATGATGCCCTCTTGGCCAAAATAACGTGGAGATTAGTCAACAACCCTGCCGGCCTTCTTTCCAGAATACTGCTGGGGAAATACTGCAAGAAGGTGCAGCTTCTGGAAGTCCCCTGTGCCTCCTCTGCCTCTCATGGCTGGCGCAGCATACTCCATGGCAGAGACCTCCTTATTAAACAACTAGGATGGGCTATTGGAGATGGAGCCTCAGTTAATATCTGGAGGGATAGCTGGCTCTCCACCACTGATTCTGTAACCATCTCAGGTCCGCTCCCCCAATCCCATGAAAACCTTGTTGTGGCTGATTTGCTTGTTGCAGGTACTACCTCTTGGGATTTGAACAAAATCCACCAACTCCTCCCTCTCTTTGAGAAGGACATCCTTCTGATAAAACCAAGCCTCTCAAAAGCTCCAGATAAGCGTATCTGGCTCAAGGAAGCTTCTGGTGAGTACTCAACCAAATCTGGCTACTATGTAGCTCAAAGTGATCAGCTTCAGAAAGCGTCACCAAACTCTCCAGATTGGATACCTGATATATGGAGCCTCAACATATCACCCAAGCTTAAAACCTTCCTCTGGAAAGCAGCCCGTGGTGCTTTAGCGACTGGAGCTAATCTGTCCCTTAGAATCCCATCTGCTGCCAGCCTGTGCCCCCATTGTGGGGAGTTTGAAACCACAAACCACCTGCTTTTCCTCTGCAGCTTTGCCAAGGAAATCTGGGACAATGCCCCTATCCAAAACCCTCCTTTACTCCACTCAGATCTCTCCCTCTCTCTTCTCCTGAAAGCCACCAAAGACATTGTTGCGCTCCCTCCAACAGGAGTTTCCACCCCCTTGGGACCCTGGCTTCTCTGGCACATCTGGAAGGCCAGGAACAATCTCTTGTTCAACAAGGTACGTGTTCCCATCAAAGAGGTTATCTCCATTGCAGTCTCCAGTGCAAAAGAATGGTCTCAGTTACACGGACCTAAAACCAAGGAGCCTCCTCCTTTGGTGCTTCCCCCTCCTAGCTCTACAACTGACTTCCTCTGCTTTTCTGATGCTGCTTGGAACGCTGAAACCAAAGCAGCTGGCTTGGGTTGGACTCTGTGTGAGAACTCACCTGGAGCATCTCCTTCAAAGTACTCCAGCACTGATTTTGCTAGCTCCCCATTAGTGGCAGAAGGACTAGCTATCAGAGGCGCCTTATCCAAGGCTATTTCATTGGGAATAAGGACCTTATCGGTATAATCCGATTCCTTACAACTTATCCGAGCTATCAATCATCGCTCACCAGTTTCCAAGCTTCATGGTATACTCCATGATATCTATCACCTATCTTCTCTCTTTGATCTTGTAGTGTTTTCTTTCATTCCTCGTGCAGCAAATGTCTCTGCTGACTTGATCGCAAAATCAGCTCTCTCTTTGTTTGTAACAAACTTATCTGTTTAAGTTGCAATGAGAAGTCTTTAGTTGTTCAAAAAAAAAAAAAAAGATAAAAGAAATTTTATTGATTTATCGAGTTATTAATTTATTGAATATCTCATGTAGGTGGTATAAGCGACAGGAAAGGGAGTCAACGGACTACATTCATTAATCTTGCTCTTCTCTTTTGCTAAAGGAGATTATGGATTTTTTTTTTTAAACTTTTGGATTGATTTGTTATTTTATTGCAAATTATGAGAACTGTTATAGAGACGATTCTATCATGTACAATTCACGGCTCTTCTTCCTCCATGTTCGTGATGGACACCATCTACCTTTACTGCGTGAAATCATGGCCAACGGTTCTAATTGTGCTTCGTTGAGGACCTTTTGTAAGCTTGCCTCCATTAATCTGCAGATTTATTAATAAATCATAATATCTGGGAATCCAACCCCAGACTTCTGGATGCAAAAGCCTAATTAAACTATTGGTCAACTATTGAACCAAAGAGACTTCCATGAAGATTATGAATTTTAACCCGTAATTTTTAGGCAATAAAAAAGGAAATTAAAAAATAGAATGTACTTGATATTTTACTATTTTGAAAATTTTTGGGAGAAATCTGATGTATTCTTTATTTACGAGGTTAACTATATATACTAGGTCAAAATGTTTTTAGTAATTATTCTTTACTAATGTTGATATGTATTACACATTACATAATTGTATAGGGTTTTTTTTTATTTTATTTTTTTTAATTGTATAGGTTTAGTTTTGCACTCATGTTCATTCAATATTATATCATCTAATATCCAACGGGAAAATGGCATACAAAACCTTCAAACTAGAGACCACTAGCACTTTAAACCTCGAAATTATTTCACTAACACTATAAACCTTCAAACTAAATATATTAACATATAAAACCCTTAAACTAGATTTTGAGTACATTCCGTTAAAACTTTTAACGGAACTGTTCATATTCCTTTAAAATAAACTGACGTGGCATTAAACTTATTTTTTTATAGATAAAATTAATTTTAAATTATTATTTTATTATTTATTATATAACTAATAAAAATAAATTTAAAATTTAAAAACCAAATGATCTTCTTCTTCCTGCCATCAAAATCGATCTATATGTCTTCTTCATCTCTTCATTATCGGTTTAACTAGGTTTAGTTCATCAATGATTCAAGCATTAATTTGATCGATTTGCTTCGAGTCGGGTTTTTTGTTCATTACAGATTTTTCATAACTAAATAAAAAATCCGATTTTGTTTGATTTCATCAACACTATTTCTAGATCTACTCTTGTTCATTTCCATTCCAAATTTGTATTCCCTTCTCCAACAAAGCTAATAGATCTCTTCTTCAACAACACTTAATTCATCAACGATGTACCAAATTTGTAGACCCATATCTTTTCGCACACGTCTTTGCTTCGAGACCAAATCTTCTCCAATTGAACATGAAATCACATATAACTCCCACTCGTTTCACTGAAATCCACGCCAAAATTTAGGCAAGATCAACGATAAGCAAAAGGAAAGAGGAAGAAGAAGAAGAAATGAAAGAGGAGGACGATGGTATGAGAAACGAATGGAACGAAGTTTAATGTCACATCAGCTTATTTTAACGGAATATAAACAGTTCCGTTAAAAGTTTTAACGGAATGTATTCAAATTCTAGTTTAAAGGTTTTTTATGTTAATATATTTAGTTTGAAGGTTTATAGTGTCGGTGAAAAACTTTCAAGGTTTAAAGTGTTAGTGGTCTCTATTTTAAAGGTTTTTTATGCCATTTTCCCAATATCCAACACGAAATTTATTTATTATATTGATCATTTATTTGTTTGTGTACGTTAATTCATTTCACTTCCACTATTTTTTTATGGGAGTTACGTTTTTTTCTTCATTTATCGTCATCGTTACCTTTGTTCGAAAACTTTGGCCCCAGCGGTGACGCCCTCGGCATGGCGCTCGGCATGAGGGGAACCGTTGGGATTAAGACATAATTGGCCCAAAAATTGGATCTCTACCATTTTATTTTTTGCATGGTGAAATGGATTAACATTAGATAGATGTACCCTATTTTTTGTAGACAAAAGATAACACAAGAAAAAATGGTGAAAAATACAAAAAAATGACTCGGCGGCAATTTTACGGTTATAGAGAACAATTTCTAAAGGAAGAAGATGAAGGTAATTTTTTTATTTAGCTTTGGAACCAGTGACCTTTAGAGTCAATAGAAATGAACTTTACCACCGCACTATGCTGCGTTTTAAAAATATGACCATAGAGTGAATATATATACAAGATTGGAAATAACTAGGCTTAAATTAATCTCCAATTTATTCACATTTAATTGATTAGACGTTAGGCCCTTCCGAACCTACGAATATTCTCGTTATTGAACATTGGTTGTTAGAAAACATCAAACTGAACCACGGTTGTTAGCTAGAAAGTGGTAAAAAGCTCTCAGGCGACTTTTTCGAGATTGGTTTTTAACCAACGGATTTTGAGCTAAAGTCATCTAAGTCCAACGGATTCTTTCCTCTTTTGGGATCCTCCCCAAAAACCCTAATCTTACCAAACTTTCCTTGCTTCTTTTGGAAGTTTTCCACTGTAGAGTTCCGGCTTCTGACCTCTTTCCGGTGCCAGCTCCCCGGAGCTCCGGGCTCAGTTGAAGCCTCAGAGATGTTTCATCTCCTACCCTGCAATTTTGCTCCATACTAGTCTGATCCCCTCAAAGGATCCTTAGCCCCTCTCAGTTTCTTTCTTTCTTGGTCCATCCTTACACATTAGACTAATCCCCTCTACGGATTACTTTCCAAGAAAGTTAGTTTCACTTTGAGTTGCTCCTTAATCCCCTCCAAGGATTACTCGCACTGCATAGTTACCCGTAAGCAAGATGAGTAGAAGATTATCAGCTGCAGAGAAAGGGAAAGGAAGTGTTGTACCTGCTGACCCTCCTCGTGCTGCAAGGGTCAAAGTTCCAGATTTCGACCCAGCGGAGCTTGTTCATGACCATGACCTAATCCTGGTGGGACGTATCACTAACCCTAAGATACAAAAATTGTGGGCTCTGCTACCTTTCCTTGCTGACCACTGGAAGGTTACTACTAAGCCAGTTGGGGCAGACCTGGGTCAAGGTAGGTTCCAGTATCAATTTGCTTCTGAAGCTGACATTCAGAAGGTTTTGGATAATCGGCCATATCATTTTGCGCACTGGATGATTATCATTCAGAGATGGGAACCAACAGTGGCTCCTTCCTTCCCATCTCAGATCCCCTTCTGGATACAAGTCCAAGGGGTCCCAAGTCACCTGTGGTCCAAAGTTACGCTTGTTAGTTTAGCATCAAACATAGGCCACTATGAAACTTCTGACATTACCAAAACTGCCGCCAAGATGAGGGTTACAGTTAATGGACTGCTGCCTCTGATTACCTCATCTACTCTGGAATTCAGCAATGGAGATGAGGTTCAAGCGGAGCTAGTGTACGAAAAACTGGAGAAACACTGCTCTAAGTGCTGGCGATTAGACCATGACTACAAAGATTGTCCAGAGGTTGCTGTAGTCCCTCCTGTGAGATCTGAATTCCCTGGACACCAGGTTGCTGAGGGAAAGGGGCTTTTAACCCGAGGTTTACCTGCAGTGCAGAGGGAATCAAAGGTTATCAGAAGAGAGGAATCTCTGACCTCCTCATCCATGAGAAGACGTCAAGAAACTAATAATTCCCTTCTTGGAAAAAAGAAGGACCAGAGGAGTTTTGCTAGACATAATAACTTTTATCCTCAGAAGACTACTATGGAGGTTGATACTCGTATTGAAGATATATCCCCTAAGAGGCCTATTTAGAGAGAAAAATCAAAAAGGGATCTCCCTAGAGCTCTGCTATCCTCACCTGAGAGTCCCGAGGTCCCTAGCAGAAGACGTCCTCCTCTGGAGCGAAGTCCAGCTGTGACACAGGAGTTTGACCCAACTCCTCAGGCAGCTCTCCAAACAGCTTTAGGGGAAGTGAGAGATTTCATGACCAGTTACTCTAACTGTCCTGATCCTACTGAAAGTGCTGCAAGAAAAGAGCGAGCAAGATTAGCTGAAGAGCAAGGGGAGTATGAGGAAACTGCTGCTCATATGGTTAGAGCTGCAATGGCTTATGAAGAACAACAAAACATTCTTACCTTAAGAAGTGTTGAGGAGATGGAGCAGCTGAGAGAATCAGCTCTGTCCCCTGCTAGACTAAACTTGAGATTACCAGAGAGGGATGGTGTTCTGCCCCTTTCCCAAGACCGTTTTCCAGTGAGATTAAGACTAGGCCCTATCAATGCCACTAGTGGATTGACACCTCCCCCTCCAGTTAAGAGGAAGCCTGGCCGTCCTCCTGGGAAAAGACTTACAGTTGCTGCGGCCCTAGCTTTAGGCTCAAAAAAGAGGAAAGTTGCTGGTTTCCACCCTTCTCCCAGAAGATCTTCTAAGCAACAAAAAGAGAAAACAGGGAAAGCAAAAGATTCTCAGAGGACTACCTCCAAGGCAGGAACTAGTGGATTCAGGAGAAAACTAGTACCTGGGTTTTCACAGGCAACTGGTGGAGATGGTTCAGATAGTGTACCTGGACCTAGTGTCCCACAGACTGGAGTAGTTCCCAGTTCAAGACTGAAAATGAAAATTCAGAAGGATTTTCAAAAGCAGTCTTCTCCTCTTCCTTAAAATTGGCTTGCTGGAACTGTCAAGGGTTAGGGAACCCCGAGACAGTTCGTCGTCTCTATGAGATCCAGAAGAGAGCAGACCCTGATATTATCTTTCTCTCGGAGACTAAAAATCCCAACAGCTTTGTCCTGCAAGAAGTAAAAGATTTAGGTTTCAGTAATCATGCATTAGTTCCTCCTCATGGTCATGGTGGAGGAGGCCTGTTATTATTATGGAAACAAGAAATAAAGCTGGAAGTTATATAATCTTGTGATAACTATTTTGATACTCTAATAATTTTTGAAGGGAAGAGATTCTATTCAACCTTTGTCTATGGACATCCTGTGAAAAGTCTAAGGAAAGAAACATGGGATCATCTCATTAGTCTGGCTGTGAGTAGGGATGCCCCGTGGTTTCTTTCAGGTGACTTCAATGACATACTGGAAAATACTGAGAAAGTAGGAGGTACAATCCGCTCAGAAGGATCCTTTCTGGATTTCAGAACTTTCTTCTCTGAAGGTGATTTGTTTGACCTCCCACATACATGATGTGCTCTGTCTTGGAGAGGAGGATCAAAGATAATGAGCAGATTAGACAGAGCAGTGGCAAATAGTGCTTGGTCTGAATTGTTTCCTTTTGGCAGAAGTGAATACCTTAAGTTTGAAGCATCTGATCATCGTCCTATCCTAACCTTCCTGGATCCTAAAAGACTGAAGAAGAGATGGATGTTCAGATATGATAGGAGATTGAAGAATAATGAAGAAGTTAAACAACTGGTTGCACAGGTTTGGGCTGATAGCAAAAATCTTACAGTAAGTAGAAAACTGATGTTATGCCGCCAAGCTATAGTGCAGTGGAATAAATCCCAGCAACGAAATAGCCAAAAAGCAATCCAGTTGCTCAAACAGGAGCTGGACCTAGCTATGGCTGACATTGAGACAAATAATGAGCATTTACAACTCATCAAAGATAAACTCAAAATTGCTTACCAGGAGGAAGAGAGCTACTGGAAGCAGAGGAGCAGACAGTTATGGCTGAGCTTGGGGGATCAGAACACAGGATACTTTCATGCTGCAACAAAGTCCAGAATCGTTAGAAACAAGGTTATAATGTTGGAGAATGCAGAGGGAATAGAAGTGTTTGAGGAAACACAGATTGTGGCGGTTATTTCTGAGTACTTCCAAGATCTGTTTACCTCCCAAGAGCCCTCTAATACTAGGATCCATGAGGTCCTGAATGCGGCGCTAAAACCAGTGGTTTCAAGAGAAATGAACCAGAAACTTACTGTAATGCCTGATGAAGCTGAAATCAAAGAGGCCATGTTTGCTATCCACCCGGATAAAGCTCCAGGGCCTGATGGATTCTCAGCCTGTTTTTATCAGTCAAATTGGGATATTGTGGGAGCAGATGTTATCGCTGAGGTTCTTACCTTCTTTCAGACAGGTATTATGACCCAAAATATGAATGACACTCATATTAGGATGATTCCGAAGGTCCTACATCCTAAGAAGGTGGCTGACTATAGACCTATTGCACTTTGCAATGTCTATTATAAGGTAATATCAAAAGTGTTATCTAGAAGACTACAACCTATTATGGAGCTCCTTATTTCTGAAAATCAATCAGCATTTGTTCCTAAAAGGGCTATATCAGACAATGTTTTGATTACACATGAGGTACTCCATTATTTAAAAACTTCCACTGCTGGTGAAAGGTGCGCAATGGCTATCAAAACTGATATAAGCAAGGCCTACGATCGACTAGAATGGAAGTTTATCAATAAGGTATTGCTTAAGCTGGGGTTCCATGAGAATTGGGTAAAGTGGATCCAACAGTGTGTGACCACAGTTACCCTCTCAGTTCTGATTAATGGTGCACCTCAAGGACAAATCATTCCTCATAGAGGAATAAGACAAGGGGACCCTTTATCCCCCTATCTATTCATTCTCTGTGGGGAGGTTCTATCTGGATTATGCCTTAGGGCTCAAGAGAGAGGCAAACTTAGTGGTATAAAGGTGGCTAGAGGGTGTCCTAGCATAAATCATCTGTTGTTTGCAGATGATACTATGTTCTTTTGTAGAACAAATACTAGAAACTGTCTAGAACTAAAGAAGATCCTAACCATGTATGCTGATGTTTCTGGTCAACAAATCAATCAACAGAAATCTTCTATTTCTTTCTCAAGGAAGACCCCTCTTAGGATAAAGAACAAGATGAAACAAATTCTTCAGATTACCAATGAGGGCGGTGTGGGAAAGTACCTGGGATTGCCAGAACATTTTGGAAGAAGCAAGAAAGACCTGTTTACTTCAATTGTGGATAAGATTCAGCAGAAGGCTGCAAATTGGGCTTCACGCTTCTTGTCTGGAGCTGGGAAAATGGTTCTCCTAAAGAGCGTCCTTACAGCTATGCCTACTTATGCGATGAGTTGCTTCAAGCTGCCCCAATCCTTATCTAATCGCATACAATCTGCCCTAACCAGATTATGGTGGGACACAACTCCTGGAGAAAAGAAAGTTAGTTGGGTGGCTTGGAATAAGATGGCTAAGCCTAAAGGAGTTGGAGGACTTGGATTTAAAGATATTAACAATTTTAATGATGCACTTCTAGCTAAATTAAGCTGGAGAGTTCTAAATGCACCTCTTAGTCTACTGGCTCGTACCTTGGTGGGAAAATATTGCACATATAAGCCCTTCTTGGAATGTACAGGCCCTTCCAACATGTCTCATGGCTGGCACAGCATCCTCATTGGAAGAGACCTGCTTAAGGAACAACTAGGGTGGGCAGTGGGTAATGGAAAGGAGATTAGTCTCTGGAATGATGCCTGGTTATGCCCCTCTGAAAGATTACAGATTATGGGACCCTCAACAGAAGCTAGCTTGAACCTCCTAGTGTCCGATCTCATGCACCCTCAGTCTCAGACCTGGGACACACAAAAGATCGATCAATTAGTGCCTCAGTTCAAGCAAAAGATTCTGGCAATCCAACCTAGCCTATTAGGTGCGTGTGATAAGCGAATCTGGCTTAAACACCCTAGTGGTGAATATACCACAAAAACTGGCTATCTAGTGGCCATTGAGAAGGAAGGAAATATCAACCTGACTCACCAGGATGAAGACATCGATTGGATTGCGCAAGTCTGGAAGATGAAAGCACCTCCAAAGGTGAAACAATTTCTCTGGAAAGCACTCCATGGAGCCCTCTCAGTGGGTGAGCAACTTTTGGTGAGGAAGATTGGAACTAGTAAAACCTGTTGCAGGTGCGATGCAGACGAATCCGTGCTTCATCTCCTGTTCCTATGTCCGTTTGCTCGAGAAGTGTGGTCAGAGGTTAGTTCGGGCACCTTTGACTCATCTCAAATGGAAAGTGTTGCCTCAGGTCTGGCAGAGGCGGCTAAGCTTTTCTCCTTACCACCGATAGGCCTTGATAAAGGTTCCCTGTCCCCTGGCATCTGCTGGACTATATGGATTTCTCGCAACCAAAGGATCTTCTCGGATCGAATCTTCTCGGTTCATGAAACAATTCTCAAGGCTATCCAGGACACCAGGGAGTGGGGAGAGGTACAAATTTCTCCTAAGCGATTGAATGCAGAGATGCAAACGATCCCCAATTTGAATCCAATCCCATCTATGGAAGGATTCACCATTTGTTTCACCGATGCCGCTTGGCATGCAGCTTCGGGAATGGCAGGGATTGGTTGGACCTTCGAGTCTGGCCAACACCCCATGATGAAACACTCTGATTCGAACCAGTATGTGGGCTCTGCTCTTGTAGCTGAAGGACTTACAATGCGAGCTGCGTTGATCCATGCTTGCTCCCTCTCGTTCTTGCAGGGGATATTCAATTCCGATTCACGGAACCTTGTCAATGCTATCAATTTCCGATCACCGGTGGCGGATCTACATGGAATTCTCGCTGACATTTGGTCGTGTGCGGCAAAATTCAGATCAATAACTTTTCATTATGTCCCTCGATCTCAAAACACTTTAGCAGATCAATTAGCCAAAATGGGCTTAAAAAATGTAATGGGCTAGGCCCTTTTTTCTATTTATAATAGTTAACCGTTGTTCAAAAAAAAAAAAAAAACATTGGTTGTTACACACACTTATAAATGCCTATATTTACAACTTAGCCAAAACCTTATTCTAAATTCTTTGGTGTTCTTTCTTGGAGACAAGAGCTGAAATACATCAACTCTCTTGTAAAATAACTGAAATGGTAGTGAACAGAAATATTATGAAAATCAATATGTGGATATTAAAAAGAATTATGAAC
This sequence comes from Arabis alpina, assembly GCA_900128785.1. NCBI lineage: Eukaryota > Viridiplantae > Streptophyta > Magnoliopsida > Brassicales > Brassicaceae > Arabis > Arabis alpina. The sequence continues at coordinate 3,600,800 of LT669792.1, forward strand.
TTTACTAATATATATATATATATATATATTATGAATTTTACTAATAATTAATTGATTGGTTTGTCTCATATCTCATTGTTAGTTTTTAATCCTAATACTTCCTCTGGAGATGATGATTTTAGGTTCATTCATCTCACATCGACTTTTTACTTTATCGGTTATAGATGTTTAATTAAGTTTACTGAGCTTTGATATGAGGTGAGGAATGATTTCCAACTCAAGACAAATTCACAATGAATGAATTAACTAATGTCCCTTGTATACCGTTAGAACACTCTCAAGATCCTTACCACGAGATATCGGACTTCTTTCACGTTCTGCATGATGTTTTATGAGAAACTATTCCTACAGATATTTATATCGTTTATACTAACATTTGAAGCTTAATTTTAAACAATATCAAGCCAAAGAACATATATTTTTAGCATGTCGATGTGATTTTTATTTATTCGTGACCAGATGCATGTATTGATCCAGGGATAATGAAGCAGCCATGATCAAAAATATCGCCACTGATGTATCGAACAAGCTGACTATTTTCATGAAAGCTCATATGGAAAAGATGAGACAGTTGCTATGCCTAAATTTGGATGAAGTGAAGATGTTAGAGATTTGGGGTCTTCTTAGGATTGGTAAGAGCACAATTATCATATTTATATTTAGCCAACTTTCTAGACGATTCTAAGTGAGTGTTTATATCAAGAATATCAAAGCGCTTTATAGACGACCAAACGCTTAGTTTATGTCTCTAACCACATACCAGAATGATAGCGAAGTTCTAAATCTTGAAGTTGAACGAGAGAGGTTGCAACGCAAGAAAGTGCTTGTCATTATTAATAACGTTGACGAATTGGTAAAATTAGATAATCTAGGTACATTCTTGTCTTTGGCCTGAAATTTCTTGGTAATCAAAAAAGGAAATTGAAAAGTAGGATGTTTTTTGACAGAATAAAGACAAAAATGTACGTAGATTATCTATTTTTCGGGATTTAAAAACATGGAACCAAATAAGCAATTGATACACGTTCCAGACTCTTCGCAAAGAAATCCCGAAAAACCAGCGAGAAAAATCTTGAAATCGCCGTGCGAAGATGTAATGTGGAAGCTAGACAGTGGTATCCAGTGGTATGTTCGCCACGATACACTAAACTCAGCATCCACAATCAACGGTCACAATTAATTCAAACCTTTCACTTATTCAAAACATCTACGCCTCTTCTACGTAGATCAATCTTAACCTCACATTCACAAATCTAGCCCTGGGCATTTTAACCGAAACCGAAAAACCGAACCTATACCGAACCGAAAAATGTGGTTTAGTTAGAATTTGGATATATGAAAATATACTAATGGATTTTAGTTTTCGTGTCCAATGGTTATGGGTTTGGTTCGGTTATTAACCGATACCTATTAGGTAACCGATAATCATTAATATATGTATATATTAGTAATGTTATTAATGTTAATAATTACTTATTAACCAAACCCAACTCATCTCACTCACTCAACTATCCGGAAAAAAATAATGTTTATGTATATTCAATACTCTTCTCTAATCTATCTTATCAAACTCAACTTAACTCTTATTTTCAAACTCAACTTAATTCTTTGCTCTTTTTTTTTTGGTCAAACAATTATTTGCTCTTTGTTTCTTATTTTCTAGTTCAACTTAACTCTCTACTCTTTGACTGTTTCTTATTTTCGGATTTTAGACTTTTGCTATTTAAATATTTTCTTCTTTAAACTTCTTTTCTCTTATGGATTTAGAATTTGTTATTTTTAAATAGATGCACTCTAATTTGGTTGCTTTTCATATATTTGATACGTTGATTGAACAACATTGAAATAAGTTTAGGTTATTTCGGTTCCATATTGGTTTTTTTCCAAATATCCAGACCGAACCGAACCGAAAGATACCGAACCGAAAAATATATAAAGACCTATATAGATCTTAAATTAATAAACCGAAATAACTCATAACCGAAATAACCAAACCGAATAAAACCGAACACCTACTATGCCCAGGGCTAAGCTAGAGTAGGAGGGTAACATGAAAGGTCAATGAAATGTCCACGACGCTAAAGGAATAGTTTGGAAATATTTGGGAAAAATGTGATGTATTCTTTAGTCACGAGTTTAACGGTATATATATATTTGGTCAAAATGTTTTTAGTAATTATTTTCTTTTTTTTAACAAAAGAACAAAAGTATTTTCTTTTACTAATGTTAATTTATTACACACTGCATAATTGTTGCACTCATGTTCATTTAATATTATATCATCAAAATATCCAATATCAAGACAAAAAAAGAAAGAAATGTGTGATCACTGATCAGAAAACAAAATCTAATTCGTTGACAAATAGCGGAAATGAAATGAATTCGGAAAGAACATATTTTGCCTTTATTCTTTCCTTATTCATTTTATTCCTGCTATTTGTCAGCGAATTAGGTTTTTTTTTCTTTTTGATCAGTGATCACGCATTTCATTTATCTAGACATCATTGGCCTATAAATGTGTATATATACTGCTTAGCCAAAAAATTATTCTAAATTCAGTTTTACGTTTCTTGATCTAATTTTTTACTTTGGGTAAACAAATATCTTAGTTATAATTTCATAATCACACCACACTCGGAATTGAGTACCAACATCAAAGCACAATCAGTTAAAGTATTATCAAGGTAGGAAAAAAGTGAATCTTCTCCTGTAAATTCTACATAGCCCCCACTTGAAATCTAGTGCCTCCTCCACTTTCATGTAAGTCTCTTGTCTTTGCTTGTCTCTCCATAAGTCAGCTCCTTTAACAGAGTTGCAGAAACAAGTTTGGCTCAGATCTTTCATGGTGCAGCAGGAGAAGACTTCATGCTTTTATGAGTTTCCTTATTTTGTTGCATCTCTGCTCTTTGACTTTGGTTGATACTTCAAGATTCTTGATTCTTCTTCTGCATAGAGTGTTGTTTTTGATTCTTCTTCTTGGGTTTTGACTTCAGAGAAACTATTGTAACTGGGTAGATATCTTCTTATAGCAGACCACACAGCTGAATGCAAACCAGAACGGCTTGTGTTCACAGTCATTATAGCAGCTCCCACAGCTGTGGCAACGTTCTATGCAGACTACACAAGCTCTGCACGATGATCTCAGACAAGGATGATCCTTCAACGGACAGGTTTCCCCTGGACAATCAAATACCAGCCCTGGTTTCTCACACCGCGGGCAAATCTCTAAGTCGGTAACTCGATCGTCTTCCAAAGAGAATTCCAATCTACAAGACGTAAAGAATCTCTGCTTCCTCGATTTTGGAACCGCAATAGCATGTGCTCCAAGTAATAAGTTCAGCTCTTTAAACTGCTCCTTTGTGAAATATAATACCCCACCAGTGATTAGGCTTTTGACTCCAAGACGGTTTGAGGATTTCAAGTCCCGTAAAGCGGACAACACTCCTTCTGTGCTTAGTCTAAGACAACCCGATACGCTCAGCTGCAAAACATACGTTTAAAAGATTCTTCGTGTTAGCGACACCAGCTTTAACAAGCATAAAAGACACAAAAACCTTGATCGAAAACAGTATCCAATTTTAAACCAAAGAGCATATAAACCAATGCAGTATGCAGAGACATACCACAGAATTAGAAACAGACACAATTGCATGAAAATCAAAATCAGATAATGCATCTATTACTATAAGATATGCTCAGCTCCAAAACATATATGTTTAAAAGATTCATCATGTTAGGTACACCAGCTTTAACAAGCACAAAAGACCGATTTTAAAACCGAATAGCATATAAAGACGAATGCAGCACGCAGAGACTCAATACAGAACCAGAAACAGACACAATTTACACGACGATCAGAATCAGATAACAATATTGGTTCCATTATAGTAAGAAATCTATCCAGCAACCACAATATCTAACATGATACTATCTACATAAGAAACTAACCTTTGTGAGACGAGGATTACTCGCAAGAACTTGCATCAAGCCATGATCAGTGATACCTACACAACCTCCAAGATTCAAACACTGAAGATTACCATGAGCTCGACGCGTTAACTTCAAAAGAGACTCATCATTAACTATATCTCTAAGAGGAGAACCACCAAGATCAATACTTCTCCAGAAAAAAGGATCTTTTCTAACCAAGTCACGCAACGACCTACAAACACCTTCAACCGCAAGTATATCCTTCATCTCTAAATACGCAAGTACCAACTCAAAACCATCATGAGACTCACCACCACCATCACAAGATTCAGATACATCATGGAACCAATCAGAGAATGAGTTCAAAGTCATACAAAACGGATCCTCAGGTAAACTAACTTCACATTCACTAACTCTCTCAAAACCATTGAGCTTATAATCAACACTAATTGGTACATGACAATTCTTCTCATGTAACCAATCTGAAATTGTGTTTAAAGTCATACAAAACGGATCTTCAGGTAAACCCATAACAAAATCATTCTTACTCATCTGATAATTGAAGTAACCATCATTGTCTTCTTCTTCTTCACTAAATCGACCTAAATTACTGAAATCTCCAGACTTTTGCATACCCCAAGACGCGTAAGAACCACTAAACTCTTCGTAATTAACTTCCATAGAAACCCAGTAAACTAAAATCGAGTAAAGCTCAATAAATCATCGGATCCAAAAACCAAAAACCAAAAACCAAAATCGAATTAAGGATTCAATAATTAAGCTAAAAAAATGGGATTGAAGAATTTAGAGAAACGAAATCAACTAAAAAAGAAGATCTAGAGAATGAATGGAATCGCAGAATCAACGGAGAAGAAGAAGAGATTTGTACGGCTTAGGGCTTTTCTCAGATTGTTGATGATGATGCGAATTTGGCGCGTGTCTAACTATAACTTCTAAATAAAAATATATATAATAAATTATTTTTTTGGTAATTTCAATTTTTTTTAGTAATGTGATTACGTTTTCTAGATTTGGACTAACGATGTTTTTCCTTAATTAAGGTTATTTATTGATTAATGTAATCTATCTTAGTCAATGTGATTTATTATGTTTCCATAAGTGATCTAGAGTCTTTAATAACACGCTTTCTATTTTAGTGTATAGAGTGCTTTTTTCTTTTTTGGTTTATTCAAGTGAGTTAATGATTTACCAATTTTTGTATAGTTTTCAAATCTAATAAATGATTTAGAGAATATATAATAGATTTTATATTTGACTTTCACATCATTGTTTTGGATTCTAATACATCACATATTCACATTTTGTAGAATTTTAATTACTATTCTACTATTTTTTGTTCTTATACTAATTTTTTTTACTTTGTTCCTATCCATAACATTAAGCCATTAACTAAATATTAAGCAAATTCACCTTTGTTTTAAAATTAAATTATTGGTCTTTTCCTACATTATTCAATAAAATATGTTAATTTGTTACCATATTACAAATGATGATCGAATTATCCGCCGCAATTGGAAAAGCATGAAAAACTATACAGATAATTTCACAACAGACAGTTCTACCAGCACCACAAAGAAAGATCCATGATAAATAACTCAATTTACATCAGATAATTTTACGTAAAACATACTATATCATTATAAACAGTTTATCTATAATATAATCTTCAATAAATTTGGCTCTATTAATCTGCGTAATTTGGATTATTTGAAAATTGAATGTAGAAACATTGCTTCCACAAGTTATTGATACTTTAGAGACAAGAATTGCACAAATTCGGATTTGAATGTGTAATGACTTAAAAAGATGTATAAATAACTCCTCTAGTTGTATACGTCTAAATCATGGCACATTCGATTAACTCTTCTTTTTTGGATAAAAATAGATATATTAGTCCACACATTATCTTGAGATTCAATCCTCTATTATGAAGGAAAAGGATATCTTAACAGAATTATACTACAAAGCCGCTTTGCAGCAAAATGTGTAAGAAAAACGAAATAATACAACTAAAAACAAGACAAACAAGTCCTAGTGAAAATCACTAGTATCACATAAGATTCACTTACAAACTCATGAAGAGATTTTTATTCAACCAAGAAACAAGAAAAAGAAAAGCTCTTATTTTGTGTGTACTCATCATCATCATCATCATCATCATCATGGGTATATCATTTAATTACAAAGTGGGAGGGATCCAAATATAGCCATGGGTCTGCAAATAATTTGGCTCTATTAATCAACATAATTTGGATTATTTGAAAATTGAATGTACACTATATAGCCACAATTTTGGTTACAAACTTAATTTGTAACAAATTTTAGCTACAATTTAATACAAATTGCTATAAAATATATTAACTCTTCAGTTCGTAACAATTTCGTCACTGTTAGTAGTTAATTTGTGACAAAATAGTAACAAACTACAATTATAGCTAAAATTGCTGCAATTAGTTACAAAATTATCGTGACAAAGTTTGTTACAAGTTTTTTTCAAGATATATGTGACAACTTAACACTTAGCCAAAATAAAAACAAGTCTCAGCTTCGTCTCTTGTTCTCTCCACATTCAACCCTAGATCTCTTCCTTCCTCCATCTCAAATCAGCCCCCGCTTATTCTCTCTTACCCCCTTTCGTCTCCTTCAATCATCATTTTGACTCCAATTTTTCATTGTTCTTCTCCTTTTGCTATCTCTTTCTCTCTTTTTCACTCTCCCTCTCACCATCTCGTTCTAAATTCTGTTTCATTGCGAAGAAAATAGCCCAACGATTAGCGGATTTCGAAAGAGAATCTCTGATTCACATAGCGACGCCCACATTGTTAGAAGTGAAAATTTGTAGCAAATTGTAGCAAACCATTAATTTGCTACAAATACATGAGAATAGCTACCAAAAAAAATTGTAACTATGTTGCCAAATTCTTGTAGTGTGTAGGAGCATTGCTTCCATAAGTTATTGGTACTTTAGATATAACAATTGCACAAACGAATTTTATTCGAGTTTGAATGTGTAATGAACTAATGATATAGGATAAACATAAGATTCAAAAGATGAAAAAGGTGAAAAACTTATAATTTTGAGTGAGTAAATCATAAGAAATATGCACTTATATCCTGGAATTCGAAATGCCATGTAACTATTACACTACAAGATGTTTTCAAAATTAAGGAAATAACGTCTCGCCTTGCAAATTTACTATGTTCCAATTCCTTGTATTAGTATTTTTATTAGCGTTCCCACACAAATAGCCTACGAAAGTACGAATATGGAAGGTTACTGCACAAATTCCAAACAAAAAGGTACAAAAATACATGAGATAAAAAGAGTGCTATATTTTTCCTCTCATATTTCTTAGTCCCAAACATACTATCTAAGCACTCCTCCGAAAGAAGAACAATACCACAAGTAGAAATATATCATACACACAAACACTACCTTGCGCTAGGCACATCCTTGGTGTCAAAGTTCATGCTCATTTCTAAGGGACTTTGAGAGTCCATATTTTGATTCTTAAGTTTCATCGAGTGTTCAGAAGTAAGACACTCTTTTAATTCGGTAACAACTTGGGACATGTTTGGTCGTTTCTCCGATGAAGGGTTTGCACACGACATAGCCAACTCAAGAGCTCTCCAAACAGAACGAGAATCGTGACCGTGAAGGTTAGGATCCATAATTCTGGCAATATCTCCTCTGTTTAGCATAAATGCCGTCCATTCTGTTATGTGCGACTTTTCGCGGGATTGATCAAGCACTTTTTGGTTTGTGATTATCTCTAATAATACAATTCCAAAACTGTAGACATCACTCACCTCAGCCAATCGACCTGTCCTGTAATATCTGGTAAAACAAAAACATGAAGTACACTTCATATGTAATAATTGTACGAAGTAAAATTAATGTCCGCACAACCTCAGCATGTTGTGATGTTAATAAGCTCAGATCTAAGATTAGTGTAGACATTGGTGTGAGATCACTAATTATATTAAAGAGAAGTTCACATCTAAGACTGAACAAAAAATACTTACTCGGGATCAAGATATCCAGGAGTACCAGCAACAACAGTCGAAACATGAGATTCATCTCCGAGTTGGAAAGATCTTGAAAGTCCAAAATCTGCAATTTTTGCCGTGAACTTCTCGTCCAACAATATATTTGCACTTTTGACATCTCTATGCACCATTGATGGTCGGCATCCAATATGTAAGTATTCCAATCCTACATAATTATGAGAAAGTTTTCCATTTTTTGTTAATTCATCTTTAATATTGTATTAATAATTTGAAACCCCAAGACTAAAAATTTCTAAGTATGAACTATTACCATTATTTGCCAAAAAGAAGAAGAAGAATTTAACACAGTTATTATCACCAATGTAACAAGTTTTGAGAATAATAAAAAATATATATATATATATATTTGCCCCATAATTGCTTAGATGGTTTCATAACTTCGGTTTAACTAATATTATGATGTATACATACATTTATGATCACAACAAATGTTCTTGAAATAGAATAACAAGTAAATGAATGAATTAGCACAAACCTAGTGCAGCATCGATAACTATTTGTACTCGAGTATTCCAACTCAGGACAGAGCCACTTCCTACATTTTGATTAAAAAAAAATAGCCTTCTTTAGTTTATTTTCTAGTACTAAGAATTTAAAATTCTAGTGTTATAACAATGTTTTTACCTGATAAATGATGTTTTAAGTCAACATTTGACATGTATTCGTAGATAAGAGCCAAGTGATCTCGTTCATCGCAATAACCAACAAGATTTACCAAGTTTATGTGGTGAACCCTCAGAAGAAGCTGGACCTGACTACCAAGTTCAAAAGAAATTAATGAACACACGCAAAATACATTAATTGAACATAATCCTAAAAAAGATGACTCCTGTCACAAATTTTCGACGAAGATTTAATCTATTTCATACCTCTGCCTTGAATTCTTTATAGCCCTGTGTCGATGATGGGGATAGTAGTTTCACAGCTACCTGTTGTGAACCATCTAGATCCCCATGATATACGGTACCAAACCCTCCTTCACTGAGAGCTCTTTGGAAGTTGTTTGTCATTTGCATAACTTCTGAATATGTAAACTTTTTTCTCTTTGTCTCAATCCATGTCTCGGATATGCTAGTGGTCGTAACCTCTGCTAATGGTGGTATAACGGTAGAGGGCAAAATTAAGTAAGAGAATATATGAAATCTAGTTTTTTTTTATTGGTGATAAGTCTACAAATATATACCTTTCACATGACTTGATGTCTTTTTCTTTCTGAACCCATAAAAGAGTGCTAGTGCCACTAGAACAACCACGACTGCCGAAGCAACAATTACAACAAGCATCACTGGAAATTTCTTCTTTGAACATGAACCGGATACACATTTTACATCTCCATGATCAACACTACATAACAAAAGGATTATCTTTTAGGATTAAAAATGCAAACTAAAGGTGAGAGGTTTTGAATTAAAATGTGTATATGTAAGTTGAGTTCCTTCTTACAATAGTTTCAGTCCTTTCTTTTCTCTATCGCGTAGAGCTTGTGGAACTGAACCATTCAAATCATTTTTGCTCAAGTTTCTATTAAAATAGAAGAAATATTCATAAATTAGTGAACATGATACTGAGGAAGATTACGACCAAAAATGTATATGAACCTTACATGTACAAGAGGGATTTCATGTTAGCTAGATATTCAGGGACTCCTCCCACCAATTTGTTGTTTGATAAGTCCCTGTAGTTTTGAAAAATTAAATTAAAGTCACTGAAATTTCTTACATGATGTACGAAAGTTCTGCTGTCAAGGCAACACTTATTATACTTACAACTTTTCTAGATTGGTGAGATGTTGAATATCAGCTGATATAGTTCCTGTCAACTCTCTTGAAGACAAGTTTCTATTATTATGTTTAAGACACAAATTAAAAACAAGAGTAATGCAGTTAGAAAATGTTTTTCTTTTTTTCTTAATGTAGTCTGAAAATAAATTTAATAAAACTAGATTAAATTAAAAACCCACAAGGAAGTGATTCTTGGGGAAATATATGTATCAGCGTCGTCAGTGCAATCTAAACCTTCCCACAAAAACGGTCGAGGGACACATGGATCACCTTGCCATGAGATTAAACGCAATCCATATGCCGTTCTGATGTTTTTGATAGCAATCACTGTCACAAGGTTCGACGATATATAAAATATGAATTATATTTATATACATATAGTTAATAGTTTATAGTTTATAGATGTATATATATTCATTAGCACTGCCACTGACTAAACATACCATCACCCTCATATGTTTCCGACTGCAGGAAATCGGAAACAGAGAAAACTTCAATGGCGTTAAGCATAGGTGGGTGAGTAGAATTTCCAGATTTTGACAACCTTATGTTGCATTTCTTGTCTTCGCAAATGATTGGAAGCTTGTTGTATTCCGTCTTGGGCTGCAGATAAACAGGGCTATAGGAGTCTCTAAAAGATCCTCCATTTATCGAAATGTCGAACTCTCTAGTCTCATTGGCACCTAAGACTTGAACCTCACAGAAGTGGAGGTATATGTAAACTCTATCTTGAGAGGAGTCAGTAAGCTCGGTATCTATCAATGGTGCACTACTGTTGGCAGGTGTTGCGGCTGTTGTGAGGACCCCCTGCGGCAGATGAAAACTATCTGAGGTGTTTACTGAAAGACTGGTGGAAATCTGCTTCCAGTCAAATTGAAAGTATGAATTCCACATTCTATCATGGACATCCTCCGGGTACCTGCCTTTGCCACTTTACTTGTGTTAGATGTGGCCCGTAACAAACGAATATAAAATAGAGAAATTCTCGAAAATAACTTTTTTTTCAAAAAATACCACCTTAAAGTTTTTTTTTCCAAAAATACCATATTTTTTCCTAAGTTCCAAAAATACCATTTTTAAAAAAATTGATTTTTAAGGTTTAAAATTTAAATTTGTTGGGTTTGGGTTAACTTTTCCAAAACTAGGGTATAGTTTTAGGGGTAGGGTTTGGGTTTGGGGTTTAGGGTTTAGTTTTGAATGTTAAAAATAATTTTTTTTAAAAATAGTATTTCTGGAACTTTGGAAAAAAAGTGATATTTTAAAAAAAAAACCTCTTGAAAAAATGGTATTTTTGAAAATTGGCCTATAAAATATCTTAATTAAAAGCTGGCTTACCGCCGCATAGAGTTATTGATATTGCTGACATACCACCGTCCTAACGTCTTCAACGAACCTGCTGTAGTGACATAACTGTTATTTGGCAAAGGCCTTATTTCTAAGGCTGATATAAATGGCGTAGGCGTGCCTGTCTTAACAAGGCAGAGATCCAAGGAGTTTGATCTTGGAGCGTGTGAAATCTCCTCCCATGTATGATTTGTATTTCCATACTTTTCCATGTTTATTGTTATCCAGAAATTGGGGCCCACGTATAAATCAAATGTAGGATAAATATTAAGACCGTCATAGTTTCCATATAGAAATCTAGCCCTTATCAAATAGTTGGTTCCTTGCTTGACGGTAAGATTGTAACAGTTGCGTATTCCGTCTGGAAAGTATCTCATCGTTGTTGTTTGCTTTAGGAATTTTCTCTGTAGACTTGGATCAGTTCTACCAATTTTTCCACTTTGGATGAAGTTTGAGTCTGATATGAACTTTAATTGAGTTACTGGCTCGATAAAAGAAGATGGCTCATTTGGAGGTAACCCACAATCCAAACTGATGAATCCTGTTAAAATATAGAAGAGGTTAATGGCAATTATAAAACGGTCTTGCAGTTTCAAATTTGTAAACACATCTGAAGATGCAGACATTTGTGCGACACAGAGCGTTGTTGCATCAAGATAGAGTTGTTTAGGCGGCAAAGAACTTAGAGTAGAGGGAAAGCTTTCGGTCAAGTTTTGCTGAATTGGACAAAGGATATCCACGCACAAGATATGAAAATTTTGGCGTGCACCAAATATGAAAAGTAATTATTTGAAAAACAAAAAGTTGTCTTTTTGCATATTTGAAAATTATTTATTGAATCTTAGGATTAGGGTTTACATAATATTCATATATATAGGTGTAAGGTTGTGTTTTGCGAGGTAACACTTAGAGCCGCAAATGGAGATTTTGTAACTTGAAGCTTCCCCAAAAACAGAAGATGTCAAAGAGAGAGTGTTCAACCCTATGATTCACTTAGAGAAGGAGATTATTGAGTTGTATAGGCTATTGATTTGTAGAATAGAAAACTGTCTAAGAAGAAGACGTGTATAGATCCGTACTTATACAGAATAATAAGTAATCTCTACTTATATAGAATTAAAAAATAATAATATTATTAGGAGATACGTTTGTTTGGCGTCTTCCCAAGGAAATGATGTGTTGATACTATCTCAAATCGTAAGCTTAAACAAATATTGCATATGTTGTAAAAACAGTGTTTTCTTTAAATTAATCTAAGATTAAATTCAAAAAAGAAAATTATAAAGTTGATTTTTGTACTTTCAAAGTGTCTCAGCCTCTCAGGTACTAGTACAGCTGATTTTTGTATTTTTAGCTTATATCCTAATCTGTCATACATAAAGCTATGAAGTTAAAGCTATGAAGTTTCCAAAATTAACGACTGATTTTTCTAATTCCTTAAAAACATATTTTTGCATTACTTATCTCAATTATTGTTTTATGGGAAAATTCATTAATTCTGTTTAAAATTTAATTAAAAAGGATTAACTATAGGAATTAATCAAAAATCAACAGCAAAGGTTTTAAATTTCAAAAAGAAATTCAACGTTATTATATCTTTCACCGAAACACAATTCCAATCAAAAACGTTTGTGAAATATAAAAAATTAGATTACGAAATGAAACAAAAAAAGTATAAAATTTTGGAGATAAAAAAGTGAGGAATCTATATAAAATAATTTGCTTTGAAATCTAGGACACAAAATGTTTTTATTTTATTTTACAACCCCCCTACCTATTAAAAGACAAGTCACATTAGTTAGTCTAATTAATTGTTATAATTTGATTGGTTTAAAATGATGACATGGATTGAAAAAATGATGACATGTCTTAGGTAAAAATGTGACATGGCATAATCCTCAAAAACTATTGGATAACTAAATTAAACAAATCTTATATAATAAAACCTCACGGTTTTCTGATGGAATCCTACCTCTTCCACTTGACGTTTACAAGAAGGTAAGCCAATTTACTTACAACAAACTCTTTTTTTGGAATATGACATGAACAATACTTTATAATTTAGTAACATTTCATTGTTATTAACAAAATTAATTCGTTAGAACCGAGATTTTCGAAACAAAATCTCACCTTACAAATAGAATCTGTTTTTTTTTTAAACGGATTTAATTTGTTCAATGTATACTAAGACTAAACATAATTAACAACATATTTAAAAAATAAATCATTTTGGTTTTCTGATTTTTATATCTTCTCAAAAACCAAAAACACAACAAAATCAGATTATAGATATTACGGTTTTGGTTTGTTTAGGCACCAATTGGAATATTCTAAATATATCCTAATGTAAAATCTAATAAAATCAAAAACTAATTAGATTATTTAGGTAGCCCTAACTATTATATTCCCTATATAAAGGTAGTGTCAAACTCAATATATTTCATTCATCATTCTCCAAGCAGCAGTAGTCTTTTTTAGCCTTCAAACTTCTATATTTCATTGCATCTCTTACTTTATTTTTAAATTTATATAATAATATTATGGTTGTGCATGTGAATTAATTGAATGGTTGTAATCGATTTTAGAGTCGAAGTTCCTTTCTTTATATATTTTTATTATTTGTATATTTGTTCTATACCTTTACTTATTTAGATTACCTATATTATTTTTACCATTTTTGTTTCTCTTTTCTGTTCTTGAGTAACACATTTCAGAATTTTAAATATATACTAATGAATATAATAGTATAAAATATGATGTCTATAACTATATCTATGCCGGAAGAGGACACCATGTTTAAGTCTAATATATTTGTTTTCTTTCATTATACAATATATAGTTTCTGACATATATATAATACAAATTTATTTTTGGATTAATGTGAATAGAGTTGTCGTTTGAGATGGCTTAACTACGTGATGACCAAATTAAAGCATAGAGGCTTCATCGGTTAATAGCCTTTACACTACTACTAGAAACAAGTTCGTTATTAATATTATTTTATTCTTAGGATATATAGATATGATTTTATTTATAATGCGGTATCTAAATTAGTGTGTATTTTATTTTTTAAAGATAGTTTATTGTTACTTCACAATTACTAGAAGAATAAACAAAAATGTCGAAAACAATTGGAACACGAAGCTCAAGAAAAAAGCTATAAAGCAAGCAATGAAAATAATTCATCAATAATTTAAGATCAGATAGAGCATGGTTGACAAAAGAACCATCACTTCTAAATAGTGGGAGTAGATCAATATGAATATAACAAAATTTATAGAAAATAATAGAAGAAAAATAAAAATGGGAAAAGAAAACAAAATCAAAGAAGAATAAGGAAGAGAGGAAGATGACTAAAAACTGGAAAAAGTAGCGGAGAAGATAAAGACAAAAGCAAGATAAAAAAAACGAACTAAAAAATCGAAAAACAAAACAATCCGGATTAATGAATAACAACAATACGGGAAGAACTAACCAAACAAATATAAATAATTAGTACAATTAAATAAATTTATAAGAAATTTCAAAACTAAAAATAAAATATTAATAAATTATAATAATTTGGATATGTGCATGTGCATCACGTGGGAAGTAGAAGAAATGATCGTTTTGTTTGGTGTCATATTTTTTCCTTTGAAGTATATGTAGTTATTTCCTCCATTTCTTGCAACATTTAATTGTTTTCTACTATATTAATTGTTTGCATGCATAAAACTAATAACCATATATTTTAAAATATTTTATCAATGATAACATTGCATTAATAAATACTTTAAATAACTAATTTTCTTCAAAATGTTTATACCCGCACACAGTGCGGGTCAATCTGCACACATTAGTTTTGGCTTTCATTTTATTAGAATTTAGTAACATTTCATTGTTATTAACAATGTCAACCATTTTCTTCTTTTTTCTATATTATGAAATTTTTGCTTTATATGATTTATCATTTATAATGTTTTTATGATTTTATGTATAAATTTTGTTATATAATATTCATTTCCGCACAAGGTGCGGGCAAGTCACCTAGTGTTATTTATAGTAATGTATTACACGGATAAAATATTTTAATTAAAAACCGTAAATACATATTTAAAAGAATTTCAATAAATGTTTTCCATTTTAACTATATTATATGGATCCATTAAATCCATTCCAATTTTACTATAAAATCAATTTATTTAGCCTCGATATTTTGAAACCTAGCCGAAAAGCCTTAAAATTATTTATTCGGAATTATTAGATGTCAATATTTTTTTTTTTATGACTGAGGGTAAATCTCAGATTTATGGAGGAACCCAAACTAATTTGTGGGGGAGGTGCAAAGCACGGATAAACCTTATATGGGTATGCAAATGGACTGAAAGCAAGAGCCCATATTCGTATGAGTGTCCAAAGAAATGTTGTTTTTAGTTTCGCGTATTAGGTGGATCGAACTTGAAACGTCTTACCATCTCAAGTTTGTCTCCTTACCACTTAACTACAAGACCCCAAGTCAATAAATCTTTGATATTTTTATTTTATTATCTTGATAATTTTTTTAATAAAATTTTCGTTGTTCTATATCAGTTTATCAATCTATTTAATCATTTAAATATAGTGTTTGGTGTGGGCTATCAATTATATTATGAAGCGTTAGGCCAATTTTTTTTATATGTTCACTGTAAATGATTATATCTTCTTTGCATTCTATTTCTAATACCGTATATGTCAAAAGATTTAAGAAATTGGCACGTATATTAAAAAGAAGGGTTACGTCACCAATCCATCGAAGTTAATTCCAGTTATTTTTGTAGTAAGAGTAAGACAATAACAAATCTAAGAATGCTTAACGTGGCGATTTTTCTTCCAAAAGAATAAAAAAATCTGCAAAGAACATTAAAATGTGGATACATACCTTCTTGATCTTGAGCTTGAACAAGGTGAACAATAGCAAACGTTACTATAAAAAAAAGCGCACGGGAACTCTCCATATTCTCTTACTATTCGAACAAAAGCAACATTGCCCCAATTTCTGAACCATATATGAAGTTTATAAGCAATGGGGACATTTCAAGAAAAACCACCGTACCAAGTCAATCCTCAGAAAACGTGAGAGCATGTCCTAGTTTCTACAAAAGGAAATTCAATTGACGAATAGGTCAAGATGTTTTCTACTGGACAATGCATTTGTTATTTGTTAGTTCCTTGGCCAACAAATATTCAACTTGACTTTGATAATTTTAAAGAACCTATTAATAACATGGAGTATAGGCTTTTATAATAACCAACATGACTAGTGATGAAACGTTCCGAGAGGGAGAAAGATGACTTTTAAGTCGTCGTTGACTTGACTTGTCCCGATGTTTAAATCCCTAGGTTGTTACAATTTGATATATAATTGGCATACTCATTGTTATGAATTGAGCTGAGTAAATCCAAAAAAAAAAGCAAATATGGAACGCCATGACTGTGGCTCAGTATAAGTCTTCATATTTATATTCAAGGCGTGTTAAGCTCTCCAAAGAAATTGTTAATGTAGTGAAAAAAGAGGAGGATTTTAATAAATACCCCAAAATTTATTGAAACTTTGAAAACCATACCAAATTTGTTAACATTTGAAAATTATCATCTTTTTAAATTTGAAATGACATTTTACCCTCAATTAATCACTAAACATTATAAAAAAATTTAAAAATAAAATAATTTGATTTTTCAATTTTTTAAAAAATTATGAATTAATTTTTAAAACCAATAAATATCTAATAATTCTGATGATAAAAAATAATCCTAATCTAAAGATAACTTTAAAAATAATAATTTTTAAAATTAATAAATATTTAATAGTTTTTAAACTATCTAATATCTAATAAAAAAATTAAAAAGGTGGAAAACTAAAAAAAAATTAAGTCAGTGGTTTAAATAAGTCAAGAAGTAAAAAATCAATCAAACGAAATATAAGTCAAACAATTTAAAAAAACCGACAAATCAAAAAATTAAGGCGACGAAAAAAATTAAGAAGTCAATTGTTAGATAAGTCGACAAAGACAAAAGTCAACCAATACAAATATAAATTCATTGTGAAAATAAGTCGACGTACATAAAAAATAAGTCAATGGTCATATAAGTCGATAAAGACAAAAGTCAACCAATACAAATCTAAATCCACAGTTGAGAATAAATCGACGAACCTGAAAATTAAGTCGACGAACATAATAAATTCAGTCAATAGTTTAAGAGTAAAAAATCAACGAAAAAAATAAAATAAATCGACTATGTAAAATAAGTCGACCTATTTAATTATAATTTTAGTTGTTACGTAAGGATTAATCAACCAAATATTTGCTTTCATTTTGAAAGTAAATATGAATCTCAAAATAATTTTAGAATTTACCTTAAATAATTTTTAACTGTTTTAAATTTGTATTACAATTTGTTTAATATTAAGGGTATTTACATATTTTTACACAACAAAAAATTATAGTTTTCCAATGGTATATAATTTAGTATAGTTTTCAATTCTTTTCATAAATTTGAGGTATATAATCTAGTTTGGATATAAATTTTATGATGTCATCTGAAAAAAATATTATTTGTCCATGGAAGATCAATATTTAAGGACATTGACAAATCCAAAAAATCAACAAACAAGATTTGATATATGAACACAAGAATGGAAGATGCAATGCCATTAGAGAGAAGATAGATTATTTGGATGAGAACCATATATTTGAGTTGGTAAAGTTTCATAATGGTTTAAAGGAGGTTCTTAACAATTGGGTGTATTGAATTTAGCATGAAAAGCACAATTTGCATCTTTGATTCAAAGCTAGGTTCATTGTGAGTGGGCTAAATCAAAAGAATGGAGTCGATTTTGATAAAAAAAATTAATATTTTCTCCTCCTGTGAAGATGTCATCCGTTGGACTTGTACTTGGATTGGCAAGGATACGTGATTTAGAGGCTGAGCAAGTGGATGTAAATAGGGATTTCTTTCACAAGTTTACATGGTACAACTCCAAGATTCAAGAAAATGGGTAATGAGGACTTTCTTTCGCGCAGAAAAACATTCACCTATGTAGTGAAACTTTAGCAGAATTCAAGAATTGAATAAGCAGCTTAACAAGTCATTTGCTATGAAAGATTTGGGTCCAACGTAGCAGGTTCTTTTAATAAGAATTGTTCAAGATAGATGCGACAAGTTGATTCACTTTTCTCAAACCAAAAACGAATATGTAAAAAAAAAACGAAGATCACTAGTACATCAGTTTCACTTACATATACTCATGAAGAGATTTTTATTCAACAAAGAAACAAGAAAAAGAAAAGCTCTTATTTTGTGTGTACTCATCATCATCATCATGTGTATAGCATTTACAAAGTGGGAGGGATCCAAATATAGCCATGGGTCTGCAAATAACCAGCTTTCTCTAGTAGCTTATCAGCTTCTGCAGGGCCTCGACTTCCTTGTTTGTATGGGATCGATTTCACTTCTCCTTTTTCGATCCTGTGAAGCAGCGGAGTGAAGATTTCCCAAGCTGCCTGTTTTTCGATTGATCACAAACAGATATATATGTTTTAAGTTCTTCTCAATGGAAAACAAAATATCAAGATTTGACAACAAATTTGGGTAAAATCACATTGGGGAAGTTTTGAAACCAAGTTGAGTTTGGTTCTTGAAATCATGTCAAGTTACTATTCTCTTCTAACGTAACAAAATATGATTGAAATGAAACCAGTGGTTGTATAATTATTTTCCTTAAAGCAATGGATTATTGAGCAATTTAATAAAACTTGAAACGCAGATTGATTGGTTCAGGGAGGTATTAAGTGGTGAAGGAGAAAGGTAAAGTACCTTCAATTCGTCTCTGCGAACAAAGTGTTGTTGGTCGCCTTTGATTCTGCAGAAATATACATAATTTGGTTACTTAATAGGAAGAATAAATGTTTGAACACTCTAACTAGATAAAATTTAGATTCATACGTGTCAAGAATTAGGCGCTCGTAAGCCTCTGGAATCGCGACACCTTGATAACGTTGCTTGTACGATAGGTCTAGTTCACTCTGCACAGTTTGCATCTCCAGACCTGGTTGCTTCACCTACGCAGCAAAGCCAAAAAGAGTTCAGGTTGATTGTTATATAGTAAAATTATGACTGGTTGCTCATGCACTTACAGTTAGCTTCATGTACATGGCCTCTGATGGTTGCAAGCGTATAACAAACTCATTCCTCCCTTGCTTTTGACCTGTTGCATTGCATAAGAGTTTAAACCAACAAATATTTTGGTACCAATACATACACTTGAATCTGAGAAGCTTGATTTGGTATTAGTACATACATTTGAATATGTCGCCAGGAACATCCTTAAACTGAATGCGAATATCTGCCTTCTTTGAACTCATTGCCTTTCCAGCCTTCAGTATAAATGGAACACCTGAAAGATAAACCAATCCAAAAGTCAATATATGTACAATATGAATTGAACTAATGTTTTAGTCTTGATTCTTGTCTCCCTATTCATGTCGTCTTTTAGATGATCTTCCAAACTCGAGCTACAAAATGAAAAGATGAAGCGTGAAAGGGACATGGCGGTACCTTCCCATCTTTCGTTGTCTATGCGAAGAACTGTTGTGGCAAAGGTTGGAGTGTTTGAGTCATCTGGAACAGTTGGATCATCTTTATACCCTTCGTATTGTCCAAGAACTACCTCATCATCCCTGATAGGAATCACCGACTGAAGAACCTGAAGTTCATTTTTAAAGTAAACATATGTCAATTGGTACTAATTGGCTGAAAATTCAAATGACGATATCACTTGATCCAGTCAGATGAAAAGTAACCTCGTACAAAAGTTTGTTAATGAAGATGTGACTATATCAAACAGAAAAGTTAAGAGTGATATGAATCAGAGAGCTCGTTATAATGGCCAAAAATGTGATCACGAAAAAAGCAATCACCTTCACTTTCTCATCACGGATGTGCTCGGGTTTAAGAGAGATTGGTTTCTCCATGGCGACAAGGCAAAGAACCTGCAGTACACGACACTCATTAAATATATGAAAGCATAT
This sequence comes from Arabis alpina, assembly GCA_900128785.1. NCBI lineage: Eukaryota > Viridiplantae > Streptophyta > Magnoliopsida > Brassicales > Brassicaceae > Arabis > Arabis alpina. The sequence continues at coordinate 3,620,994 of LT669792.1, forward strand.
GTGGTTACAGAGAGACTCCATGGAAAACAAGTCAAGTATTTTATGTTTTCCTTCACAATAGACCAGTATTTAAAGTGAAAACACTTGCCTGGAGCAAGTGGTTTTGGATAATATCACGAATGATTCTGAAATGGAAAAGTATACAAATCATCAGAATGCAATGCTATTGTTGCCTCATGTACATGATTATTCAAAGAAAACACGGAGAAAAGATTACCCGTATTCATCGAAATATCCCCCACGGCCTTCGGTTCCAAAATCTTCCCTGAAAACAATCTGCAAAAATAAATTAGAGATTCATAAGGATTCAACTCTAAACAAAGGTTTGAAAAATTCTGTGCTAAGTAAGTGATCAAGCTTTAACCTGCACATTCGCGATATTGTCGCGGTTCCATAGTGGCAAAAACAACCGATTGGCAAACCTGAGAACCAACTGTAAATAATGCATGAGGTAAGACAATGTTTGTCTGTCTAAATAAATAAACCATTGACTAGAAAGCAAATATGTGTTACCATGTTTTGGACTAATTCCTTTCCCAGATAATGATCAATACGATAAATCTGTGGTTCATCAAACAACGCTCCAATCTGCGAACTCAATTGCTCAGCTGATTCCAAATCCTTTCCAAAAGGCTTCTCAACAACGATCCGAGTCCATCCACCAAGATCAGCTAGAAGTTTATACATTCCAAACTCGAGTTGTTAATCTTTCGCATCTAACAATGTTTTGGTGAATTATAACAAAAATCTCACATTTGTTAGTGCACCATGCCTTGATCATCTTGCATACAGGAGGATACACAGACGGTGGAAGTGCAAGATAAAACAATCTCCTAGAAGATCCTTCAGAACTCTTTTTAGCAACTTCATGTTCTGTAATCACCTTGTCTAATCTTTTAAACCCCTCCGCAGAATCATAAGGTCCACTCACATACTTAATCTACAAAAATCAGTGTTTTTCAGTAACCAAGAAACCGGGGACTGCAATTCGTGTTACTCGAATAATGGACTAACCAGCTCTAGAAACTTTGATAAAGCTTCTACTTTCTCAGATGCATTCTTCTCATCAACAAGATATCTACATAACATAAAGCTTTAATAAAACTACCAAAGAAAACAACTCAGATACATTAAATTAGGCGAAAAGGCGAATAATCTAACCCGCTGATTTTATCTCTGAGTTCTTGATCAGAGATCTTAGTTCTTGCATATCCAAATATATGAACTTCTTCTGGATTAAGAAAGCCCTGTATAACCAAAAGAACCATCAGAAACAGTTAAACATTAGTGAGAGATTTTGTTTTTGAGGTTAGAACCTGGTGGTATAGATTGAAAAGAGCAGGAAAAGTCTTCTTCTTAGCAAGATCACCAGAAGCACCAAGTACAATGATAGAGAGACTACCAGTTTCAGAGGCTTGTTCATACTCTTTCACAAACGAATCATTTCTTAAACTAAACCTCTTCTCTACGTGCCATTGCCCTGAATCCATCTTTCACAAAACACACAAACCTGTAATAAAAACACATGGATCGGGTTTACAATATAAGAACGATCAAAAACAAGAAACGAGATCGGGATCAAAACCTGCGATGGAAGATGAGAGGGAAGCAGAAAAATTGGAGATATTTTTTTATGTGTAATGGTGGAGAGAGAGACAGACACTAAGTTTGATAGTTCGAAGTACCAGTGTTTTGAAACCCGGACCGGATCGGCCGGTCGGCCCGGTTTAACCGCGACCTGGCATGTTTTCCGGTCCGGATTATTATTAAAATTTGGCCTTTTAAAAACCCGGAAAAACTCGAGAAAAACCGGTTAAAACCGAAAAACCAGTGGTTGAACCGGCGGTCTAATCAATTATAATTAATAAATCTTATGATTTTAAGTGGGCTTCGAAACTCAATTATAATTTGATCACATCAAATATCGTTATAATAACAATGTTATTTATTGAAATTGTTTTGTATTTTTTTTTCAAATTCAAAATGGGATACCATATTTTTTAAATCTAATTCTGAATTGCATTTTTTAAAGTTTTCTTTATCTGGTTTGGTGGAGAAAAATATTTCTCTTCATCAAAAACAATTATTAATCTATTTTCGATTAGAAAGATGTTAAATTTTGGTTGGTTCCTATTTTATCGTGCATGCATGTCATGTTCATATATTAATAAAATTAATATTATATTATTAAAAACATTAAAATGGTAAATTAATGATCCGAAAACCCGGTGATCCGGAAAATATTTCGGTTAACTGTCCGGGTCGGGTTTAAAAACATTGGTTCAAACATTTTTGATTGATAAAGTAAATTACTGATTATTAAAATAAACGCACCATTAGTACACTAAAGTCGTTGCTAAACTTAAACAAATACTAAAAGGGAATGATTACAGATTTAATTTGATTGAGAGGGTAATGATTTTGAGAATCGAGAGTGGTAGTGGTTGAGCTTGACCATCCCATCACCTATCACGCTCTTGTGGTAACAGATAAAAGTCAACAAAGATAAAATGTGACATTTTTCTTTTGGCTATTCGATAAATTAAGAGTTTTGATTTACATTTTGACCGTTAAATTTCGCCTAGCCAACAATTATCAAAAACCATACAATTCCTCGTAAACTTTTGTTTTGTTTGAACTTTACAATTATATCATGTTTTTGATTAGCCATATTCGAAACCATTAGTGTCCACCATCTAAAACTCATATGATCCTAAACATAACGCATTCGTTTTCTTTCTAGTTTCATCATTTACTCCCATAAACCAAGGATGATATTCTTTTTTCGTCCTAGAAACTCCGCCTAAATAGGCCCATATTGACACAACAAGATTGTTGCAATGACACTGACTCACAGAAACCGTCAAATTTCAAAGGCAACATGGTTCTTCTTCTGTTTGTAACTACGTTCAATCACATTTTGAACCACTTAGGCTTTGTGCTCTTCTTCTCAGTGGGTTTAGGCTCTTGCTCAACCGGTACAGAACCATCGTCGGACGTGGCTGACTCTGAAGATGGATCAACTGGTTCTTCTGCTTTGGTCATGACCTCTACATCTTTCAGGGACAAGATCTCTTCACTAAGATAAGGAGTTGAAATAGCAGCAGCATCATCTGCAAAGACCACTAGGTTCTTTTTAAGGTAAGTTCAGAGCTCAATTCTCTTCCCAGCAAATTCTTTTAAGCAGTATATATAAAAGCTCAATAACAGTTCAATATCATATCTGTCTGGCCTAGCTGACTTAACCAGCCTTATAAGTTTAAGTTACCTCACATGATCTTAAACTTCTTGTTGAGCTCTTTGTTCCTTAAATTGTAACTTTTTGAGGCAATTACACAAGAGTAGTTTTCGGTTTTATCCCACTTACTAAATCTATGTTGCAATGCAATATCTATAGTATCGTGTGAAGGATCAAACTAACCTTTGGGTACATCGTTAGCGAAGTAGACAATGGCTCCAGGAATAAACCCAGCTGCGTAGAAGTCTTGAGAGAAATCTTTTATCTGCTTCTTGGGAGGAGTTGTGTCTGCAAGATAGTAACAACATCAGGTTTCTTTTGTCTTAAAAATGTAAAATTTGAAAACGAATAAGTACAGTCCAAGTAGGAAACATACACAAGTAGAAAGGAGTATCTGGTTGAGCAACTACTTTTTTGAGAAGATCAATCAAGCTTTGGATCTTTTCTGAAGGATGAAATGTTGCCTCAAATGTGTGATTATCAGGAAAACGAACCCTGATTACAGCCTATAGATAATACAATTTCATAAACAGTCAGTGGGATAAACCTACTTTCCAAGCATGAAAGCAACACAAAATGTTTTAGAAAGTGGTAAGAACCTTAGTCAGCTTTGCTCTACGAGCAGCTTGTTCTGCTTCCCGGAGCTTTCTCGTCTTCAAGGAATTATCTAGATGTAGATGTAATTTACATGTTAGAAGAAGTAAACAACCAAGATTGCTATATCTTTACAGTATAACAAGGAGTTTTGTGTCAAGGATTCAAGTGAATATAGAGGCAAACAATCCATTCAGAGATAAAAACAGTAGGATTCAATCAGAAATTTCCCAAAGCAATATACACATTCACAAGATTGTATACCAAAACAATCCAAATTTTATTAGATTCAATCCGAAACTTCCCAAAGCAATATGCAGATTCACAAGATTGTATACCAAAAGGTCCAAAACCATACAAAAATTCATCAGATTCCTCAGAACATCGTACCTTCTTTCTTAGTTGCCACAAGGCGGTAGTAATCAGCAGCAGTGAGCTCGTAGTATCCATCAGATTCCTCTTCTGTCAAATTCCAAATACAAGAATCACAAATCGATTCCAAATTCAGTGAAATCAAGAGAACAACGAATACAAATACGCTAAATCGTTTCAGTTCCCTTCGTCGCTAACTTACCAGCACCAGAAGATCGAGTAGGTTTCAGCGAAGCACTCGAAGTCTCGAAAACACGAATCTCTCGTCCAAATTTCTCTCGCATATCAGCAATTTTAGCCTAGATGTTTGAGAAATCAACTAAATCAAACAACGATTTCGACACAAAGAAACAAGAAACCCTAGCGAAGTTTCCGTACGCTACTAAACGAACAAAACCTATAAACGCCGAGAGAAAATTCGAGATCGAGCAAAATCGAAATGGAAATGGTGATGAATCGAGGGAGAAAGAAGAAGGAAGTCGCATACCTGAGCAGAAGAAGCTTCCATGGTGGAATCGATGATCTCGAGTCGTCTTCGTTTCAGTAGAGAAGGGTCATCTACGAACATCAGACCGATTCTTTACTCTTTCTTTACTGCAAATCACCGGTCTAATATACGATCTCTCTCTCAAGGAGACGCGTAAATTTTAGGGGCTTTAAAGTAAATACATTCTTTTGGTCTGTTTACAGTATTTACGATATCGGAGCATCTTTACTTTCGATTTTAACCCCTAGATTTTGTTAGTTACAGATAAGTCAACTAACTCTTTCGTGATTTTTTTTTGCTAAATGGTAAAATATATTATAGATGAAAGTAGATTTACAATAGTTGCAATCTATACTACCTTGGCCAAAAAGAATAAAAACAATGTAGGATAGTGAGTCTAATTCGCAAAATAGTTGTTGATAGTTAAATCAAAATACTTGTTTAATAAAACCAAAACCCAAAACCAATGTTCATAATTTTAGTATTTTAATCGCTGCTATAATCTCTTTCGCATCAATATTAAATGTTTTTTTTAAACAAAGCAATATTAAATGTTATGTTTGCAAACTTTAAATCTTTGACACAATGTATTATTCATATGAAATTTTGTATTTCAACATGGTTAGGTAATGAATTGCTTGGATATCTTGCTAATTAACAACTTATGTCGAATCTTTTAAAACTCATCTTAAAAACCACTCACTAATTTTCTTTCTATGATTAAAACTATATTACATATTATAAATAAAAAAAATAAAAAAATTACATATTATGTCATCAGTTGTTAATCAATCTAATTAAAAAATTTACCACCTGAAATTAATGAGTATCGACGATACCAAAGGAAAAGAAAATAAAAACCTCCAAAAATTTATTAATCTCAACACACTCTCTTCCCACCTAAGCTTCTTCGCTTTATTTGTGTCTAATCCTTCTTGTCTCTATCTTTCACCTCAAAATCGAAGCAATCTTCACTCTCACACAAACCCTAAAATCTCTCTTCGTCTTCATGGATCCAAAATCTCTGTAAAGCCTTCCAAAATTCGAGTAAGGTAAAATGCCAAGCGTTGGTGTGAAGCTCTACAGTGTCTTCTTCAAATTTCTTCTAAAACACCGTTTACAAAACCGGATTCAATCTTCCGGTGACGATTCTTCATCGGATCCGTTTGGTGTTACAACCCGACCCGAAGAATCCGTCGCTGCTCCGAATCCTTTATTCACCGACGGTGTCGCTACCAAAGATATCCATATCGATCCGTTAACTTCTCTAACCGTACGGATTTTCCTACCGGAATCTGCTCTTACGCCGCTTGAATCAACCACCGGTAATTATTCCGGTAAGACTCGAAATCTAAACAATCTCGTTGGATCGGATCTTTTGATTAGAAGAAATAGTCATGGTTCTTCGTCTAATTCGTTGTTATCTTCTAAGTTAGAATCTAGAAGGAACAGTTATGGTTGTACTGGGTCGTCTTCTCCTGAAGCTATTGGTTTAGGATCCTCTGAGGGATACAGAGGTTACGCACCGTCGTCGTCTTCTGGTGGGAGTTTTAGGAAGCTTCCTGTGATGTTGCAGTTTCATGGTGGTGGTTGGGTAAGTGGAAGTAATGACTCGGTGGCTAATGATTTCTTTTGTAGAAGGATGGCTAAGCATTGTGATATTATTGTTTTGGCTGTTGGATACCGGCTTGCACCGGAGAATCGGTATCCGGCGGCGTATGAGGACGGGTTTAAGGTGTTGAAATGGTTAGGGAAGCAGGCGAATTTGGCGGAGTGTAATAAGTCGATGGGGAATTCGAGGAGAGTTGGAGGAGAAGTGAAGAAGTCGGAAGTGAATAAGCATATAGTTGATGCTTTTGGTGCATCTATGGTTGAGCCTTGGCTTGCAACTCATGCTGATCCATCGAGGTAAACAATGTCTTTCACCATTTGCATTGCTTATGAAAATTATGGGAAATTAGACTCTTGTTTAGATAGTAGTATACTTAGCTCGGAGAAATTGCATTGCCTGTGTATGAAATTGAGGGAACTTATTTAGGTAGTAAAACTAGATACAGAGCCAAGAATTTTCTAGAAACAAATGTCTGTTATCGAGAAAGGAACAACGGATTATTAGTGCTGTCTATGATTGACTATCTGTGTGCCTGCTTTTGTATAGAGGTTTCTCAAGCTGAAGATCTAACTTTTAGTGTCAATTCTTTTGGTATATAATGACCTTTTTTTATCTGTGATCTACTTGTGAAGGATTTAGTTAAATACAGTGTTGTCTTTAGTACTGGTACTAAGTTCAGCTTCATTCTTAACTCAAAAGTCTTTTAAAATTTGTCAAAAGACATTTGCTTCTTCCGGGACTTCTCTGTTTCTATCCTCTTTTCCATTGGCATGGTATATGAATCTCTGTTGGTCTCATTGATTTCTTGGGCCTAGTACATTCCTGAAATGTGCACTTCGTATTGTCAAATGTGATTCATATCGAATGCCACACCAAAGCCTCCTTTTTTCATGTATGACTGATCGTTGCTTTCACACAATTTAAGGAATTTTGTTTCCAGAAGTGTTCTTCTTTGGGTTTGAGAACTTCCAAGGATAAAGAATTAGATCCCAGTGGAGTATTTGGAGCAATAGTTTTCTGTTTATACTTGTATAAGATTTTGTAGATCATTGCTTTCATGTGATTCAGGTGAAAAACAATCTTACTGAGTTCTGTGACTTCTCAAAATTTGAAACTTCAGATGTGTACTTCTTGGTATGAGCTGTGGTGCCAACATAGCAGACTACGTAGCCCGCAAAGCCATTGAAGCTGGTCAAAATCTAGATCCAGTCAAAGTAGTGGCTCAAGTCCTAATGTACCCGTTTTTCATCGGTAGCGTTCCCACACAGTCCGAGATCAAACAAGCAAACTCATACTTCTACGACAAATCCATGTGCATTCTAGCTTGGAAGCTTTTCTTACCAGAAGAAGAATTCAGCTTGGATCACCCGGCAGCGAACCCGCTCGTTCCAGGCCGAGGTCCACCTCTCAAGTTCATGCCACCGACACTAACCATTGTCGCAGAACATGACTATATGAGAGACCGAGCCATCGCTTACTCGGAAGAGCTAAGAAAAGTCAATGTAGATGCTCCCGTGCTAGAGTATAAAGATGCGGTACACGAGTTTGCAACGCTCGATATGCTTCTTAGGAGTCCACAAGCTCAAGCTTGTGCAGAAGATATCGCAATATGGGTCAAGAAATACATATCTCTCCGTGGCCACGAATTCTCATACTAGCGTTAACGACCAGAATCTCCAGGACGCAAAATGGTGAACCGCAAGTTAACCAGGTTTTGTCGGATTTTGCTGTTTCTCCAGGGAGGAAAAAGAGGTTAACTGGAAATTAACCGGGTTTTGTTGTTTGTACCTTGGAAGGCAAGTGTGAGTAGAGTTAGTTTAGAGAGGTATTACATTGTGAGATGGGTCGAATGAAGACTCTGAAAGCCTTTGTTGTCTCGGGGTATTTCCCGTAATATAAAACTATATTATACGTTCGTCCTTCTCTTCGGTAAGGGTACATGCTATTGTGTAATCATCTGATATCAACCACGTTCAATATGGTCCAACTGTACCAAACGAAAAAATATTGGTCCAAGTACCAAATCTGATCGAGGGAAGTTATTCAATAGATGAGATACTTGTAAATGTTTTTTTTCTCAACTAAATAGTTAAATACTTTTTATACATTCCGAAATATTTTCTGATCACCAACGAGACCCTAACACATAGACAACACTTATTTGCAGATTAATCATATGGTTTAAATCAGTTGTAGTTTGGATACTCAGATGCCAACACACTTATTTGCAGATTAATCAAATGGTTTAAATCAGCTGTAGTTTGGATATATTGATTTTCGTTTGATCCTAATCACCTAAAGTCATTAAAGAAAAAGAAAACAATGCAAATAAAATTTAGAATGCCAAAGAAGATGTGCTAACAGTCCTCAATTTACTAAGAAGACTTTACTTAATAAATAATTACAAAACCTAACCCTACCTAGAACCATCACTAATAAATTGAGGATCCGTCTCAGTACATCACATAGCACACCAAAAACACCAATTAAAAAATGGCGAATTTCTCCAGTATTCACATTCTCTTCTTCATGTTCATCACAAGTAACAACAACATCAACATACTCTGTTTTTCTTTCTTCTCTGTTTCTCTTAATATTCACATTTTCGTTTCTTTTATTCGTTGGGTTTCTGTTTTGAAATTTGCAGGTGGCATTGTTGTTTCCGCAACTGTCTTCACATTACAAAACAACTGTCCTTACACAGTCTGGCCAGGAATCCTCTCCGGAAACAGCAACAACCTCGGCGACGGCGGATTTCCCTTAACTCCAGGAGCTTCCGTACAGCTCACGTCACCTCCAGGATGGTCAGGTCGCTTCTGGGCACGTACCGGCTGCAACTTCGACTCAACCGGCCGCGGTTCCTGCGTCACCGGAGACTGCGGTGGCATCTTAAAATGTACCGGAAGCGGAGTTCCTCCAGCTACTCTAGCAGAATTCACAGTTGGATCATCCATTTCCGACAAGGATTTTTACGATGTGAGTCTTGTCGATGGTTACAATGTAGAGATGGGGATAACACCACAAGGAGGAGATGGATCTGGAGATTGTCATTACGCAGGTTGTGTTGCTGATATAAACGAGATTTGCCCTAACGAGCTTAGGATTATGGATCCGTATAACAATGGAAACGTTGCTGCTTGTAAGAGTGCATGTGCAGCGTTTAATTCGCCGGAGTTTTGTTGTACTGGTGCTCATGCGACGCCGGACACTTGTTCACCGACTCAATACTCGACGATGTTTAAGAATGCTTGTCCTAGTGCTTATAGTTATGCTTATGATGATGCTACGAGTATTTTTACTTGTTCTGGATCTAACTACTTGATCACTTTCTGCCCTACCCGGTCTTGAAAACTCGGAGCTCCGGTTTAGAGATGGGTTGAGTTTTTCTCTCTCTCACGTTTCTTTTGCTTGTTATGTACGGATGATGAATATCTTCTTCAAGTATTTAGTTGTTACACTCATTTCATTTGCATGCTTGCTATTAGTTCAAAGAACAATAACTACTTATTAACTGTACTCGTAGACCAAAGAAAATGTGTTTTTGTGTGATTGCCTGCTTTAGAGCATTGATCAGGGTGTCAACGATTTTCGCAAATGTGAGCTATGTTTTTTTATGTTCATTTAATAAACAAACTTAACGATCGAGTTTAAATGAGTTAACGAGTTAGACGAGCCAACTCCAGTGAGTCGCTAACTTAAGAACAAATATTTGTTTTAACGATTTAAAATATTATATTAATATATTATAAATATATGTTAGATTTACCAACCATAATATATATTCTTGTTCTTTTTAATTGAAGCAAAAATAGAAATAATCTATTATACTTTATTAAAAAAATTAAATAGCACCTCCAACGGAGGCTCTTAAATAGATCTATCATTTAGAAAATCTATATGATAACAAGGTACATTCAGTTTCTACCATGTGGAGATTGAGATGACTTCAAGCGACTAGCATTTCTGAAGAAAAAGCTTAAGAACTCTCTCTGTACTGGTGTTGCTTTGTACCCTTTAAACTTGAAACTTTCAAGGTTATCCAACAAACATTTAGGAACAGAGATATTGTTCAAACTAAACGGTGCATAGCCATGTTGATCAGACTGAGATAGAACAAGAAGAAAGTCAATAAGACCACACCCTAGTGTGCTTGTTAGATTGAAAAGAGTCATCTAAGAAACTTACATAGTCGTAGATATAGAGGTCTCCCAGTTTAGGAGAATCTTCGAGCAACCCGAAAAGTAATTTCGGCGGTTGAGAATACATCTTCAGATATTCAAAGCTGATTGAAAACTTTAATACCAGCAGTGTACAGACAGTGCACGCATGACAAAGAAATAATAAAGGAGAGAAAAATAAATAAGCCTTGTACGTGATATCATCATACAATTAAGAAGTTGAAGTTGAAGATGGATTGGAAACAAATTACCTCATTTCCACTGTCGAAATCTGAGGATATTGAAAGACGTTTGACGGAGGTGATTGATCGGAGAAAATCATCGACACCATCCTCAACATAAATATCTGCCTCTTCAAGTTTTGGCATATGCTCAACAATATAGGGAAAATTAATTCCTTGCTCGTGGAATTTTAAATACTTCAAAGAAGAGGTATCTATCACAACCCCATCAGAAGAACAGCAAGGAGATATATACACGGATAAACGCTGCAATAATGGGGTAGTAACAACTAACTGTCTTACGTTATCCACATCTCGTTCATTAACAAGATTTTTCAAAACAAGGCAAGAGGACAAAAGCAACTTAATAGAATATTCGTTTGAGTACACCACACCTCAAAGTTCCAAAGTCTTCAAGGAAGGGAGAGAAACCACCGAACATCCACAAAAACATTTCTACCACTAAGTATAAGAGTCACGAGAGATTCGCACGTATACACACTATTCGGAAAAACTACAAGAGGGCCACGCCCGTAACACGGATATAAGATAGTCAGCTCACGCACACCGCGAGAAACTACAGTTCGAACCCACATTTTGATATCATTAGGTCGAACTGATGAATAACCAAGTTAAAGACTAAACTTTTCTATGACATGAGCTCTATGTAATGGCATATTCTTATTCATATATCCTTGAAAAGGCGATTTCTAAAAATATAACTTTTTAAAGTTTTTTTCCAAAAATACCACCTTGACATTTTTTTCCCAAAAATACCACATTTTTTCTAAAGTTTCAAAAATACCATTCTTTTAAATTCATTTTTAACATTCAAAACTAAACCCTAAACCCTAAACTCAAACCCTACCCCTAAATCTATACCCTAATTTTGGAATAATTAACCCAAACCCAAAAAATTTAAATTCTAAACCTTAAAATTCAACTTTTTTAAAAGTTGTATTTTTGGAACTTTGGAAAAAATGTGATATTTTTGAAAAAAAACTTCAAAGTTGTATTTAAAAAAAAAAACTTCAAAAAGTGATATATAAGGGAATTTCTCTTCTCGAAATGTAAGCGTTGATTCGAAATCACCAATGTCGTACTCGAGGTTAGGTATCCATCTCCAAAGAAACTCCCATTGCTTTGACAAAATGCTAGTGGAGACAGCTTCCTTATTAGGAAGAAACGTCAATATCTTCACCAGCAAGTCCTCCGGTAACTCACTGATTTTCCCCATTTCTTTCTTTACAAACCCTAAGATACACAACCAAACCCTAAAAGAAGACTTTCTCTCAATCCAGCCAAACAAAACCCTAAAAATGGAAAAGTTGGGCCTAATTTAAATACAGCCCATTAGCTAAATCTAACCCAACTCATAATCAATCATCCGAACCCGGACCCGGATCCAAACCCGGTTACCGCAATGATCTCCGTTTTATTCGCCTTCCTCGATTCGAGCGAAGAATCAAACCTCCGTTGCACCGTACTTCGATCTCATCTTAACCGGTGGTTCAATTTTTCCCGGCCATCTCGTAATCTCTCTCACACATCTTCTTGACCGGTTAGTTCCTCTCTCACTGATTCTGAACAAAAACAATAAACTCATCGAAATTACTAAATCAAGCTCTTAGACTTCGCATTAATGGCGAGATCCAACCGTAAAAATGTTTCCTTTTTGTGACCCTTTTGTGTAATTTATTAGTCTTCTTCATTTCTGCTATATATCACAGTTACTATTTTAAGCTTAGTTTCCTATTTTGATTCCCATTTTTCATGCGCTGATTTTTAGTTGATTAGTTTGTATAGTTTCCTGATTTGTATTGTTTCAGTCTTCTTCTGTGTAATTTTGTTCATGTACTGATTTAAGATCTAAGCTAGTAAAATGTGTTTGGTTGTTAACTATATTGAGATATACTCTTTAGTTAAACTTTATGGTTCTTCCTTTGGAGCTATATGCTTCATTTGGTTCTCTGTTTTTCTTTTGAGTGGTTTTGTGGGTTTTTGGAAAGGCAGGGTTTTTGGTATGCTTGTAAGGAGATATAAAAGGTTGAAATGTGGGGTGTAAAGTTTGCTTTGAGGAGTCAAGGTGTTCGACTAAGGTTGAAGATAGTTGGCGTTGTGATTTTAGCGGCGTGGATTGGGATTGCGGCGTTGTTTGGTTTGTTAAAACCTATAAAGAATGGTTGTACTATGACTTATATGTATCCTACTTATATTCCTATCTCTGTGACGGATAATGTGCCTTCTGGAAGATATGGACTCTATCTTTATCATGAAGGATGGAGGAAGATTGATTTTAAGGAGCATCTTCAGAAACTTAGCGGAGTTCCAGTTCTTTTCATTCCTGGTAATGCCGGTAGCTACAAGCAGGTACGGATCCTCCCTTTCTTGATTGGATTTCTGAAAACTAGAAATAATCTAATTATAGTAAATACTACTATATGACTTGAAATGGTGCCATTATAAAAGTATTGAAGTTAGGAATTCTGTAACTAGCTGTTTTTTTCATGTGGTTGTGGATTCAATTGTTTTTTGAAATCTGGAATAATGTTAAATATCTTGCTTCTGATGGGAACTTATTGCTAGGTTTCTTATGTTGTTCATACAGGTCAGGTCTGTGGCAGCAGAATCTGATAGAGCATATCAGGGAGGCCCATTTGAGCGCACGTTTTACCAGGAAGCTTCTGTATTCCCTGGAGGAGCTGCAGATACAGATTCTGTAGACAATGATTTCCCTAGTCGGTACAGTAACAAACTGGATTGGTTTGCCGTGGATCTTGAAGGTGAACATTCTGCAATGGATGGTCGCATACTTGAGGAGCACACTGAATATGTCGTATATGCCATTCATAGGGTGGGACTTTTGACAGTTTTACTTCATTCTCTCCACGAAATTATTAATTAAACGTATAGTAACTATGTTATCTAAGCCGTTAGTTGTTGTGCATTAAGATGTTCTCGCATGTGGGGACTTCTTTTCAGAAGTTTCATGTAGCAAAGCTCTAAGAAATCTTAACATAGGGCTTTTAAGTCCTGTTTTGAAATGCTCTGCTTTCTCTTTTATCCCTTATTCTTATCTGCTTATCTTCCTCAGATTCTCGATCAGTATAAGGAATCTCATGATACGAGAGAAAGAGAAGGTGCTGCCAGCTCCAGTAACATACCACGTAACGTGATATTGGTTGGTCATTCTATGGGTGGTTTTGTTGCCAGAGCTGCTGCAGTCCATCCTCGTCTGCGGAAGTTAGCTGTGCAAACTATTCTAACACTCTCAAGTCCACACCAGTAAGTTCTCTGCATACTCACAAGTTTTGTTCGCCAAACAACATGGTTTAGGTTTTTATGTAACTAATTTCATCCAGATCACCTCCTCTGGCATTGCAGCCATCCTTGGGCCATTACTATGCTCATGTGAACCGAGAATGGAAAAGAGGGTATGAAGTTCAAACATCGCCGGGGGGAAGTCATGTGTCTGACCCATTACTATCTGGAGTTGTTGTTGTATCCATTGCTGGTGGCTACAATGATTATCAGGTATGAAAATACCCACAAGTATTTTGGTCTTTACTGTTGCTTGCTCCATTCCTTATTCTTTAGTGTTTTCTTTGATTGTATCATTGTATTTTAGTTCTAGTGGGATGAAATTTGATTGTTATCGTAAGGCTTAAGATTTTCCCTTTGGCCTTAGGTGCGATCAAAGCTAGAGTCACTTGATGGCATTGTCCCTTCAAGTCATGGCTTTATGTTAAGTAGTACAAGCATGAAAAACGTGTGGCTGTCAATGGAACATCAAGCTATACTGTGGTGTAACCAATTGGTTGTTCAAGTAGGTAAACAATCTTAATTTGTACTGGAAAATGTCCTGTTCGAAGAATTTGAAGATTCACATGTCTTGCAGGTTTCACATACGCTTCTTAGTTTGGTGGACTCAAAAACTGGTCAGCCGTTTTCTGATACTCAAAAGAGACTTTCGGTTATGACCAGAATGCTTCAAAGTGCATTAGCACAAAGTTTCAATGGAATGACGCCCATGAAAGTCTCTCACGAGGTGTCCATGTTGGTTTCAAAGGGTATTAATACCATCTCTATGTTTATCTTATTTTCTCAGAATAGAAGTCCTCAAAGAAAGGATAGAAATTTCCTTTGTATTGAAGTTATAAGCCTGTCTGATCCTGGGGGCTATTAGCCTCTATCAACATTATCAAGTACTACATATATACAAAGATAGAAGTATCTTATTCATGAAACGATTTTTGCGGCAATTAGTAACTCAGAGAACAATTTCATTAAGTGTTGATATCTATTGTAGGGACATGTTATTCTCTTGCACCCCCATAACATTGTGCTGTATATCTTTCCAGGCTCTGAATCACAAATTTCTACATGTGCCTTGGATTGGAGGGATGATGCTCTCGATCGGGATCTGTTCATACAGACAAGTACTGTTACAATTTTGGCAATGGACGGGAGAAGGCGCTGGATGGACATAGAAAAATTGGTCGGTGCTGATCGGATTCACTTAGGGATGCTATTTTAGATTTTTATATTAGTTAAGATGTCAGTATCGATCTCCCATGACACATTTTCTTTGGGATGATGCTATAGGGGTCTAATGGAAAGAAACACTTTATCTTTGTTACAAATCTGGCGCCTTGTTCTGGAGTAAGACTCCATCTATGGCCTGAGAAGGAGAAATCAAATTCTGATTTACCTGTTTGTGAAAGGGTTCTGGAAGTTACGTCAAAGATGGTTCACATTCCGGCAGGCCCCGCACCAAAACAGGTGATATATACTGGCTTCTCATATGCCAAATTATATTTAGGAATCAATTACAACAATGCTGGAATTTGTTTCCTGTAACATACCCTCGGTTTATTTCCTGTGCTCGTCTTCACATTATCAGAACATCAGATAAGCATTTGCATTAACTAAATATTTCTTTGTGTATATGTTTGTTAGTCGGAACCAGGGAGTCAGACCGAGCAAGCTCCCCCTTCTGCAGTGCTAAAGCTAGGGCCTGAAGACATGGATGGATTCAGATTCTTGACTATCTCAGTGGTGCCTCGCGAGGTATTTTCTCACCTCGTTACCTTTGCTTTCTTCCACATTTCGGCAGTTTTCAGATGACGAAAAGCGTGCTGAAATTAGACCTTCTCTTGCGCAGGCAGTTTCCGGTAAACCTCCTGTCGCGGTTTCTATGGCAGTAGGGCAGTTCTTTAATCCTGAAGAAGGGACCATGGAGGTCTCATCTCAATCAATGCTCTTATCCACATACTGGGCAAAGGTTATCATTCTTGGAAATGGCCACACTCTTCCGTTGCATCTCCAGTGTGTTGAAATTATGATAGTTAAACCGTTGGTTAACTGATTACAGTTGTGGATTACTTTTCTGCAGGAGATATTTTTGAAGGAGGACCATCCTCTAGCTTACAATCTATCGTTTGCTATCAGCTTAGGTCTAATGCCCATAACGCTGTCCCTGAAAACTGCTGGATGTGGAATTAAAACTTTTGGTCTACCAGATGGCGAGACAGGAGACTTAGACAAGGATAGTAAGAGCTCAAAACCCTCTCTTGAATCCTACAGATCTTTCTTTTGGTAGTATCGTGCTTATAGTTTGGCTGTTAATCTTCTGGTCAGCATCTGCCAAATTTTCCAGTTCTGTTGGATTAATGCATTAGTCTTCAGTTTATTTACCCAACATTGTTCAATTTCAGAGCTTTGCAAGTTGCGTTGTTTCCCACCTGTTGCTCTTGCCTGGGATTCTTCTTCTGGGCTTCACGTTTTTCCAAACCTATACAGTGAGACGATAGTTATTGATTCTTCACCAGCTCTTTGGAGTTCTCAGAGTTCTGAGAAAACTACTATTATGTTGCTGGTCAGAGAAGTCTCGTACACAAAGCTAGTCTCTGTTATCATCATTGAAACATAAAACTAAAGTGTTTTTCTTTCCTGGCCCTTCTGCAGGTTGACCCTCATTGCTCATACACGGCAAACGTTCATGTCTCTTCCGCTGCCATGTCCATCAGATTTGTACTTCTATATGGTCCTCAGGTAGCTTTATCTCTAATCTCTCTGTGTACTAATTATGCATGCTATAGTAATGTGTTGCATATAACTATTGCCGCAAGGCTTCCTGTCTAAACTGGACAACCTTTTGTTTTTTGGATACGAGGTCGCTCACTGATTCATGATTGATTGAACCTTTCTTCACGTGACATATGATATTGCAGATAGTTGGCTTCTCATTTGCCGTTATATTGTTTTCTCTTATGCGTCAAGCTAATCAATGGGACCACAAACTATCTGTGCCACCATTGCTCTCCGCTATAGAATACAACTTAGAACTGCCATCTCCATTTCTGCTTCTAGCCGCTTTCCCTCTTCTATGTTCCTTGCTCTTCTCTTTCCTAATGGCTCAGCCAATCCCTCCCCTCGCAAGCTTCTCAGTGGTCTCGTTGATCTGTTATTTGTTGGCAAATGCCTTCATCACTGTGTTAATTATTGTCTCCAAATTTGCCTTCCAAGTGTCTGCCCTTGTCCACATCTCTGTTAAATCAAGGTAAGTGGCTGACTTTCATCACTATTTTTTTACTTTAATGCAAAACTACTCAACTCTGTCCAGAAATAACTGAATAAGTGTCAATGGGTAGCAGGTGCCAAGCTTTGGGAAGAAACTATTCTCTTGCTTTCCCTCATTGGTTTTCTATGCTTGCTTCCAGTTTCGTCTGTTTAAAGGTTTGCTTTTTCGCTTCTGTCCTTCATCTCACTCCGACCCATTGCTTAACATGAAAAACACATGCTCTCGATTTAACATCTTCTCTTGGCTAAGTTTTATCATCGGAATTAGTTTTTGAGATTTTGTTTCTTAAAGCAGGCGATCCGAATTCTGAAGCTCAACACAACAATTGTTATGACACTAGTCTCGGTTACCTTGGTGTCCTTTGTTCATCCGGCTTTGGGTCTTTTCGTACTCCTCGCGTCTCATGCCTTTTGTTGCCATAACTCCATGTGCTGGTAAGCAGCGGGCATGTACACGAAAAATAAGGGTTTTACCCGAAAGAACCAATACCTGATCCTGAAAGGCAAAAATTGAAACTCGTATCAGTAAAAGGCAATCATAGCTAATAATTTTCTTCATTTTTTCCATCGAAGTATCATGACGGCATCGAGGAGAAAGGAATCAGTCGATCAGAAAATTGAAGCCGAGCGTAAAACTCGACATCCCTCAAGCAAACAAGAACCCTTAAAAGGAGACTTGACTGAAAAATCATTTGTTGAGACACAAGCAGACATCTTCAACCATAGGCACGGTTTACTGATATTGCATCTCCTTGCATCTCTGATGTTCGTACCGTCTCTTGCTGCTTGGTTCCAGGTACTCTTTTCATGTTCACAATAGGTCTTTCTTAGATTCTTTACTGATGACTCTTATTCGTCGAGTAAAAATGGTTTATTTCGTGGTCTCGTGGCCTTTAAGGTATGCCAATTCCGGAAAAATGGTTGACTAATTCTCTAGTGGCACCTTTCTTGTAGCGGATTGGAACAGGACAAAGCTTCCCTTGGTTTGCTGACTCGGCTCTCTGCGTTGGTGTTATCTTTCATGGAGTGCTGAACTCAAGACCTGAGTCAAGCATCCTACGTTCTTTCCTGTCTGTCTTGGGACACCAACTCCGTCCCCATCACATCTATGTTCTTGCCGGCTACTACTGCTTCTTCTCAGGACTAGACTTGGCTCCATACAAAGTGTTCTACGCCACAGCTGCTTTAGGCTACATCTCTTTGACTCTTAAGATCTCACAGTTGAACAACAATGATCTTCGTTTCCGTACCAAAAGCAGAATACACAGAAACTGAGTTTTTACAGTTGAATGATAGAACCTTCAGCTGGCGGGTCTTGACCGCTGCGTGAGCAGAAAATCGCGACCCGACCCTAAACGCCTGAATGAATGACCGAGCTATATTTTCAATCGGTCAGATGGGTCAATTAGGGATATTAGAAATGAATTCAGGAGAGTTTTGTTGCGGTTTTAAACTCCCCAAGAAGAACATCAATTAGATCTGGTTTCATTGTTTTGCAGTGTGTTTATTGTCTTATGTTGTTGTTTTTGGTTTTCTCTCTTTGCTCGATCACTCAAACCAGACTGTGCTATGATGATTTTGTATGATTTGCTTTAGGTAAATTAGTCAAGGGATCAGATTCTATTTTTTGTTGTTGAACAATATGTATCATATTCATATGGGTCTGAGAGATGATACAAATACGGCATAAAACCACTAGGTTCATGCACAAAAGAAAAAAGCTAAATATAAAACATTAACAAATGAATAAGAGTCGCATATATGTTACTGAAAAATAAACATTTCACAAGACATAGTATTTTTTATTATATAACGTTAACACCTATGTTGCATAGAATCGGAAACGGGTACGCGGAAACGAGTTAAAAAAGAGAGGAAACGGATACGTTTTGGAAACGTCTATATATACAAATATATATATATAATATTATCATGATACAAAAATTATTAAAAATCAAAACCATATTAAAAAGTATTTAAAATAACAAAAATTCAATACATAAATATTAAATAGCTTAACTAAAAATTAAACAAATAACATTCAAATATTTAGACTATCATCTTCATTTTAGGTTATTATAATGAATGATTATAGAAGAAAAATAATATAAGTGTTTTATAATATGTTTCTAAACTTATTAAATAATAAATATATCCATATATTTTTAAAAAATTAATTTATTTTTAAAAAATCAAAAATCGCGTTTCCAAAATAAAGAGACGTTTCCAAATCAATATTTTTAGGAAACGCGTTTCCGATTCCAAAACGGAAAACGCTAATTGGATGGAGTTTCCGTGTGTTAACACACACAAATTGAACAAATTAAGAGAGATTAAAAAGTGACGACAATAAATAAATTAAAAACTCACATTTCACAAAAAATAACACGTTACAAGTTATAACCTCAACAGAAGAAACCAGCCACAGAGCCAAGGTTGCTGCAGCCAAGCCGGTGAACATATCAGCGGCAACAATGACTGCGGCGTTTGGTGATTTAGTCGTTGGCACCGACGTCGGCATTGGCTCCAGCTTTACCTTCCACAGCCGAGACCATCGCAATCATAAAAGCCAACACTAGTTGGTTTATGTAGGCTTAGTTGGTTTATTATAGTTTACTCTTATTCTGGTTTAGTAGCTTGTATATAAGCTAATCAGGTACTCTCATTTACACTTAATGAGAATAAACCATAATCTATATCATCTAATAAAAGCTTCCCTTGGCGTTATCTTTCACGGAGTGCTGACATATATACGGTCTATAGTGAACATTACAAGAGAAACCCTTACCCTGTAACAGTTTATTGTGTTCTTGCCCGAACCCCCCAAACCTTACTAAGAATTCTCTCACATCATGAGGGTTAACCTCTACAAACTTTGTGACTCCCTATTTATACACAATAAGACGTCCATATGGTGGCTAAACCTAGCCTTGGCCTCCAAGTTGAGATATCTCCAAATCTGCAACAGTATCCTACTTTTCCTTATTCTTAGTCAAGAGATAAGGAAAGTCTCCAAACTTCTTGATTCTCTCCAAGGAACTCCTCCAGCTCATCTACATATCATTGGCACGTCCATAATAGCTTTAGGTCGTCGGCCCAAGCCCATATCCTCAAGTTTAGCCCGTTTTTGCTTCAGACGTCTCTCTGTAGCACTTTGTAACTGTTTCTGGACTGCTTCAATTCAGCTGCATCTTCATGTCTGCTTCAACTCAGCATCATCTTCATATTGAATTCTAAAACTCATTCAACATACACTAACACCCATCTCTCTCGGGACACACACTCCGTCCCCATCATATCTATCTCCTCGCGGGCTTCTGCTGCTTCTACTCCGGACTAGACTTGGCTCCATATAAAGTTTTCTATGCCATAGCTGCTTTAGGCTATATCTCTTTGACTCTTAAGATCTCACAGTTGAACAACAACGATCTTCGTTTCCGTGCCAAAGGCAGAATACACAGAAACTGAGTTTTTACAGTCGAATGATAGAACATCCAACTTGCTGGTCTTGACCGCTGCGTGAGCTGGAAATCACAACCGGACCCTAAACACTCAAATGAATGACCGAGAGTTATTATCAGTCAGTCAGGTGGGTCGATTAGGGATTATAGAAAAGGAAATGAGGAGAGTTTTGTTGCGGCTTCAAACTCCAGAAGAAGAAGATAAAATTAGCTATGGTTTCATTGTTTTGCAGTGTGTTAATTTGTCTTCTTATGTTGTATTTGTATTCCTCTCTTTGTTTATTAGAACAGAAAAGGCTCGATTGCTCGAACCAGACTAGTATGATAATTTTGTCAAGGTAAATTCGTCGAGAGATTGTATTCCATCGGATATTTGCTTAGTTTAGGTTTAATGAGAATTTTAATTGTATAGTATCAAATTGAGAACAAACGAATTGAACGTTAATCTCTTTTCCATTAAGAGAACCTTCAGTTTATTAACCAAAGCTTACATTACGCAAGAGGTAGTAAGAAGAATGAAAACATAAACAAAGGAATTAATAAAAGATATGGCTGAAATGAGTGGCAAACCCAGAAAATATGTTTACCAAGATCCAAAAAAAAAATATATATATATATATATATATATTTTAAAACTATTGTTGACATGATAGCTTCATACTGACCATCACATAATTCAAAACCAAAAAAAGTTTAAAAACAAAAACAAGAAAAATAAACCGATGTCTTGAACCAAATTAACCAAAGATAAATATACAACCATGCATGTATGTTTAAATTATATTATTTTACCTAGGTCATGTGACCTTCTCTTTCAATTTCATATATGGTTCGCCAATGGCTTAAAGCATTCGCGTCGGCTATGGTATAACTGAGGAAGGCCTCGGCTGCAGAATCGTGGGCAGGGCTTGTTGATATCAATATATGGTCATTGTCGTAGACGTATTGGGCCGACGCCAAAACAATCATGAATGCCAACACCAAAGTGATCTGAACAAACATATTCTTCATCATTTTGTTCCAACTTAAAACTTTTGAAAACGCTGTTTTTTCAAGTGAGGTTGAGAAGATTTTGATGTGTTTATCTTGTTGAAAGTTGGTTGTTTATATAGAGAGAATTAGGAACCATTACTATGCCTATTCATATTTGTGATTTATTTTAAATCCTTTTGTCCACTACCAGCATAATCAATAACATTCGATTCTGACTTTCTGGCTGGTGGACAGGTACATTAGGACTAAAATACTTTTAATTAATAATATACGTTTATTTTAACATGTTTCTTAAACAGATGTGAAATTTTAAATTGTTTCACTATACTTTAAAAGAAAAAAAAATACAGCTGTAATCAATTAGACAATATTTTTTTGATGCAAATTAAAGTTTTGGAAGCAAACACGCAAAACAAAGTCAAAGTATTGTTTTAAATCAATTAGACACGAGGGTTTATTTATTATTTTGTGTAATATATTATGATTTGCATGTTTACTTGTCGAGCATATCCATTGTTTTAAAATCAATCAATTCTTTTTAAAAAGATCTGTTATTTTTTCCGTTTTGGTGGAAATATTTTTATATTTTTTATTAAATAGTGCCTAAGTTTGTTTTGAATATTTTTTGTATAATTAGTGTTTGTTTCATAACCGTGTACTTTGTGACTATTAGGTGTTTGTTGATGTGTATGCATATTAGGTGTTTGTTGATGTGTATGCATATTGTGTGGTCAAAATCAAAAGGAGTAGATGTTTCTCTCTCTCAGGCGAGGAAACGTCTGAGTTTTTGAAATTCAAATGACGGGATCCACCGGATTTCGTTGGCTGCTACAGGGGATGGCAAGAGGGTGGCGTTGGTCTCCTCCCTGCGGATGGAACATGGATACACGAAGCTACAAAGTTGTGAAAAAGGAAAGGACAAATGTACTTACCATAAACCCCTCCAATCATCCTCCGTCAGAGGCGTCTGGGGAAGTGCAGATTTGGAGATCCTATCGAGCTGAGGCTGCGGAGGAGATTAGGTCCATGAGATCTCCGAACAGATTGGACTTCAATACGATTGCTTTCGTTTTAGGAAACCTTCAATCATGGACAATCACCTATAATCCGGACTTAAACCACAAGATTTTTCCAAAATCAATTGGTCTTAAAGGGAATCCCTATGATTGGGGATTCCTCAGGTATATTAGGGAGCAAGCAAGGTTTATCCAAGTCTTACCGTTAACTGCTTTCCCTTCTCCAAAGCTCTCTACCTATTCTAAAATGGCTTTCTTTGGCAAACTCATCTCCTCAGACAGAGATACCACCAAACCGAAACCACTCCAATTGCCACCAATTGATAAGTCTCAGGTGACGAGGCGGTTTGACAAAACTCTGGTGGGACGTCCCCTGTTCCGAGAAGTTCAGGAACACAAACTCCAGGCGTTGATCAACTTTCTGCCGACGATTTGGAGGTGTGAGGACCGGGTTCAAGGCTTAGAGATGGGTGACGGACGAGTCCACTTCCGGTTCCAAAGGGAGGAAGACCTGCATATCGTGTTGGATCACTGTCCTTACCACTACGATGGATCGATGATCGCACTAGAGAGATGGGTGCCAACGGTCAGGCGAGATTTCCCCAGCACGATACCTTTTTGGATTATCATTCAGGGCCTTCCTGACTACCGCCAGGAAGAGGAGACTGTCACAAGCATTGGGAAAGATCTTGGCGAATTCCATGAGGTGGATGTCACCGAACCCATCCCCAAAGTCCGTGTAACACTCGACTGTAACACACCTCTCATCTTCAAGAGAGAGACAGACGATGCCGGTACACTGTGTGTGCTAGACCTCCAGTACGAGAAGCTCCAAAAATATTGCTCTCGATGTCTTCGTCTTACTCACGAAGCCCCGACGTGTCCGGAAAGACCTAGGGAGACGAGTTACCAGCGGGACTCACGCCGTGAACCTTCACAGAGGCGAGAAGGGGAACCGGCGAAGGACAGAAGGCGGGACAGAGCGGATCGAGTCCACTCACAGGCACCACGATTGCCACGGGAGGTGAAGGAGAGACCTACGGAGGCGGTCATGACATTGTCTAGGCCTAAACCGGTGAGACGGGAGCTATTAGCTGAACTCGAATCCTCTCGGGAAACAGAGATAGCACCACCAACCGGACACAGCTCCACCAAGGAGTGGGTTCGACGGACCTTTGCGCCGGAGAGGGCTCCAAGCAGCTCCTTTCAACCTGGAGAGGGAGGAGATCACCGGGACTGTCAACTGGAAAACAAACGATCTAAACCCAGAGCGTCGTGGTATCGTGCCACCGAGGAAGATGCGGCAATTGCGAACGCCGTGATTTTCCAGACTGAGAAATGGGCAGCGGTGGAGTCTCTGAAACCGCAGGAGTCGCCGATTGCGTCGTCGGAGGTGGAGGCAGTGGCTAGAGGGGCTAGGGTTACGACTGGATCTAGTAAACAAGGTGAGCTGAGTTTGGATATTGGGCCGACATTACTAACGGCCCAACAGGATGATATAAGTGTGGACCTGGTGGACCAGGTGACAGATTCAAAAGTTATGGGCTCTCAGTCCAATTTCAGCCCAACAAACATTATTTCACCTCTTAAGGAAATGGTGAATAAGGCCCAGAAGACAACTCAACGGAAAATCAACACTCTGGGTGTCAAAAAGAAGATTGCGCATAGCCCGTTTCATGGCAATCGTGTACACAAACACATAGCCTTAGCAGCTTTGGAAAAATCCAATGTTTTGGCGGATGTGACTAACCCGTCGTCCTCGAAGACGGGCCCAGGGGATGGGGAAACATCGAAGGAAACTCAAGAACCGGTGGTTAAAGAAAAACCACCGGCGGACGCTTAAAATGATACTAAGCTGGAACTGTCAGGGAGCGGGTAGTTTCTTGGCAGTTCGTCGATTACGTGAATTTCGTAAGAGGTTTTTCCCGGGGATTCTCTTTCTTATGGAAACAAAGCGTAATCATCTGTTTTTTCAAGACTTACAAGTGGAATTTGGTTATGATTTTCTTTTTACTGTTGACCCTTCGGGTCGTAGTGGGGGACTAGCCCTTCTGGCTAAGCCTGAATTTCAAATTCACGTTCTTTTTTCCAATAAAAATGTTATCGATGTAATGGCCACTATTTCTGGTAATAAAGTTTTTATGTCATTTGTTTACGGAGACCCTGTTATTGCAAATCAAGGTGTTGTCTGGGAACATCTAACTCGTTTTAGTACTTCAAGGTTTGGCCCTTGGTTTATGACTGGGGACTTTAACGAGATTACTGGGCATCATGAAAAACCCGGAGGTCGTCGACGACCGGATAACTCCTTTCTAGACTTTAATCTAATGAGAGAAACTTGTGGAATGGTGGATTTCCCTTACACTGGCAACTGTTTATCCTGGTTCGGGCGACGAGGAACAAATGTTATCCGGTGTCGACTTGACCGCTCTATGGGCAATGAAGAATGGTATGACCTGTTTTCCCATTCCAAAATGGAATATCTTCGGTTCATGGGATCCGACCATAGGCCCGTCATGACACACATAGATAACAAACGAATCGGTGGGACAAAAAAGTTTCGCTTTGATAAGCGATGGCTCTCAAAGCCAAATTTCGAGGACGTTGTAAGGTCGGGCTGGAGTTGTGGACCGAGGGAGGTTGAACCCACTTTGGGAGCTCGGATCGCCAACTGTCGAAAAACGATATCTCGCTGGCGTAAGCAGGACCAGATAATCTCCGAAGAGGATATTGAGAACTTGAAGACTCGTCTAGAGGACGCACAGAGCAATGATACATCAACGAGCGAGGAGCTCGCGGAAATCCAGGAGCAATTATGTACGGCACTCCGAGATGAGGAAATTCACTGGCACCAAAAAAGTAGGGTAACCTGGCACCAGGAAGGTGATCAGAATACGAAATTTTTCCAGGCATCTACGAAACAACGGAGGGCACGCAACAGGATTACTGGTATTATGACAGAGGATGGGGAGTGGACAGAAAAGGAGGAGGAGATTGAAAAAACAGCGACGGCCTATTTTGCAGATTTGTTTACCTCTTCTCCGATATCGGATCTCGAAGTGTCACTGACACATATCAAACAGTGTGTCTCTGTGGAGATGAATGAAGTTCTCACCAGAGAAGTCACCGACTCGGAAGTCAAAGTTGCGGTCTTCTCAATCCACCCAGGAAAAGCCCCCGTGCCGGACGGGATGACGGCTCTGTTTTATCAAAAGTTCTGGAGCATTGTTGGCCCTCAAGTGGTAGACATGGTCCGTACCTTTTTGCGAACTGGAGTTTTGGACCCAGTAAGCAATGAGGTCAATATTTGCCTAATTCCAAAGTCTGAACGTCCACGACTAATGAAGGAATTTCGTCCGATCAGTCTGTGCAATGTGAGCTATAAGATTATCTCGAAGGTCCTGTGTCAGAGAATTCGGAGATTTCTCCCCAGTATCGTGTCTGATACCCAATCCGTATTCGTGGCGGGGCGGCAGATAACAGATAATATTCTACTTGCACAAGAAGTTTTTCATGCCCTGGCGACGAATCCAGCGGCCAAACGGGAAGAGATGGCTATTAAGACGGATATGAGTAAAGCGTATGATCGAGTGGAATGGGGTTTTCTGGAGGCGCTCATGCAACGAATGGGTTTCTCAGATACGTGGATTCGGTGGATTATGACTTGTGTCAACTCTGTCTCTTATAGTATCTTACTCAATGGTGAACCGAAAGGATCCATATCTTCATCCCGCGGGCTCCGACAGGGCGACCCGCTTTCACCATATCTATTTATTTTGTGCACGGAGGTCTTGATTGCTAATATCCAGGCAGCCGAGTTAAGCGGGATTTTGAGCGGTATCCGTATTGCCCCAACATCCCCTCCGCTCTCCCACCTTCTGTTTGCAGATGATAGTCTTTTTTTCTGTAAAGCAACTGGGACGCAATGTGATAGCATACTTAAGGTATTAGAAATATATGGAAATGCGTCAAGACAGCGCATAAACTTTGATAAATCAGCGGTCACGTTTGGAAAAGACGTGCCGGTAGAGTGCCGAATCGAGCTACAGACAAGACTAAAGATCCTGACAGAGGGTGGTTCAGGGATGTATTTGGGAATCCCTAAGCAATTGCAGGGTTCGAAAGCAGAGGTCTTTGCCTATGTTCAGGACCGCCTGAACCAACGCGTTAATGGCTGGTCGGCCAAATTTCTTTCCAAAGGTGGTAAGGAGATTATGATTAAATCTGTGGCACAAGCTCTCCCAACATATGTGATGTCTATCTTTCTCCTTCCAAAGCATGTACTGAGGAAGCTAGCAAGTGCGATTTCTACATTCTGGTGGAAAACAAAGGAGAGTTCGAAGGGGATGCATTGGGTAGCTTGGAAACGGATGTGTCTCCCGAAGAACGCGGGTGGTATTGGTTTTAAGTCTTACGAAGAGTTCAATCAAGCCTTATTGGCTAAACAGCTCTGGCGACTACACCGATACCCACACTCCTTAGCAGCAAGGGTCTTGAAAGGTAAATACTTTCGGTATTCACACCCATTCGAAGCTCGGAAACACTACCGGCCGTCTTATGGTTGGCGTAGTTTAATGAGTGCACAACCTTTGCTGGATAAGGGGATGAGGCGTACCATAGGTTCAGGAGCGCAATCCTGGTTCTGGACAGATAAATGGATCCCTGATATCCATCCAAGGCAGGTCCGCAGTCTGGTCCCGCATCCCAATAGACATGAACGGGTTTCTGATTACATAGACCACCGGTCCGGAAATTGGAAAATTGATAGACTTCGCACTTCCGTCCACCCAGAGGATATCCAACTAATCCTTGCCATTCGTCCCTCCCTGAGAGGAGCAATGGATGGTTTTTGTTGGCACTTTACCAATTCCGGAAGGTATACAGTGCGGTCGGGATATGAGGTGGCGTGGCAACAGTTGGATGCGGACTTGGTTTATGCCCAACAACTCCCGTCTGTGAATCCACTGAAGGAGAAAGTTTGGAAACAGAAAACAACAAATAAGATTCGCCATTTCTTGTGGCAAGCACTTTCGGGGGCGGTGGCAGTAAATGAGAGGCTGGCTCACCGCCATCTCCAACAGGAACGACAGTGCCCTAGATGTGGGGACAGTGAGGAAACGATTAATCATGTCTTATTCACATGTGCACCAGCTCGCCAAGTTTGGGCTTTGTCAAATATTCCTAATCCTCCGGTGATCTTCCCTATTGATAACCTATGGTGTAATATGGACTATTTGTTATCTAGAATCCCACATCGTGGAGACATAGAGGAGTCAGCTAGATGTTTCCCATGGATCATCTGGTATCTTTGGAAGGCCCGCAATGACAAAGTTTTTAACAATATCGACCGCTCACCAGATTCTATCGTAGAACTGGCCAGGAAAGAGGCTAAGGAATGGTTTGTGGCGAATGAGAGCGCGACGGGGCCGAATCGGGAAGACCCTTGTAGTGTGGAGGAGGACGACACACATGAGATTTTTCGGTGTTTCATAGATGGATCATGGAAAGAAGATGACCCAACGTGTGGTGTGGGCTGGATACTTCAACTTCACGATGGAACCTCGGACTTATTGGGAACAAGAGGTGTACGGAGGGTTTTAACGCCGCTTCATACAGAATTGTTAAGTCTTATTTGGGCAATGTCAAGTCTTCGTCAACATGACCGTTATTGTTCGGCGTTCCACACTGACTCACAGGAGCTGGTTAGCATGATAGAAGACCCGGATAGCTGGCCCGGTTTCCGCACAGAATTGGAAGAGTTCCAGGAGTTACGTTTTTCTTTTCCGGACTTTACGCTTCGGTATTGTCCTAGGGGAAAGAATGAAAAAGCAGACCTTCTCGCGAGGAATGCTCGTCTCCGCAAATCGGTGTTTTCTTATATTAGCACTTCTATTCTTTTGTGGTTCACTGATGCAACCGTATTCGTGTAATCATTAAGGTTAAGTGCGTTCGTGACAAAAAAAAAAAAAAAAAAAGTGTACTTTGTGACTTTGTCTATATGTCTCCATTATATACTCTTCCTGGAAGAGTCTTCCAGCATGTGAACATCAAAACTTAAATTTCAGAGTTATCTCATGGTTATGTTCTTTACGTTGTAGGCTATAAAAAAACTATCAAGAACTGTTCGTTTTTGTTTCCTTTTTTTCCGAGAATATATTCACTACATACTTCTTTAATCGTTTTACTATTCATGAGCAATGTGTAAAATACTTTAATTTGTAGTTGCCACCAATGTTTCAGTGACTATCGGCGACCATGTTTTTAATATATATCAAAGTTCTCCACTTCACAAACAGATTTGATAAGAGTCCATAAATAACAACAAAACACTCAATTTTTTTTTTTATCAACATATCTTTTACACGAAATATTATAAATGAGAAAGAGTGAATGTACAAAAGTTTAGATTCGGTGAAGCATGGTCTCCGACGATCGATTTTTTCAGATGATGTTGGCTGCAACAAAAGAATCCATATATACGAATGATGTGTTATGTTGATGTTGAATGACGTATACGAGGATCATGCTTTTTTTTTAAAAAGGGTTATACTGTATAGAGAATTAACTAAATGTCGTTTCTACGAGAAAGCTAGATATCACCTTAAAGTAGGTTAAGGAAAAAAGACTCCAAAATAGAGGATTCCAATCGCTAATCGGCTAAAGCGTAAGAGAGGATGTTTTATCCAATAATTAAGATATTGTAATTTATACTCTATTTTTTATATGACAACTATAAAATTCTAATACAAACAATTGAATCTGATAATTTCTGTGAAGTTATGTCTAAATCAAAATGTGTATTTAGCTGGTTTAGTTGAATAGCTTAATTATCATGTGTAGCTTAGGTTTAGCACTGGTCAAAGAAATATATATTTTTTGTAAATCATTCGATGAAACAAGAAACAGAAATTACAAATATATCTATTTATGTTTTTTTTAATAAGTATACAATGGACGCAACTCTCTTTGGGTTGCACAGATGATTGTTTAGGGAAAGAGAGATCTCTCTCTCTATTCAACTTACTGTATGATAATTTTGAATGATTTTGGTTTAAATAAATAAGTCGAGAGATTGTACTCCATCGAATATTTGCTTAGTTTAGGGTTAATGAGACTATAAAATTGAGAACAAATGAATTGACGTTAATCTCTTTTCCACTAAGAAAAGCTATAAAAAAAGCATCAGTTTATTCAGCAAATATAACCACTTTCACGTCGGAAAGATACAATTAAAGAAAAATGAAAACAGAAACAAATTATAAATCCTTGAAATAATTATTACTACCCCAGTCGAATGAGGACTCAGCAGGCATGTCGTAGCGGTGGTTAGTGCGTTGGTGGTAGTCGGGGTCGGCGAAGTCGGGTTCGGAAGCCATAACAATCATGAATGCCAACACCAGACAAGCCAAAGTGATCTCAACAAATATATTCTTCTTCATCATTTTGTTCCAACTTAAGAGTTTTGAAAACACGGCTTTTTCAATTAAGGTTCGCGAAGATTTTGATGTGTTTATCTTGTTGAAATTTGGTTGTTTATATAGGGAGAATTACTATGGCTATTCAGATTTGTGATATACTGCAAATTAAAGTTTTAGATTTGAACACGCCAAAACAAAGTCAAACTCTTAATTAAATAAAAAATTTCCCATGTGTTTTAAAAAATTGATGTGCGTAAAGCTCTCTAACATATTATTAGTGATGAATAGTTTGGCATGACTTTATACTAAACGTTCAAACACTTTTGGTAGGGATCAAATGTGTTATACGCGGTTCAAATTTTCCAACTGTAAATTAGAACGATAAGCACGTACTGTCAATTAAGATTAATCCACGGTTATTACTTCGCACCGGGCCATGTTTTTTTTTGAGGATTTTGTGCAAACGGGTTCGCGGCAGAGTACGGTACTAAAAACTAAATCCCGAATCCAAACCATTTAAAATATGCGGATTCATGGAATATTGATTCGTATATTAATATTTTAATCGGAGTATATTTTGTAAGTTTGTCTTTAGTTAATCTTTTGGAATTATAACAATGATTTAAAGTCCATAACCATAAATAAAAACTGTAATAATTTGAAAATTCAAAAACAAGAAAACTAGAAGAGTATAAGGAATGAAGAGGTAACTTTTGAAACCAAAAATCTAGCGAACTAAGAAGTATCAAGTAACAAATTAAAAAATGACTTCATGAATTTGAAAATAAGAGAAGTAGCTAAGAAGTTCTTCCTAGATGGCTAGAAGTAAAGAGTTGCAAAATATTTCTTTTAATTTTAATATATATAAATATTTTATAATTTGCGGTAAAATCCGCAAACCGCACATATCAATCCGAAATGTACCGCAATCGCGGTGGTTTCAATCCAAGGATTGGTGATTATGAAAAATGAAATCCTACACGGCTTAATTACAAGGCAGACCGAATTATGATATGTGGACTTTAATCCAAAGCTTTAAGAAATAGCTAAAGCTAACTATACTATTTGAAGTAAAATTGTTTTGTGATTAGTACAATCTAAAACATTATAAATTGTAAAATAGTTGTAAGCTATACAAATTGTGTTACCAGTCAAACACATAATACACCAAATCGAATAAGATTGATCTCAAATCAAACAAGTTTTCATTTGGTTAACATTATTTACTTTTTTAATTAATATCTAAAAACTCGTGTGTAACATAAAATTAGGGAGACTTACTAGAACAACCTTCTTAGATTTTGACCTTACTCAAATAACCTTCTTAGATTTTAATTACTGGGGCTATTTTCGAGTCCGTTTTACCCTTTTTGCTTTGATAACAAAAAACGTATTTACGAAAATGCCATTAATGAAACGCGCCGCGTAAGCGCGAAAATTTCCCGCCTAAAAAAATAAGTCTACCGCTATGTGATGGTAGACTTATTTTTTTGTCCGTAGACTTATTTGAGGAGCGGTAGACTTATTTTTGAGCGGTAGACTTATTTCCGAACGGTAGACTTATTTTCTCTGCGGTAGACTTATTTTTTGCGGTAGACTTATTCTTCGAGTGGTAGATTTATTTCCGTAGACTTATTTTCAGCGGTAGATTTATTTTTGTTCGATGGTAGATTTATTTTGCCTGGTAGATTTGTTTCCTTTGGTGGTAGATTTTAGTCATAGTAGCGGTAGATTTATAGTGACGGTAGACTTATTTTAGTAGCGGTAGACTTATAATTTGCGGTAGACTTTTTTATCGTGGTGGTAGATTTCTTTTGTGTTCAGTAGTGGTAGACTTATTGTAGTAGTGGTAGACTTATAGTTAGCGGTAGACTTATTTCGTATTTTCGGTCAACGAAACCAACCGTTGACTGGTAGACTTATTTTTTTAGGATCAATGGTGGTAGACTTATGCGTTTTTAGCGATAGAAGCGGTAGATTTGTTTTTACCCAGGTTTAGTGATGGTAGACTTATTTTCAAACTTAGTGACGGTAGACTTTTTTTCACATTAGACATTTGGTAGACTTATTTGTGATAGCGGTAGACTTATTGTACTTGGTGGTAGACTTATTTCCTGTTTAGGAATTTATAGTGGTGGTAGACTTATTTTCGAACTTAGTGACGGTAGACCTATTTGTGATAGCGGTAGACTTATTGTACTTGGTGGTAGACTTGTTTTCTGTTTAAGAAACTTTAGTGGTGGTAGACTTTTTATCGAACTTAGTGACGGTAGACCTATTTGTGATAGCGGTAGACTTATTGTACTTGGTGGTAGATTTGTTTTCTGTTTAAGAAACTTTAGTGACGGTAGACCTATTTGTGATAGCGGTAGACTTATTGTACTTGGTGGTAGATTTGTTTTCTGTTTAAGAAACTTTAGTGGTGGTAGACATTTAGTTCGCAAATTAAACCAAAAGTAATCCAACAGATAATAAGTCTACCGTCAAACAAAAATAAGTCTTCCATCAAATGAAAATAAGTCTACCATCAAACAAAAATAAGTCATGTTTTGGTCCAAATCTGAATTTTTTCCAGATCTGGATTTTTTCCCGATCTGAATTTTTTCCCGATCTGGATTTTTTCCAGATCTGGATTTTTGTTTGATGGTAGACTTATTTTTTGTTTGATGGTAGACTTATTTTTTGTTTGATGGTAGACTTATTTTCTGTTTGATGGTAGACATATTTTTTTTTATGGTAGACTTATTTTCTTTTTGATGGTAGACTTATTTTTGTTTGATGGTAAACTTATTTTCTGTTTGACGGTAGACTTATTTTCTGTTTGATGGTAGACTTATTTTTGTTTGATGGTAGACTTATTTTCTGTTTGATGGTAGACTTATTTTTTGTTTGATGGTAGACTTATTTTCTGTTTGATGGTAGACTTATTTTTGTTTGATGGTTGACTTATTTTCTATTTGATGGTAGACTTATTTTTTGTTTGATGGTAGACTTATTTTCTGTTTGATGGTAGACTTATTTTTGTTCGATGGTAGACTTATTTTCTGTTTGATGGTAGACTTATTTTCAACTCGATGATAGACTTATTTTCTGTTTGATGGTAGACTTATTTTATGTTTGATGGTAGATTTATTTTTTGTTTGATGGTAGACTTATTTTTGTCTGACGGTAGACTTATTTTCTGTTTGATGGTAGACTTATTTTATATTTGATGGTAGACTTATTTTTTGTTTGATGGTAGACTTATTTTTGTTTGACGGTAGACTTATTTTCTGTTTGATGGTAGACTTATTTTTGTTTGACGGTAGACTTATTTTCTGTTTGATGGTAGACTTATTTTCCGTTTGATGGTAGACTTATTTTCTGTTTGATGGTAGACTTATTGTTGTTTGACGGTAGACTTATTTTCTGTTTGATGGGAAACTTATTTTCTGTTTGATGGTAGACTTATTTTTGTTCGATGGTAGACTTATTTTCTGTTTGATGGTAGACTTATTTTCTACTCGATGATAGACTTATAATTATACAAAAACTATATATATTATTATTTTTAAAAACACTATTAAACCCGGTTCGACCTATATCATACAAGTGATGATAGATTTATATACATGTGGTGGTAGATTTAGTATGTACTATATATTTTCATATATTTTTTTCTATCTTTTCGTATGAACTCGTACTCGTGTTTGAACTTGTAATCGTGTTTTAAGGATTTTGTAATCGTTACAAAGACATTTCAGAAGTTATGTTTTAACCATACATAAATAAATGTTGTCAATTCATTCATTACACTACAAAAAAATGTTCATAAATGTCTACTATAATGTTTGAATCTCTTTGCAAAAAGTCTACCATAACAATTGTATCTTATATTACATATCAGAACGTGTGTGTCTCATAAAAATCTACCATCTTCATGATCTTTTGGATGTTCTTTACAATCTTCATGCGGTTACGCATTGCACGTACAAAGAATACATGTAAAGAAATTCATGGAAATTAGAACATTTTGGAAAATAAGTCTATCATCGAGTAGAAAATAAGTCTACCATCAAACAGAAAATAAGTCTACCATTGAAACAAAAATAAGTCTACCATCAAACAGAAAATAAGTCTACCATCAAACAGAAAATAAGTCTACCATCAAACAAAAAATAAATCTACCATCAAACAGAAAATAAGTCTACCATCAAACAAAAAATAAGTCTACCATCAAACAAAAATCCAGATCTGGAAAAAATCCAGATCTGGAAAAAATTCAGATTTGGACCAAAACGTGATTTTACAAAAGTTCAACATACCCAAACGAAACCGGTTAGAATCAAGAGATTACCTCTCTACAACGCACGAAAACGAAACTCCAACACTCGCCGGAACTTTTTTTCGCCGGAATTTCGAAACCTATGAACGAAAAACATATTGAAGTTCATAAATCCGAACTCAAAACACTCGTGAATGATAGAGAGGAAGATAACTCATGATTTGTTTCAAAAAAGCAACGAATCTCGTCGTCGGAGAAGAAATCGCGATTTGAGTCGCCGGAGAGAGGAGTCGCCGGAGAGAGGAAGAAGAAGATGAAAATGTGAAATCTGATTTTTTTTTTTTTTTGGTTTTATGCTGTTTTTTTTTTTCTCAAAGGATAATGACATTTTCGTTAATAAATGGTTTTGCCATATTTTAAAGGTCTTTGTAACCTTTTTTAGAAAAAAAATAAGAGCTCAAAAATTTAAAGGTTGTTTGAGTAAACACCAAATCTAAAAAGGTCTTTCTAGTAATTATCTCATAAAATTATAGATACATTAGAATTTTTCTTTTGAAATTTGAGCGGAAATTAATATCGCAGGCCCGTATCACGTTTAATAAAACTAAAAACTAAAAACCAGAAAACCAAAAATATTTCAAGTTTAATTTAGGTCTGATGTGTTTTAGGTTGGTTTTGTGCATGTGGATAACGGATATCGAAATTCCTAGTCCCTTAATTTTTTCAATCGTCTAGTACATCATTAGATATAATTGAGTAATCCTAGTCCCTTAATTAATATGCAAATAATTCCCGAAGAAAAAGATAAAATTAGATCTGTTTTTTTCT
Organism: Arabis alpina; assembly: GCA_900128785.1. Classification (NCBI taxonomy): domain Eukaryota; kingdom Viridiplantae; phylum Streptophyta; class Magnoliopsida; order Brassicales; family Brassicaceae; genus Arabis; species Arabis alpina. The sequence goes on from LT669792.1 coordinate 3,656,258, forward strand.
TTTTTTGCTAAACGAAATTAGATCTGGTTTCATTGTTTGTTTTTTTGGTCGAAGTATTTCTCTCTTTGTTTATTAGAACCCAAACGAAGGCTCGATTGGTGGAACCAGACTAGTATGATAATTTTGTATGATTTAGTCTAGATAAATTAGTCGAGAGATTGTACTCCATTGGATATTTGCTTAGTTTAGATCTAACAAGACTATGAAATTGAGAACAAATGAATTGACGTTAATCTCTTTTCCATCAAGACTCAAGAGAAGCTAAAAAAAAAAGAATCTCTTTTCCTTCCTCTCTTTACCACTTGGAACCTCGATCTCTTTTAGTCTCTCCGATTAGTTTGGTTCAGGGTAATGTGATTGGTAAGGGTTTCGGGATTCTCCTTAGATAAGTGGGCTTGATGAAATGCTCTTTTACCTAGTGGTGTATTCGTCTGAGGACAACAGCGAATCCCAATAGTGATCGGTCATTGTGGCGTCTTGAGTGTGAGGCCTTGTCTTTGTTGATCCCTCGCCTTCCTCTCCGATACGTATGGTGTTGCTTTGTAGGTTTTGGCACAGCCACCGGTGGTGTCTTCTTGCTGGTTCCTTGATTTGTTTCGCTGTATTCAAGTGATTTGGTTACAGTCGAGGCTTGTTGTTATTTGTGTCCTGCTACTGAAGTTGTTGAGATTGTAGCTAGTGTGGCCTTGGGTTGTGATGTTTGCAGCAGCTCGGTAAGCTAGAGGAGCTAGTAATTTCCATTTTGGTTCACATCTTTGGGAAGTGAGGTTTCTTGTTTGTTCTAGCTCATGGTTTGTGGATCATGTACCGATCACTTGATGCGAGAGGAGTCAGTGGTTGTGCGCTACGGGTCTTGGCCGTTGACGGTTCGATCATGGGCCTCTTTAGAAAGGCTTCTAGTGATTTGAGTTTGCTCATCTATCTTACCCGACGGTTCTTCTACATTTTGGCCTACGGATATCGGAGGAACATTTGCAACGTCATCACTTCGTGTAACTCCATTTGCATTTTGCGTCTATCGAGTGACGGACTGAAAACTTTCAAGTTTTATGTTTCCATGTTTTTATCTTTTTTGCCATGGAATCATTAAATTGGTTTATAATTTTTTGTAAACCCAAACTTTTCATTTTAATGAAATATTTACATTTTTAGCAAAAAAAAAAAAAAAAAGCATCAGTTTATTCAGCAAATACAATCACTTTCTCACGTCGGAAAGATACAATTAACGAAAAATGAAAACAGAAACAAATTATAACTCGCTTTGATATTTATTCCAGTCGATATCAGATACGTGGGGTCTGGCTTCTATATCGTAGCGGTGGTTAGTGCGTTGGTGGAAGTCGGGATCATCGTAGTAGTCCTGGTCGGAGGCCATAACAATCATGAATGCCAACCAAACCAAAATCACCTGAACAAATATCTTCTTCATCATTTTGTTCCAACTTTAAGAGTTTTGAAAACAAGTAAGGTTGAGAAGATTTTGATGTGTTTATCTTGTTGAAAGTTGGTTGTTTATATAGAGAGAATTAGGAACCATTACTTGCCTATTCAGATTTGTGATATACTATTTAATTATCTCTTTCAGTTTGCCAGCTTAATCAATCATTACTTTTTAAATAATAATAATCATAGTTTGAATTCATCAAATGTGAAACGGATCAAAATGGATCTCAGATTATAGTTTCTTAAAACAAGTGTGAAATTTTTAATTAATTCTCAGCATTTCCGAATTTCTATCACTCACATTATTTAAAAGTGAAAAAATTCAGCTGTAATCTTTCTGTAATAAAAAAATACAGCTGTAATCAATTATGCAATATTTTTTTGTTGCAAATTAAAGTTTTAGATATAATAAACACGCCAAAATAAAGTCAAACTTTTAATTAAATAAAAATTTCCCATGTGTTTTAAAAAAATGATGCGTAAAGCTCTAACATATTATTAGTGATGAATAGTTTGGCATGACTTTATAGTTTATACTAAACGTTAACACTTTTGGTAGGGATCAAATGTGTAATACATGAAATATTATTTGTTGCAAATTAAAGCTTTGGGCAATGAAGGGGAGTCATAGCTAGATCATATTTTATCTAATGCTAGTATTATGGCCCGTGCTGGAGCACGGGCATGACCATGGACATTCTTTTTTTTTTTTTTTTTTTATAGAAATCCATTTTTTATTATTAAAAATATTGAAATATCAATTTATAAAATTGAATTTTTTTATTTTTTCAGCGAGACAGATAACAATATGGAGAGAGTGATTCTCTTTCAATTGTTAATTCAACAATATATATGATGAGTGAATCGATGGTTTTATTTTGAAATTACAGAACAAGAAGTAGTGGGTGGTTGAGCCACAAATTTAGGGATTAATAAGATTATGAATTTTTTAAATAGTTACGTTGACATTCTATTATTTTGCTTAATTATTTTATTAATTTTTTTAAGCTATAAAACTCCACATGTCAACTTTTAATTAGTGAGGTGACTTGTGTTTTAGTAGTAAATGATGACACTATAAAATTATAATACAAAGTTACAAACAATTGAATCTGATAATTTATGTGAAATATTGTATAAATAAAAACGTGCTACTTTTGACAAATATCATTTTAATATCAGTCGATGAAAATCTACGACAAACTATAGTTCTTAGAATTATTTATACATGCACTTACCAACTGGATTCAATACTTTGATAACAGTATTATCGAATGACATGAGCTGGTTTAGTTGAATAGCTTAATTAGAATGTATAGCTTTGGTTTAGTACTGGTCAAGTGTATACCTTTGGAAGCTCAGGCAATTCATGAAAACAGTTGGAAGCTTCCCCGAGGACGTCATCCTATTACCGTTCTTCTGAGGGCTTGCTTACCTTCTGCTTGCGACAACGATCATTGCTGATATTCCGGATGAATTCCTATGGAAGAACGACATAACAGCAGAACCCGGTCAGTTTTCTGCCTCTCAAACTTGGTCTACTCTAAACCCAGAGGCTGATGAGGTGGATTGGTGGAAAACTGTTTGGTTCCATGGGAATATACCAAAGCACTCATTCATTTTGTGGCTAGTTATGAGGGACAGATTGACTACTACGGACAGAATGATCAGTTGGGGTTTACAAGTTCCTTCGAATTGCCTTCTGTGTAATGGCCATAATGAGAATCGGTTGCATCTCTTCTTCACATGTCCCTTTTCTTCTCAGATTATCAGGAGTATGTTTACGCATCCGACTTTGAATCCTCCATTGATTCTTCAAGATACATTCACTTGGGCAAGCAAGGCTACAAATTCTAAGAGGGTGAATAAAATTTGTTTGATTGGTCTCCAAGCCATTGTTTACGAGGTTTGGAAAGAGAGGAATGCTAGAATACATTCTTCGTCTATTAAGTCGGAGAATATCATTGTCAAAAAACTTCAGTTCACTATGAGGCAAAAATTATAAGGTTTGGACTCTTTGGAGAGATCGCACCATGGAACCAAGTATAAAACATCATACTTATCACTTTGATTCGAATTCTTTCAATTAAGCTCATAAATCTGTTGGGTTTGGCCGTGGTGGTCCCAGTCTCTATTTTGTTATGACTTTGTTGGAGTCCGGGTGAGTTGTCTCTCTTATGCATGTCTGCAGATTTTTTAAGAGAGATTGTTCTCTGCTTCTTTGTTTATTCTTTTTCTTATTCAGCTTTGGGGTTTGGGCTTTTTGTATGCCTTCAGATTTCATTCGGATTAGGCTTTCCCCCATGTGTGGTTGGGCCAAAAAAAAAAAAAAAGTGTATACCTTTTGTAAATCACTCTGATGAAATAAGAAAACAGAGAAGCTTTCTAATAATTATTCAATGGACACAACTCTCTTTGGGTAGTTCTCAGGTTAATAAATTGTTACTTGTGTCGCTAACTATGACAACATTCCCCGTTTGTATTTTGGACTATTTCTCGATTCATATATGTATCATTTTCATTTTTGGGCAAGGGGAAAATCGCGATCGATCCGGCCCTAAACGCTCGAATGAATGACGGAGAGTTATTACCAAATCGGTCAAGTGTGTTTATTTTTCTTATGTTGTTTTTGTATTCCTCTCTTTATTTATTAGAACAGAAGAGGCTCTATTGGTCGAACCAGACTAGTATGATAATTTTGTATGATTTGGTTTAGGTAAATTAGTCGAGAGGTTATATTCCACGTTTTGATCTGATATTTGCTTAGTTTAGGTTTATGGGATTTGATACCATGTACCAGGCTATGAAAATTTTAAATTGTATATCAAATTCACAACAAATGAGTTGACTTTAATTTCTTTCCATTCCAAAAAAAAATTACTTTCAAGCTTATATTACGCAAGAGGCAATAAAAATATGAAAACAGTAACAAATGAATAAGAGTCGCAAATGTAATTAAAAAATTAAGACCCAAGATAACAAGTCAGTAGATGAAGCCAGCCACCAGAGTCAAGACGGCTACGGCCAAACCAGTGAAGATATCGGCGGCAACAATGACAGCAGAGCTTGGCGTTTTTGCACTGGTGCTGTCGTAGTCGTATTGAGCCGAGGTCATCGTAATCATGAATGCCAACACCAGACAAGCCAAAGCCATCTGAACAAACATCTTCATCATTTTGTTCAAGGTTGTGTTTTGCAAAACGCTGCGATTTCAATAAGGTTGATGAATGAGAGAAGCTTTTGATGTGTTTTCCTTGTAGAAGCTAGATTGTTGGTTTATATAGAAAGAATTAGAAATCATTTAGTGTGACTATTTCAGATTTGTGATTTCTTTTAAATTCTTTTGTCCTCTCTTTCTTTCTGTTTGCCGGCTTAACCAACAAAGCGATTCTTGATTATATTCGATTCTGACTTGCTGGCTAGACAGGCTATTCCGACTAAAAATTTTTTTGATAAATTTTCAATGAAAGACATATGGCTCCGAACGGTGACGCCTCACCATCCCGCCCTAATTAATTCTAAAAATCTATACTTACATACGTGTATCTAACAAAAATCTATACCTATATATATATATTTATTTTTTGCTACTATTTGTCCTGCACCGCATGTGTTCCCCACTATCTCCATTCGAAGCCATACTTTTGATTGTTCGTAGGTTTTGAAGTAGTTTTTGGTTTTTGTTTTTCAAAAATCTATTTGCAATCAAGATTGCTAAGAAATAGAGATAACCTCAAATTCAACAAAAAACGATATCGTCTAAATCTTAGATGAGATGGCACTAAAAGAAAAAAATAACAATCGACATGTTTAATCTTCCCCGCAACCTTCTTACCCTTGTTTCAACTTCTTGATGTATATTTTCAACTTCAACGCTTGACATCCACCCAACAAATATGAAGGAACCAACATAAAATCCTCTATAGGTGTTTTGAAACTCAATTTTCGAATTTTCTTGACCTTCGGCAACTGAAATTTCATAGTGTACTTTTCACAACGGGGGAAATATGACAAGAGAACTCACCAACTTCAAAAGCACAAGGAGAAATACAGCTCACGGTCACGTACACACCATGCCGTTCATTGAAACACTGGACAACAAACAATAGACCTTCCTTACGTTCCTTAATAACAACTGACGTATACTCGGTCATTCAAAGTATACTTGAGAAGCTTCACCAAAAATAAATAAAAATAACCCTAACACAAATTAGTTTTTATTACTCGACCTAGATGGATTTTTATATAAATCCAAAATTAAATTAATCGGATTTTCTTGAATTGCGTTAGGTTGGATTGACCTAATTGGCCATCCCTAATTTTAATAAATATGAATAGTTAACTCATTTTAACAAACAAATCGTTTTATTTTAGGTAATTGTTTCGGTTATTTTTTAGATTACATGCATATGATTATTTGCTTGCGCGATTATTTTTATGACATATGGAAGGCTCGAACATGACTTCCGTTTCATATTTGTGTTAAATTCTAAATATAGGAACGATTGGGTAATTAGATTATTAGTTCAGGATTGAGAACTTCGATGTAAAAGACCAAAAAAACCAAAAGTTTATTGGATTAATGGTAGGCAATACACTGAAGGAACAAAATTGGCTCGCGTAATAAAATAGAAACAAAATGACTTTGAATAATAATACTCCAATAAAATGCCCCTAAATAAAAACGACCCAAACTCTCTTTAGATCAGTGCCAAAATCTTATACAATATAAAACCTATATTGTCATTATGACAACATTCGATGAACAGGTATCCCAATGTTAAATTTATTTGTGTTATTAAAACCGGTATGCTTTCAATTCCTGGTACACGTCAACATAAGAGTTAACCAAGGGATTATGTTGGAACCTAAAAGATAGGAAGAGATAAAGATGAATCAGCTTTAGTCGCGATAGAGCTCGATCTTTTCTAACGGTATTAGCTAACTATATATATAGCTTGTATCTCTTCTTCTCTTAGTAACTTAGAACAGAATATCGTGGAGTTGATTGTGATCGAATCACCCATTGATAGAACTTGCTCGGTTTGAGCTGTATTACTTCTTCTTCTTATAGTGGATTTTGCCGGATTGAATCGGCTCCAGACGTAGGTCTCAATCACATCGATTGAGCTGAACTGGGTTACCAATTCTTGTGTTCTTTACTTTAAGTTTTGCATTCCTTACTTCCTTTACAAGTTATAGAATTGTGTGAGATTGTGTGGACAAATAAGCTCAATAACAGAGGCTTATTCGTAACAATTGGTATCAAGAGCTAAGGCTATGGCGAAGAATCTCACGACGAGTTCTCGGGTTGAAGTAGATCGATTTGATGGTGAAGGTGATTTCGGTCTATGGAAGATAAGGATGTTGGCACACTTTGGGATCTTAGGATTGAAGAAGATCTTGTTGGATCCGGAGCTGGAGAAAGGGATTCCGATAACAAAAGCGGAATCGAAGAAACCGGAGGCTGGAGATGCGAGTGAAGCAACTGCTACAAAGGTAGTTCTTGACACTGATAAGCTGGAACAGAACGAGAAAGCTATGGGTTTGATCATAACGAATGTGAGTGATCATGTGCTTAGGAAGATCAAACATTGTAAGACTGCTGCTGCAATGTGGTCTTTGTTAGATCGATTATACACTGAATCATCTTTACCGAATAGGATTCACCTGCAGTTAAGATTCTATACGTTTAAGATGATAGATGCTAAGTCGATAAATGAGAATGTTGATGATTTCCTAAAGATAGTGGCTGAGTTAGGAGTGCTTGATATTGCGGTGTCTGATGAAGTTCAGGCTATTCTGTTGTTGACATCGTTATCACCTAAGTTTGATAGCCTGAAGCATACTCTGAAGTATGGCAGAGAGTCATTGACACTTGAGGAGGTTATATCTGCGGCTAAGTCTCGAGAGAGAGAGATATCTGAAGCACTTAAAGATGACCGAAATCCAGCGGTAAGTTTGTATGTCAAGGACAGAGGAAGAACTATGAACAGAGGCTATAAAGGCCCTAATGGTAGGAGCAGGAGTAGGTCTAACTCAAACACAAGAGTTACTTGCTGGTTTTGCAAGAAAGAAGGACATATGAAGAAAGATTGTTATGTTAGAAAGAAGAAATATGGAGAGGATGAACAAGGAGAAGTTGGAGTCATCATTGAAAGGTTGGCTGTATCAGAGGCGTTGAGCATGCATGACGCTGAGGCCAAAGAGAAATGGGTGATAGACTCGGGGTGTACTTACCATATGACCTCAAGGAGAGATTGGTTTTCAGAGTTTAATGAGCAAGACAAAAGTGCCATTTTACTTGGTGATGATCATACGGTGGAGGCATATGGTAGTGGAACCATCAAACTTGATACTCTAGGTGACTCCATCAAAGTACTACATAACGTGAGGTATGTCCCAAATCTGAGAAGAAACCTGATCTCCACAGGTACTCTAGATAAGCTAGGGTTCAAACATGAAGGTGGAGATGGGAAGAAGAGGTTCTTTAAGAATGGCAGAACAGCCATGAGAGGAGTGTTGTATAATGGTTTATACTTCATGCAGGGTAACACTGTGATAGATGAAAACTGCAACACTGAACAAATTCTAGATAAGACAAGTCTGTGGCATAGCAGGCTGGGACATTTGAGCTTGAATAGCATGAAGATTCTCTGTGGTAAAGGGCTAATAGAGAATAAAGAGGTTAAGGAGCTACGTTTCTGTGATAATTGTGCACTTGGGAAGTCTAAGAAGCTGAGTTTTAATGTTGCAAAGCATAACACAAAGGATGTGTTAGGATACATTCATGCTGATTTGTGGGGATCTCCACATGTTACTCCATCAAGGTCTGGTATGCAGTACTTCTTGTCACTGATAGATGATAAGTCAAGGAAGGTGTGGCTCATGTTCTTGAAGACTAAAGATGAGACATTTGACAAGTTTTGTGAGTGGAAAACATTGGTAGAAAACCAAGTTGAAAGGAAGGTGAAAGTGCTTCGGACTGATAATGGACTAGAGTTCTGCAACTCTAGATTCAATGAGCATTGTGCCAAGCATGGCATTGAGAGGCATCGCAGCTGCACCTACACGCCACAACAAAATGGCGTTGCAGAAAGAATGAACAGAACCGTAATGGAGAAAGTGAGATGCATGTTGGCTGAATCAGGACTTGGTGAAGAGTTTTGGGCTGAAGCAGCTGCTACTGCAGCATATATAATTAATCGGTCTCCTGCACCAGCTATTGATCACAATGTACCTGAAGAATTGTGGCTGAAAAGAAAGCCAGGATACAAGCATCTTAGAAGGTTTGGATGTGTGGTGTATGTGAATGAAGATCAAGGAAAGCTGAAACCAAGGTCATTAAAAGGAATTTTCTTGGGATATCCAGAGGGAACAAAAGGGTATAAGATATGGCTATTAGAAGAGGAGAAGAATGTCATCAGTAGAAACGTGACATTCCATGAAGATGTGATATACAAGAACGTACCTAAGGAGAAGAAAGCTAAGAAGGCTGAGGCAACAAAGAATACTGTGGTGATTGATTATGGGTCTAAAGATAAATCAGTGACCATGAAAACTGCCTTAGAGAGTTCAGCTGAAGGTGGAGCTATTGATGTAGATTCCAGTGAGTCTGAGGCAGAAGAACCTGGATCAGTTACAGTAGCTGGTATACCTCAGAAAAGCAGGCATATTGCTAAAGATGGAACAAGGAGAGAGATAGTGTTGCCTGCAAAGTTTGCTGATTATACTGAAGTAGGTTTTGCTTTGATAATGTCAGAGAACATTGATCCAGAAGAGCCTAAGTGTTTCCATGATGCACTTGAAGATAAAGATTGGGATAAGTGGAACAGTGCAATGGGAGAAGAGATGAGCTCTTTAAAGAAGACTGGAACGTTTGTGTTGGTGGATCGACCAAAAGACAAAACGGTGATAAGCAACAGATGGTTGTATAAGTTGAAGCCTGGTATTCCTGGTGTTGAAGCTAAGAGACACAAAGCTAGATTGGTTGCTAGAGGTTTCACACAAAAGGAAGGAATAGACTATCAAGAAGTGTTTGCACCAGTGGTGAAGCATATCTCAATTAGGATCTTGATGTCTATTGTTGTACATCATAACCTTGAGCTAGAGCAAATGGACGTTAAGACAGCTTTTCTAAATGGAGATTTAGATGTTGAGCTGTATATGGAGCAGCCACAAGGATTCGAGGAAGATCCAGAGAAGGATCAAGTGTGTTTGCTGAAGAAGTCCCTCTATGGCCTGAAGCAGTCTCCCCGCAGATGGAACATCAGGTTCAACAATTTCATTACGGATCAGAAGTTCAGCCGTAGTGAGAATGACCCGTGTGTGTATGTCAAGGAGGTTGGTACAAATGATTTTGTGTACCTGCTTATATATGTTGATGATATGTTGCTAGCTGGGAGAGAGATGGCTGAGATTAACAAGATAAAGAAAGCTCTTAGTAGTGAATTCGAAATGAAGGATATGGGGCCAGCAAGCAGAATTCTTGGAATTGATATAAAGAGAGACAGAAGTAAGGGAGTTTTAACTTTGTCTCAGTCAGATTACTTGGAGAAGATTATCCACAGGTTCAATATGTGGGAAGGTAAGACAGTGAATACTCCTATTGGTGCTCATTTTAAACTAGCATCTCTACGAGATGATGAAGAGAGAATTGACACTGAAGCAGTGCCATATCTTAGTGCCGTTGGGAGTATTATGTATGCCATGGTGGGCACACGACCTGACCTTGCTCATGCTCTTGGATTGGTGAGTAGATTCATGAGTAATCCAGGACATGAACATTGGGAAGCAGTGAAATGGACACTTAGATACATCAGAGGATCCTTGGGGTTGAATTTGGTGTATACTAAGTCACATGAGTTGAAGGTAGAAGGCTTTTGTGACTCTGATTTTGCTGCAGATTTAGACAAAAGAAGGTCTACGAGTGGGTATGTGTTCACAGTTGGTGGAAATACAGTGAGTTGGAAGTCTTGTTTGCAGCCTGTAGTAGCTCTATCAACTACTGAGGCAGAATACATTGCCTTATCTGAAGCAGTAAAGGAGGCAATGTGGATTAAAGGATTGTTACAAGACATGGGTTTGACACAAGAGAAGGTTGGTATTTGGTGTGACTCTCAGTCTGCAATAAGTTTGTCTAAGAATCATGTGTTTCATGAGAGGACAAAACATTTTGGAGTGAAGTATAACTTTGTCAGAGATGAAGTTGATGCAGGCAGGATTGAGGTGTTGAAGATACATACTTCTGTGAACCCTGCGGATATGCTTACCAAAGGCATACCAGTGAAGAAGTTTGAGTCGGCATTGAGCCAGCTCAAGCTGATCAGGTGATGAACGTTGAAGCCTGACGCCGAGGTTAAATCCAAGTTAGTGCAAAGTCCAAGAAGAAGCACGAAGAAGTAAGAAGAAGAAGAAATGTATCAGGAATTTGAAATCAAGGTGGAGTGTTATTAAAACCGGTATGCTTTCAATTCCTGGTACACGTCAACATAAGAGTTAACCAAGGGATTATGTTGGAACCTAAAAGATAGGAAGAGATAAAGATGAATCAGCTTTAGTCGCGATAGAGCTCGATCTTTTCTAACGGTATTAGCTAACTATATATATAGCTTGTATCTCTTCTTCTCTTAGTAACTTAGAACAGAATATCGTGGAGTTGATTGTGATCGAATCACCCATTGATAGAACTTGCTCGGTTTGAGCTGTATTACTTCTTCTTCTTATAGTGGATTTTGCCGGATTGAATCGGCTCCAGACGTAGATCTCAATCACATCGATTGAGCTGAACTGGGTTACCAATTCTTGTGTTCTTTACTTTAAGTTTTGCATTCCTTACTTCCTTTACAAGTTATAGAATTGTGTGAGATTGTGTGGACAAATAAGCTCAATAACAGAGGCTTATTCGTAACAATTTGTCAGCAAAATGTGTTTCAAGAACCCTTTTTTTCTTAAGAAAAGGTCTCGGAGAAAGATAGACGTGGAGTCAAATTGTTTTGTATATGATCGAGACAAACTATAAACTTCTCAGTCGTAACCTTATATGTACACAGTACACGCACGTAGGGACTGGATTTTAATAACTTGATAACATTATTCAATGACGCAACTCTCTTTAGGTCAGTTCTCAAACTAATTAATAACTTGTACAAGTGTGTTGCCATTATGACAACATTCTACGTACGTGCATTTTGGACCATTTCTCGATAAATGTGCTTATATTTTCTCTATCAATCTTTGTTTATCGATATGCATGTACTCAGTTATAAAAGGCAATCATTCTAAAAAAACAAATGTGCTTCTGTGAAGCTCCGAACATATATTAGTGAATAATATGGATTAATGGAAAAAGATAGATCTCATATCAAACTAATTGTTTTAGTACTATTCTAAATTTCTAATCATTACAACACAAAAACGTAGACGTAGATACAAACGCAAACAAAGAAACATGTACTCGTTAAATCAGCAACACCACCTCCAACACTTTGAGTCGGCTCTGTAAACTAACAAGTATATATGTTACATAATTTGATTTGCATTCTAAGAAATTGTGAAAGTATATGTTGCGGATATTAGTAGTTACAACGCAAACGATTCACGAACAAAACGTTGTAATATATATAGTGAGAACCCTCCTTTTTTCATTGTTCACGTTCCAAAATTATCATTTTGTTTTACAACGAACGTACACAAACATGTCATAAGAATTTTTTTATTATAACAACTTCAGCACACAGACACACACACACACACAAATGAACAAATTAAGAGAGAAACAAATGTGGCAACAGTAAAAGAAGAGTTACAACTTATAAAAGTGATCATGAGAAGCCGAAATAACGAGTTACGACCTCAATAGATGAAGCCAGCCACCAAAGACACGGCAGCTGCGGCCAAACCGGTGAACATATCAGCGGCAACAATGACGGCGGCGCTTGGTGATTTAGCAGCCGGTGCGTGGGCCCCATGACCCTCGTGATCGTCGTGTCCCTGAGCCGAGACCATCGAAATCATCAAAGCCAACACTAGACAAGCAACAGTGACCTGAACAAAGATCTTCTTCATCATTTTGTCGGAAGCTGTTTCGAAAACGATGAGTTTCAAGTTTGTTCGATGAATGTCAGAGAATATTGGGATGTGTTTTTGTTGTAGATATGAGATTGTTGAATGTGGGGGGTTATATAGAGAATTTATAAAACAATATAGCTATGTAGATTTTACCTTTTAGCCCTTTGAATATTTTATTATGGACTTTCACTATTATTTTTAGGTTTATACAATATGACATGTGGAAGTCTCAGGCTTAGATTTTCTCTATTCTCGTTTTGGTATTTCTTGAAATATTGTAATTAATGGCATCAATAGATCATTAATTGGAAAAAATATATGATGCAGAATCAAGAATTTGGATTTAAAATCCAAAATTCAAAACTTGAAAATCTTATTGGATTAAGAAGTTTTATAGAGAAGAATGAGAAGAAAGAAATTATCAAAAAAAGAATGAGAAGAAAGAAAGTTGGCTCCGGTAAAACAAATATATGGAGTATTTCAGTTTGAAAAATGTTTTAAGGGTACTTTTTGTACATATTAAAATATAATATGCACCATCGTTTTTCTTATAAATATCATTTATTATCTATGTAATAACAATTCAATCAATAATAAGTAATAACACATACACAAAACATAATACAAATGGTCACCAAAAAACTATAATTTAATTTTGCATTGAAAATCTATAATCAAAACCCTAATTTCCCGTTCTATTAATCTGAAAGCAAACTATCTGTTCCGTTCAGCAAGATCAAGAACTTTAAAAAAAAATATGTAAACAACAATCCACCGACTTGGGTTTCTAATTCGAATGGTATTTTCTAATTAATAGTTAGATTGAATTTTTTTTTCTAAAATAGTACCTAAATTTAATTTATATTTATATGATGTGAAGGGAGTATGAAATAAAATGACTTCGAATAGTATATATAATCTAATAGTATAATAAATTGCCATGATGCAATCATACGGAACAAACTAGCCTCTCTTTATAAAACTTATCTTGCCATTATGACGACACTCGATGAACAAGTATTCCAGTAATTTAATATTTATCTTTCAAAAACTATTAAAAGAAAACAAGTATTTTGAGAATAGAAAGACGTGGAGCCAAATTAATATGTCCGAGACAAATTGAAAAATAGCCTATTTTTTGTCACCTTTTCTTAATTATATATGTATTAGATTTTGATATGCGTCAAAAACGCATAATTAGATGATAGAATAGGTTGATAACCAATATTTAAACATATACAAATATTGTAAATTTAATATTAAATGTATATGACATTATGACAACATATATATCGTATATAGAAACGTTTTTAAAATTGATATGTACTTTGACAATAAAATCTTCTTGGGGGCTTATGTTGGAGCTCTATGGTAGAGACTAAAATACAAAAAATGCGGGTAATGGGGGGAATCAGCCTTTGTGTGGAGTGATAAATAGATTTTTGATTATGTGATTAGAAAGCCATTAAGTAAACACTTTTTAGTGGACTTGGATCTTAAAGTTCATGATTTGATTAATCTTACACGCAGGAGGAGATAGGATGTGGAAAAGCTCAACCATTATCTTTATCATGCTGATGTGAGTCTAATCATGGCAAACTAACCAGTGATAAGAAATGCTGATTTTTGGACTAGAAGATGCCAACACAAGTAGGAATTTTAGTGTGAAATCAGCTTATTGGTTGGCCATGCAAGTGTTAGGTAAGTGAACTTGTGCATCAACCTTCCTCTAATGAACTAGATCATAGGATTTGATCAGTTCATACATCTTCTAAGTTCTGTGATTCAGACTTGCTTATGGAGAATTCTCAGTGGAATCATTCCTATTGCTGATTTGATTGTTTTGAGAAGAATGAAAAAGATGATACTAGATGTCAGATATGTGGTATGGAATGGGATCCAAGTAACCATGTATTATTTACATGCAGTCATGCACTCTAGCTCGGCAAGTATGAAGGGTTATGTCTCAGTATCTCTTTCTGAGGGTGGGTTTAACACAAAAAATATGTGTATGCTAACTTGTATACACTGGTGTTAAATGGAATTAATAGAGATATACATGTGGAGATAAGGAAGAGTTACATTTGGATTCTATGATACAGTATTTGTGGAAAAACATGAGTAACTTTGTTATTGAAGGTAAGACATTAAAAAAAAAAAATTAAACGATATAAATGTTTTAAATAATTAAAAAGTCAATTGGCACCAGGTAGGGTGGCTCATATTTGTGTTTATAGAATGGTACTTCAATCTCTCGATCTCTCTAGGACCATTACCACAAACCTCATACGTACATGTACTCCTATCCCAACACCAATTGACACTTGAGTTAAAGATTTTTATAACTATCGATGTGGGATCCAATTATTACTATTTCATATCACAAGAACACAAACAATGCTAACTTTTTCAAACTCTCGTTTTCATCATCAACCCTCACATAAACATATACCACGGATTCCAATCTCTACATTTTGGAAATTCAATCTCATACAATTGATTGTAGTGTTTTCCAATCATCATAAAATAGTATCACAAACGGACCATGGATTTCTAAGGAGATTATAGAAATTTCAAGAAACAGGAAAGGAATAAAAATGTAGTCTATAAAACCAATAATTTTGTTGCAATATGGCTACTTATAGAATTGCCTAGATCCGAGTCAGGTTTAGGTCAATCCATATGTGTTAACACGATACTCATTATCCTTGTCTACGCACAGCTCTTGACGCCATAGCTCGCAAGTTAGCTCTAGCCAGCAACAAAGTAGAAGCTGAAGAAGAAGAAGAAGAAGTTGCATTAGTAGCCGTAACGCCAAACGCAGACGCAAATTCCTGCCGTTGCAACCGCATAGCGAATGCAGCATCCCCATCTTGATCTAGCCTCACACTGGCTCCTCTCCTCCTTCTCTCGCTCCTATCTTCATTAGATACAAACAATCTCGAAAGATCCTCTCTTTGCAACCTCTCTTGATCTCTGTTGTTTCTGCTTCTTACCCTTTGATTCTGGTGGTTTCTTGGACTCGGCGATTTAGCAGAAGAAGCAGCAGCTCTCTGTGTTTCCACTTCTTTAGGAAACAAAAGCTGAATCGTGTTCCAAAGAACCGTATTAACCGTACAATATCTCCCATTTCTACATACATAAATCACATTGTTAGATAAACTCTCAAATCCTGTGATACAAAACTCATCAAAAGTTGATTCTATTTACCCTATGAGTTGTCTGCATTTAGGACACTTCCTTCCACATTTATCCGACGCAGATCGTAAACACTTCTTGCAGAAGCTACACATAACCAAAATGTAACAATTCAGTACCAAATTCACCATCCAAAGATAACAATATGTGTTGTATAGCTAATCAATCTACCTGTGTCCACAAGTTGTAGTACTAGGCTCAAAGCAAATCTCAAGACATATCTGCAGAAATCACAAACCAAATCTCAAGTTTAAACAACCCTAATCAATGAATTACGTCTCAAGATTCAGATTCTTACTGCACAAGACAATTCATCTCGAAGCTTATCTATACAAGGAAGAACAACAGAAGTTGAATTCTTCTTCTCTTCTAACACTTTCTTCTCTTCTTTTGTTTCTGTTTTCGTCTCTCTCTTCTTCTCTGCAGATTTCTCTTCTACAACCACAACACATCAGAAACTATATCCATATCTAATCTCATTGATCCTAATGTAAACAAAAGTAAGTACCTTCATGTCTGATTACTTCATCAAGATCAATAACAGGTAACCGAATTGGACTTTGCTTAACCCTTTGTCTCCTAAAAATCCAAAAAGATTCAAACTTTAACGAATTTACAAAAACCCATTTCACAGATTCTCAAGAACCCTAAAATAAAAATCAAGTTTGTAGTTAATTAATCACCTTCTTGAAGAACTTGAAGAAGGTGAGGTTGATTTAAACAACAAATTGGAACGTCTTCTTCGTTTTGAAGAACTTCTTTCAGGAGTATCATCTACTACAAAGCTAGCGATTATCAGATCTTCTTCGTCCCAACCCGCCATAGCCGCCGCTGATTTGAATCTTGGGCTGATAAAAATCTCTGCTTTCTCACCGTTCTTCTCTCTCGCAATCGATCCTTCTTTAGATCCATCTCCAGTAACTCTCAAAGGTGTTTCATTCACCATTTTCTTGATTTTAGGGTTTTTGAGATTTCTTGTTTGATTTCCAAAGAAACGCTCCGGGAAGAGAGAGGAAGAAGATAATATATTTCTAACGGTCTGATTTTCTTTTTAAAAATCTTGATTTCTTCGCAACGGCTATTTCTAAATTGGGCCTTTAATGGGCTTATTAACTCTTTTGAATATAATAAATTCGATTTTCTTTCCTTTTTTTCATGTAAATCTTCCTTACTACGCTACTCGACCAAAATTTTGAAGGGCTTCTTACTCTAAGAGGTACTCTATGAAAGTTTCCTTTCAATATAGGTACTTCTCACCGGTGGTGTACTTATTTCACTGTTTGACTTTTTTCAATACTGTTTTATCCTTGAACGAGAAGGAATTGTTTTAAAAAAAAAAAAGATGTAGTTAGATAAGATTTGATCTGAACCGTTAATCTATAATGAGATACAAAGATCTTGTGGTGTAGAAGAAACTAATTAAACTGAGATATTAATCTGATTTTTTTTTCATCCTCTCCTCTCTTTCCTCTCTCCTCTCTCTCT
Organism: Arabis alpina; assembly: GCA_900128785.1. Lineage (NCBI taxonomy): Eukaryota > Viridiplantae > Streptophyta > Magnoliopsida > Brassicales > Brassicaceae > Arabis > Arabis alpina. Next base: position 3,673,454 of record LT669792.1, read on the forward strand.
TTCACTCTTATCATCGTGAGATCCAACTTGTCTCTATGATTCTTTATGGTTTTGGGTGTTTTGGTAATCAAATTTGAAGAAATTAAATTGAATATGATCGATTGGGCTTTTTAGTTTTTTTTTTTTTTTGTCTCTGTGATTCTTGATGCTTCGAGTTTTGGGTTATGGTCTAAGGAGTTAATAAGTCCCCTTCTCCGTTCCGTGAGTTTTATGGTTTTGGGTTTTTCTCTATATGATTTTGTATCGTTTCAAGTGTTTTGGTAGTCTGAATTGGAAGAACTGAATCGAATACGATCAATTTCTGATTGGGATTTTGAGTCTTGTTTTTAGTCTCATGTACAATAATTTGTGGATATATTGTCGTGGATACTTACTAATTGTTAAACTATGAAAGTGAAATAATTCAGTGGACATTGTTTTATGGATGATATATTATCATGTATAATTAAAATGAAACTTGTTGAGAAAAGTTTATATTCCAAATTATGTGAAACAATTAAGATATACTTAATTCTCATTAATAGGAATATCAAATTAACAATCTTTATTGGCAATTCTGAGCAACATGATTAGAAACTCAATTTTCAAATCAGAAACACTAAAACATCATGGTCCATCTATGGCATCCACAAGTGACCATCCACGAAAACATCATTTATGCAAATCAACACATCGACAACTTTATCCATCAAATCCAGGTTTTGTAATTATTCCCAAGTTTACACATACCAAAATAATTGGCATTGTGAACAAATTAAGTGATGTGTGTACATCTAATCGGAGATGAAGAAGTCATGTTTCGCTCATCTCAGAGCCACCACTGTATTGCCCATGTTGAGACGTTGTCGTTTTGTTCATGTCAGAACTGAATCTTAATTGGTCAATTCTCAATCGATGCTACAAAAAACTTTCATTGATTGCTTCCGCTTCCTCCATCACCAACTCTCATATTCCCATGATTTGTTTGCAGATACGGACATTGTAAGTTGTAACAACAAAACCGTGACCATTGTGTGTAGTTTATCCATTTGTAAATGAATTACTCTACTCATGCCTTATGTAGACTCTGTTAGTATGAGGCCAGCTACAAATGTGATATGCAATAGAGAAAGCAAGTTCGAATTTTGGTGAAAAGGGTATTGATTGAAGCTTGAAATGCTTTCTTCTTAAGAGTATCGATTCTGGTTTTTCTTCTCATCCTCACAATCTTCAAACATTCTTCTATCAAGTAGGAGCACGATAGATACCTAGAGAGCTTACCAAATATATAGATATGGTTGCAATGTTGTTACAGGCTGAGTCCATGGTAACATTTTCGTGGTTATGGTTTTGTGGTTACAAGTGGACAAACTATACCCGATGGTTAAGTTTTTGTGGTTGTAATTTTGTGGTTATAGTTTTATCTTTGGATTTTATGATTTCTGGGTTTGTCAAATTCTCATCATATGTATCAAATTTAGTCGTTTAGGATTTTTTTTGTACATAGTGATTAGATGTATGCCCAGAAATATTTGAACCATCGTGAAATAAGAACAAAATCCAAAATCAGAAAATAAAAGTAAGAATCAAACTAAGATCCCAAAACAAAATCACTTGAAATCGAAATAGGAATCGAAAATAGATGGAGGAATTGTGAAAGACTAGCCCACATCGGTGGAAGGAATTGCCGACGAGGATTTGTAGTCTCCGGTGAAGATCTAGGGTGAGAGAGAAAATTGGAGTTGAAACAAAGATTGAGTTGGCGAAGATGTTGACGATTCAAGGCTGCACGGGAAAAAGAAGTTTGGATTTAATCGATTTCGAATTGCTCTTTTTTTATACGAAGAAGCTCTCCATCACCATTGATTTTGGCATTAAGGAGGAAGAAGGAAAAGTAATAACTTTTCTTTCCAAAAAAAAAATGCTCAATTTTTTACAAAAGGATATTTTTGTCATTACACAACAAGAAAGTATAGTTTCACTTATAAGTATGTGTGTTTGTAATAATTGTTTGGAAAAGTATATGTGGGAGTAATAAACAATTTTGAAGGGCTTCTTACATCAAAAGATACTTTTCCAAACTTTCATTGCAACATAGATACTTTTGTAGGATGGTGTACTTTTTTGGTACTTTTGAGAGTTTCAGTTGGCATTTTGGACAATTATGCCCCTGCAGCCTAACGAGATGAGAGTTGAGAAACATTTAATTAGAGACAAAAATAGTTATGATACATTTGATCTAAACCGTTGATTTCATGTAAATGGTTTAGATCTATGGTTGTAATTATATATCACTAAATAAATTAGATCTGATTTTTTTTACTGTAACCTCCACCTCTCACCTTTCACCTATCTTCTCTCTCTCCTCTCTCCTTCATCATACATGTTGTCTTCTCCTCCTTGATCGCCCTCCCTTCCTTCCTTTGTCTGCATTTTCTCTTATATTTTTCTATCAAATCTATTTAATTTTGTTTTCAAAGGCTTTGATTGCATTTTTTCTTATTAATTTGGTAGAATCGTTAGATCCCATTTCTTTTGGTTACCAATAATTTTGAGTTTTGATCATTAGTATCTTCTCTTAAATGTGCTAGGGATGAAAGAGGGAAAGCTATGATTGGGGGGTAAAGACAACTTTTGCGAATGGTTGAAGCTCTACTATGTATATGTATATATGGTTGAATGCAAAAGTATAGATGGTTACGTTTAGATGGTTGCATATAGATGGTCACGTTTAAATGGTCACATATGAGCACGTATAGATGGTTGAATGCAAAAGTATACATGTTCACATCTGAATGGACACGTATGGGTGGTCATGTATCAATGGTAGTATATTCACGGTTTTTATTTCAAGACTTAATATTCCCTTCAATGATCATTACTAAGTGTATAACATATCAATTTTAAGCATAGTGAAATCACATATTACACAAATCTCACGTATTAGCACACCAATAAACCAAATTTCGTCCTAATTATTTTCTGACAAAATGGACAAGCAATTGTCAATAGATCGAAGAAGTTTTGATTTCGATTCGCCGCGTTAGGAGAATCGACGAAGCTGCGAGAATCAAACGAAACTCATCTCTGCATTTGATCGAAGTTGGCAGCGAGTTGACTCGTCACAACTCAGTCTTGACTCTATTTACTCTTGTACAGAGTTATTAGGAAAGCTTATGAATCATATTTTGAGGGTAAAATTTGTGAGTCATTTTTCAGCTCTTTGTGGTAAAGTTTGTAGACATGAACATGACACTCGTGGAGATTTGAGATGATGGTGAAACGAAGACAACATCAATTGGAAAAACATGGATTTACACCATATTTTAAAATGTTTGAAATCGATCGTAATGGTCGAAGTTTTATGGTCAGAGTTTTATGGTTAAAAAGAATTATGATCATTGAATCTTTTATGGTCGAAGGATTGTTGTTCATCAAAATCTCTTACCAACTTGCTCAACTTTGTGGACCTCTATAGGAATCGAAGACCCAAAATGGTTTTGCCTAGGTGTGGTAAATGAACACCTAGGTGTTGATTGTTAACCAAGAAAATCTGTCCATTCTTATTTGAACATTTGGTCTTTCTTGTGAAAGAAATTGGGCAATAGTGAAAGTGTTTTTGGACAAACTTTTGTGGACATGTTATTATGTACAAAGTTTTAATATACTCATAAGGATTATTTTTGTCCAACCAAGGAGAAATACCTTTGAAAGTAAGAAGAATACAAATTCTCTTCATGTTTATTGATTATCAAAAGCGAGTATCTGATATATTACAACGATAAAATAGATGAACTGATAAGATACATGACCACGAAGCAATGACCACAAAAAACTAACCATAATATTATCAAATCGTTCAACACCAAATGCTGCTTTGAAATTGTTTGAGATCTGAATCACCAGAGTGAAACCCAGTTATCCAATTTTCATACCATAAATCTATAAACAAGATAATCGATTACCACGAGATCTTAAAAATTTGGATACAAATGAAGATGAAATTATCAATCCATCCTACATCAGTCTCTCATTACTAGCTTCATCGTCGCACCGATGTTACTCTGCCGCCATGGATTTGCCGGTGGAATCTAGTCGTTTAGCTGTTTTAGCTTCCGATGTGTATAAGGAACATTGATTTTCCATTTTATTATTATCTAAAATCTAGATTAAGATTTAACGAAAGAGGAAAGTGAAAAATACAAAATCAAAAATTGATTACCGGGTCTTTGTTGAATTTTAAAATGGAAAAAGAGGAAGAGAAAAGAAGATCGGAAGAAGAAGAGAGACAAAAATAAATTAAAGAAAAAAGATTGAATTGATAGGTTATGAGTAATCGGAGAACATGTTTAGTTAGAGGTTATATTAGACTTTAGCCATGAAAAAAGTATACCATCACTCAAAAGTATGTTTTGGTGAAATAAGTTTGTCAAAAAGTATAAATTTCTCAATTTTGAATAATATTTTGTAACAAACCAAAAAGAAAAAAGTTTATGACTAATGGGCTTTTTATTAAGCTATTTATTAATCTTTCGAGCTATTCTATTACGGGCTAATAAGCTAACTTCATTATCCTCTTTTTCCCACACTAAACGCTGCCTTTTACTATCTTTAAACATCCCCAACACTTGATCTCTAAGTCCAGTATCCCTAACTTCACAGAATCTTTTAGCCCAATTGGGTGGTTCAACGGGTCGTGTTCCTAACCCGGGTGCTCGATCTCTCGAACCAACATTCTCCTCGTTTTGCCAATCCGCCACGTAAGTCGCGACTCTTCTATAAAACTTCTCCTTAAAAACCTCCCAAACCTGATATTTATAATGGTTAATTACCATAACGTCCTTATCCACGTCAGCAAACGTGAATCCATCTCTGAGATGGAAATGGTGAACCACGTTTATCAGCGTTTCGTTCATCGATTCTGGTCTCAGTATGCTTTTGTGTCTCTCCGGTAACACCATACGGCAAGTGTATCCTGCAGTGACTCCATCTTTAGGCCGATTTCGCAGACCCGACGGTCCGAAGCTATGGCACGGCGTTCGAATTTCTCCGATTTGATCGGAGATTGTGTAGTTTTTGATGATGTTTGTCAGGGTTTGATTTGATGGTATGTAGAAGAACTCGTCGACGTCGATAAATGCGATCCAATCGCAATCGCTACGAGCACGAATCGCGCAATTAGAGAATCCAGCTTCTTGCGTTTTAATCCATGGCCAGAAATGTCTTGAAACGTTGTAACCGCGATTTTCTAAATCTTTGATTTCAGCGATTATATCGTCGTCGCTGTTGTTATCGTATATAAACCACCGTTGAACGCCGATTCCAGCGTGGTACATAACCCATTCTCTCAAAACCGCGGCTGCGTTTCGCGTCATGGTACAAACGCAATTCTCAAATGGTTTCTTTCGATTTACCGGGTTAATAATAATCCGACCCGGTTGAGCAATCGATGGAAGCATACCGTGTCCGCCTTTAATTCTAACGGAAACTTTAACAGGCCCATGGGCTGCTGATTTTGGGCCGTCTAATACAGCTAAAGGTGTTCTACACCGTATAATCTCCTGAGCCGCGGAAATGACTTTTGATCTTATCAACCGATTACGTTTCGCGAAATCCCAACCGTACACACACTCATATCTCGACACGTCAGCAACTCTCCCTGGCCGTAGATTTAATCCTTTAACGAAAACCACCGTTGTGTTATCGTAGTCGATCACAGCGTCGTAAACAAGCCAATCCCACCGGTGAGTGGGCCCAGAAGGAAAGTGATCGTCCATCGTCCATCTAGAAACAGCAAGGGATAGAGTGTAGCCACGTGGCGTTTCTGGACACCGTACGATCTGACCTCCGTGTTTATCGATATCCACAGCCGTTGGATGCTTTTTTGAAGAGTCTCCGTCATTAGAGAAAACGCAGAGGAGGTCATTTTTGGTAAATAAACGAAGAGACTGAGGGTATTTTAGGAAGAAAAGTGTTTGCTCAGGTAATTTCACCGATTCACGAATCGAAACCACCGGAGATGGTGTTAGAGACTCGCCGAGAACCGCTCTTGCCGTTGAGAAGTTTATCGTCGAACGCACCATCGGACGAAACTTCCCTGAGATTTTTATTATTTTAAAAACCGTTCGAATTTTGAAAAATTGAAAAACCGTTTGGAGTTATAAATTTACCTTTAAAGACGAACATGGTAGAGAAGAGAACGAAGGAGAAGACGAAGAGAACGACGAACCAGAAAAACGTCCGCCACGAAGCTCCGCCGCTACTACCAACAAACTTCCGACGAACTTGCATCTCCTCCGCCGTCTAAATCGCCGGCGTTTGCCGTTGATTACACGAGAAGAAAACTCTGTTCTTAATTTCTTCTTCTTACGTATGGTTTGTTGGGTTAATGATTATTAACAGATATTAGATTTTGTAATTTATTTATTTTGTGTTATTCTATTAAGAAAATAAGGAATTTTAATTTTTTGCCATTTTTACCTGAAGAATAAAAGATCAGGTACATGGAGAAACGAGAGAAGAAAGAAGACTCACTAAAACTAGTGGTCTCCGATCAAATTTATTTACTTTTTTAAGGAAACGAATTTACTTTCGTTGACGGTTTTTTAAATACTCGATTTTGTTAATTTTTACTTCACTTTCTTTGACCTTGCGTTTTCTCTACAAATTCTTCTTTAATTTCTAGTCCGATAGATAATTAAATTCTCCATGTCGTAAACATTGAAAACAAACAAAAATTAAGATTCGGATACCTTGCGTGTTATAATTTCGGGTCGTAAATATCTTTACAGCTTTTATAAACTTAACCACTTTTTATTTTTGATTTTTTCCGTCTGATGCATGATCTTTTTGTTTAGGTACATTTGAAATTTTAAGAAAACACCCGGACTCGAATACCTTAACATGTATCTGACCAAAAAAATTGGAAATTTTAGAGCTACTTGTATGTGTACAAAATTTCTAGACCCGAAAGAATCTATATTCGATAGAACCCGACCCGAACCAGAACATGTGTATGTGTATGCACTACAAAAAAGGGGTGTATTATATCAATTAAATAGTATCACAAAGTTAAATGATACTATTTTAAATCACTTATTAATAAGTGATATAAATTTTGTGATTTAACACCAATTAGAATAAATGATGTTATTATTGACATCGTTTCAATAAAATTGATACAAGTCTCTATTAATTTGCATCACTTTAACAAAATTGATATTAAAATCTAAATTTATATCAATTTAGTAATTGATTCGGATATGAATTTGGGTTATAACACTTAACAAAATGATACAAAATTTACAATCAACTAAAACTGATACTGTGTATTCATTTTACGTAAAACTGATGTTATTTGACCTAATCAAATCAATTTACCACAATAAATATATGTAACTATTTTTTTGTTAATGGTTTGACGCTGGAAAAAAAAGCAAAATTTGTTGCCAAAAATATATTGCTTTCACAAAGCTTAACCATAAAAAGATAATCATATCTGTTGGGTTTTTTAATTTATTCCAATTATACTTTCTCTTTAAATATATTACGGCAGAAGTGTAATTTTATTATTTTTTGTTTTTTTATAGTTTTTAATTTCCTTCGATTGGTGGATTCTTTTATTAGTATTGTGATTTTTCTTCTTCTGATTTTTCATTTCAACTAAAAAATATTTGTATTTGTTGAAAAAGTAACCAAATTATAACTTTTATTCTCAAAAATCAACAAATAAGTATATTTTCCTCTCACCCACAATCACGTCCACAATCCCTTTTTTACGCCCAAATCTTTTATTTTGGTGCTAAATATATTTGAGAAACAGTTTTTATAATTGAGATTTGATAGTTCTTACTTTTTCAAAAACCTTCAAACGCAGAATTTATGATTTTTTATTTCACTATTTTGATTTTCATAAGTTAAAAATATACACAAATGTTGATGAACTACAAGATCAAATCGAAGATGCATCTTTTCGAAGTGTGTACTTACGTTTTAGAGAAATTTGGTATAAAGGTACGTCAAACTTTTATAGTTATATTTACAAATGATTATTACTCAAACAATTTTTTTCAATAATTTCCGACAGATCTATTGTTTTAATCAATGTTTTGAAAACCGGACCGGACCGGGTTCAACCGTGAACCGGCCAGCTACCCGGGTTGGGTTGACCCGGTTTGAGTTTTTTTGTTTTTTTGATTTTTTTTTATTTTTCATATTTATTTTTTTATAATTAAAAATTTATAAAAACAAATACTAGTTTTAAATTTAGTTAATTTTTGTTATGATTTAATGTTTTTAATTTTTTTTTACATATAAACTTAGTTATTTGTCACTAATCTTTGTTTATGAATAATTTTTTTGTTATTCAAATGATTTTTTTTATGACTAATTTTTACAAATATGTTTATTTAAAGATATTATTATATATTTGGGTATTATAGTTATAAAAAAACTATTTATATACATTTTTTTAAAAAACTATTTATATATATTTTTTTTTTAACTTATTAAACCCGGTTCGACCCGGTCGAACCACATTGACCCATGACCCAAAAACTTGTCCGGTTCGGTCGCCGGTCCGGTTTTAAAAACATTGGTTTTAATATTGTAGAATAAAAGTGGTTTCAAGTTTGATGATTATTCAAAGAATCTCGGGTCATGAGCAATTTACAAGTGGAAGAGATAGAGCATAGATGATGATTTGAAGGTTTCAAGATGGACAATATATGTTCTTCAGTTGTGAATTTAGTTCATATCATTTTGTCTTATTTGTTATCAAATTGTCGATCGAAGTGAATATTAGTTGGGTTTGATTTACGATTTTGTTGTTATTGTAAATGACGATTAGTTTTTAGTGATGTATTGTTAAATGTTAATAGCTATTTTTGTAAATAAATTAATAATTAGTTAATAAAATAATGCAAATAAATGTGTTTCTCCGTAAATTACGTTAATTAATAAGATTTGGCTAGATATTAACGATTTGTTTTGTAAATAATAATTTTTAATGAATAAAAATAATAATTTTGGAAACTATTTATCAAATAAATTGTATTTTTTTAAATGTTAATTATTTGAATCACTTATAAAATTGACGCTAATTTAAATTTTTTAACATCACTTGTTTAAATCGACATAATATATTTGCATCAACACGTCAAGAATCACTTTTATAAGTGATGCAAATTTTGTTTGCATCAATTATAATCGATGTAAACAATTAAAATAAGTGATGCTTTATGCCCTTTATTTTGTAGTGATGCATAAATATTTGTTGTCACATTTTAAGTAGTTTGAAGTCTAGATTTTGGTATTTTATCACATTTTTCAAATACTTAAAATTTTAGATTTGGTATTTCAAATGTTTTTAAGTTGTTGTTACTTCAAATATTTTTAGAGTACATGTTATTTTTTTTATAGATTTCATAAAAACAGTTTAAAATACAATTGAATCTGAAAGAATCTAATCACGACCCGAACCTGTATTCGACTTAAAACTTAATAGGTTCCCCTATAAGTACATAAATTTTAGACACGCATAACCCTGTACCTGACCCAAACCCGATCCGGATACCCGTTTAACTAAAGATAGACCAATATTTATGGAAGAAGTGGGACCCATTCAGCACTTAGTTATCTTTGTACGACGACGTTTGAGTTTCCGTAATTAAAAATTGATACAACTCAGCCCAAAAGGCATTTAGTTAGGCCCAATAAAGTACGTTTAGGGCTTTTAGTAGAGAGATGATCAGAGAGCTAGAAGTCGTCGTCGTCTCCGGCGATCGCCGGAACAAGAAATGTTAGCGATTACGAGACTGTTAAGCCGGAGAATCCATAACACAAGTGAAGTTATTGTTTCAGGATTCTCTATTATATCTCCCAAACACGTAAGCTTCAGGAATTTGTAATTCTGAGTTTCTCATTTGAGAAAATAGTATTGGATCTTTTGAATATATTTGGATAATCTGATTTCAGGTTGAGGTAGAGTATGCAAATGGTACAAAATTCAATTTCTCATCTGAGTTCTTGAGAGTTCATAGTCCAGCTGCTGATGGAAAAGTCAGATCAATCAATGGTGAAAAGGTAAATTGATCAATCTATGGATAAAGATTGTTATAAGCCACCCAAATCTTTGCTAGTGAGGATATAGACTTTTGGTACCTTGTATTAGCTCATCTTTAGGCAACTTCATTGCAATTTGATAGCTACCTATGATGAGGTTACATTAAGCATTGGATGCTACTATTGTTTATTTTGGATTATTGTTTTTGGACCTATGTTATGGCCATTAGCTTCTTGTTCTTACTCCAAATTTTAGAATCTAGATGGATTATGATAGAAATCAAGTCTAGTTGGTGTGTGGCTCTGTAGCTTTTTGCATAAATTAGGTGAAATTATTGACAACTAGTTTGCTGCTCTAGTGGTTGATCATTCGTAGATAAAGATGTAATCTTTGAGTTTAAGTATAACAACCACTTGAATTGAATGATATGGTTCCATTGAATGGTGGACATGGTTAGCAATGAGTCTTGTTGTTTCTTTGAAACTTTGATTTTGGCTACTTCTTTTGTGTTCATATTGACTATAATATGTAAGGATTTTGTTTAAAATGCAATCTTTAAGTGTCTTAGCTATCGAACATAGATTCGAGACAGGTTCGGACAAAAAATAATGCGTGCTATAAGCTGCATTCTTAACACTATATGGTAATTGAGTCTTGATGTTTATATATTTGGCCTTGTTTTCTGAATCAGGTGATATCTGGAAGGAGGTATGTAGGAATCATGTCTGCAGAACCGGTGGGAAACTACGGAGTAAGGTACTTACGAATCCCGCTAGATCACTATAAGTTAGCCATCATAAAGATTCGGAAACTTGTTTTAACTTGATATGGTTGGGGCTAAATCTTGTTGAGGATTCAGGTTAGTGTTTGATGACTTGCATAGAACAGGGATATATCCATGGGATTATTTCTACGAGCTTGGAAGCAATAAGTTTGGTCTCATGAGAAATTATATCAAGACTCTTCAAAAGCATAATCTTAGCCGTGAACCTCCTCCTAGAAGGAAATGATTCTGATCAAAGTTTAAAGTGTTCGATTAGATTCTTCTTGTGTAGAAACATGGAATCTTGTTGTCTTTGTTCTAGAGTTACGTTTGTTGCTTTTTACTGTTGTTTGTTACCTTTAATTTAAATATTTTGTTTTGTTGTTATAAACCAATGTTTTTAAAACCGGACCGGCGACCGAACCGGATTTTTTTTGGGTCGTGGGTTAATATGGTCCGACCGGGTCTAACCGGGGTTCAACCGGGTTCAATAATATTTTAAAAATATTAGTATATAGAATTTGTTTTTTTATATGTATGTGCATAACTATCCAAATATCAAACAAAATATTAAGTTTAGTACAAATATTTAGAAAAACAAAAAAATTTCAATAGCTATAGCAAAACTAAATAATAAAATGATGATATTTAAATACATAACTAATCTTTTTTGTCTTAAAATTTTTAAAAGATTATAATTATTTGAAAAATGTTTTTTTTTTCACTGAATATGATTATATTAGAGAAAATGTTAAACATTTATTACTATCTCATTATCTATAAACCTTATTTTTCTAATTTTAATTTTGATAAACATATTAATTAAAGAAAAATGAAATAAAAATATTTTTTTTTTAATTAGAAAACAGTTGAACCCGGTTTGATCCGGGTCAACCGGTTCGCCGGTTCCCGGTTTTTTGCCGGTCCGACCCGGTTCGATGCCGGTTCAACTACATTTGAGTTTTAATATTGAACCGAACTGGACATGTGACCGGTTCGCGGTTGAACCCGGTTCGCGGTTGAACCCGGTTCAACCGCCGGTCCGGTCCGGTTTTAAAAACATTGTTATAAACATACAACAAAATTTGTTTAATTAGTTAGGCCGTCGGTATTAACATAACGTATAACCTTTCTTTATCAACTAATAGATCATCTATTATAGATGTACTTTTTCTGTGAACTAACAATTGTATTTTAATGAAAGAAATTTAACAAAATTATAATGGCAAAAACGAATTAATTTGGTACATGAAAATACTTAAGCGAATGCAGCCGAATGGAGTTACCGGAACATATCACGTGTTCGCAGGTGTTTGCACGTGACCGTATTAGGCGTGAGTCGCGTGACTATACATTGGGCGCATTAGGCGTGATTATAAAACCACGAATATTCTCCAAAACGTCAAATTCACTAAAATTATAAAACTAAAAAATATAATCTGTTTTAATCTTGAAGTCTTCTAGCATATAGTATTATTTTTCAAATCAAATATATATATCAGCAATCTTTTATATAAATAGTGTACATCAAACGCTAAGTAATAGTATATTTTTTGTTTACGATTTCAAAACTTTCATTGTCAAATCGTAATTTAATATTTTGAGCTATCGGATATTTTCTACACATAACCTTTAACTACTAAATATTTCTAGCATAATTTACACTATTTTCGTCAACGCGTATTTTTTAAACATACATGTATATACTATTTTTGTTTTGAAATAATTTAGATCTCTTCTTTTACTACAAGGGATTTCTCAAATTAGTACCCAAAAATACAATTCTAGATTAATTTTTGGAAAGTAATTTCGTATATTATAAATTTTTGAAAATTTGTACTTACCACTGAAATCTACTGTTGAATTAGTAACTTTATAACAAACAAGATTTGTTATTACTTTTAAAATGGAAGCTAAATTTTATTTTCTTTTAAAAGTAATAATAAATCTTGTTTGTGTTGATTTATGAAGTTGATTTATTCCATGTAGGAGTAGGAGCTAGGAAGGAATGGTGTTGCTTTCGTTGAACTAATGTATGGTATGGTACGAGTACTAACTCCTAAAATAAAGATTACTTCCAATCTAAAGCTGTTGGGTTTTTTTTGTATTACAAAATACTCTAAAACGGTTAAACACACCAACGTTGATTGCTCTTACTTCAACTACTTATACTTAATAACAAAAATTCAAAATCATGACAATTTTTCTTCAGCAATTTTCGAAGCAAAAGTATAAAACTTCTGGTTTTTTTTCTTTCAGAAATGCAATATTATTTGCTCATGATATCTTAATATTTCGTTTTAATTACCTTTCCAATACAAATATGAAATCACTAGTACTTGTGAAGTCTTCATCTTTCCTCAATGAGATACAAAAAAAACTGTTGAAAAATAAATCTTCTTGGAAACACCCATTTTTAATCGCTTTATCCCAAGCACTTTTATTAGCAGATATCAAGAAAAATATTAAACAACCATCAAATTTTCCGAATTTCGATTGGTATTGATATCCAAAAATATACCACATTTTTTCAATTTTACTGTATGATAAAACTATACATTAAATGTTTTTGTTTTGAAATTTTTAATCATTACGAACAAATATTAACATACCAGTAGTTTATATGTAATCAATAAACACGTGAAAGTCGGAAAACACATTTACGAAAAACACATTTAACATCGTTTAAAGAAAACGATGTTACGAGAAAACACATACCAGTAGTTTACGATGTTAAATGTGTTTTCCGATGGTTCTCTAATGCTCAAATAAAAAAAAAGTGTAAACAAAAAACACAAAAAAGTCGTGGAAAGTTATATCGAATATGAATATCCGACCTTGACTTCGAATGAGTTCAACATAAAATTCAAAACAAATTTACAAACTATTTTTTTAACAAAATAACATTCTTTGTAGAACAAATAATTAAGAACATATTTATAATTTTTTCAGCAAAAAAAAATATACAAAAAGAAAACGGACGAAATATTGTCTTAAAAGACATTCCAATACCACAAACAAGTAACGTTCATTATAGAAGAACTTTGGATATAATAACTCTTCCCCCATTCTGGCAATTAACAAACAAATAATTATCCCTTTGATCTCATTAATTAAATGAAAACACCCTAAATATAGATTCTTTTAAGAAAGAAAAAACGTTTCATCATAATAAATAAATAAATATTAAAAAAAAAACTCGAAAATCAGTTGCAAAGACCGAGTTTACAGATTTTCCCTTTCGCTTCAATTCTCAACCACAACGACTACATCACAAAAAAAAAATCATTTCTTACAAAAATTTCACAATTTTTAATTCCTATCCTCAAAAACAAAACAAAAAGTGTGAATATTTCTTATTTCTTAAAATTAAAATTTTAAAATAATTCTGTGTTTGATTTTATCTTCTTTCCTTGTTCGTGGGACCCAGATCTAAATATATTCTTCCTTCTTCTTCTTCTTCTTCTTCCCCACACACACACACACCATGTGTTTTCTCAACTTGAGTTCTCTTTTCAACGACAGAGAAATATTTTGAAATTCAAGAGACGTTCTTTTTACCCACAAAACAATAAAAAAGCTTTATAATAATTTTTTCAATTTTCTGGGTTTGATTTTGTGAAGATTCATAAAAATGGGTGAATCTGCTGTTCTTGCTCATTCGTATTCTTTTGCAGCTCCTATTACCCGTAATGATTCTCATGAGGTTAGTTTTCTAAACAAAATTTATGATTTTTTTTTTTTTTTTGTAAATTTTCATTTTCCGGGAAAATTTTCTAAAGAGCTTACATTTTCCGGGAAAATTTTCAAACGGAAAAAAAAACTGGAGCTGTTTTTGAGATTTTTGGTGATTCCCCACTAAGAAAAATCTAACCTTTAAGAGATTCTCGGTTCTTTGAATTTTTTCTAGATTTTCCCGGAAAATTTTGATCTAAAAGTGGAATTTGAGCAAAAAGCTAAGAGATTTTTGTGTTGTTGTTTGGATTTTTGTGTGTGCAGGATACTACAGTTCATGCGTTGAGTCAATCAATATCATTTGGGAAATTTATGACAGAGAATTTAGAATGGGGTAAATGGTCAAGTTTTTCACATAAGAAGTATGTTGAAGAAGCAGAGAAATACTCTCGTCCTGGATCTGTTGCACAAAAGAAAGCTTTCTTTGAAGCTCATTACAAGAGAATAGCTGAAGCTAAGAAAGCTGCTACTCAAGAACAACCATCTGTTACTCCTGCTGAAGTCTTGCTTCACACTTTGGAAACACAGCCTCCTTTGAATTTGCAATTAGACGAAGATCCTCATAAGATTGATGATTCATTGGTTGTTGATGATTCAACTGATGAATTGGAAGAAAATGAGAAGGAAAATGGTTTGGTTGGTGATTATGATGATGATGGCAAGGAGAAGAAGCAAGAGGAGGAGTTGTTGAAGGAGGATTGGTCAGTTGGTGAGAAGAAGAAAGAGAGGAGATCGATAACGAAGAACAAGCCGGTGTTTAGATTGTCTTTGGAGAAAACAATACCTCCGAAAGCTATAGATACAACCGCGGAGATTGGTTTATCGGAGAAGAGAAGGTTTGTGATTTCTCTAAATCTTGTATGGATAATGTTAGTCTTTGTTCTGATTGTTTTGTGTTATGTAAATGCAGCGAAAGACCGATAACTCAGAGTGAAGGAAAACCGGTTCATCGCCAAAGATTCAGTTTCTTGAAGTAAGCCATACTCTCTATGTGTTTTCTTTGTTTCTTTCTTGCTTGCTTGCATTGTATTGGTATGTTTTCAGGTTTTGATTATGGTTTTTACTTTCTTTGTTATACCAATAGATGTTTTACGGGTAATGCTAAAACTCAAGATCAGAATCAGAGCAGGAAAAAGGTAAGGTTCTTTGATGTTATCAATTGTAATCTCATGACCACATCAAAAGAGAAGATGTTTCTCATTTAATCGTTTCGTGTTTGCGCAGAGAAAGACTGAGAAGAAGAAGCAGTTTCTGTGTCTTTGTATGAAGCCAAAGACTGTAAGAGAATAAAAAGAGAGGCATAGAAGCTACAAACAAATGGAAGCAGCTTTGAAGAAGAAACTCTTTTGGAAAAGTAGAAATCGTTACACAAGTCAGCAAATGGCAAATGGAGAATAAAAAGATCGATTTCGGGTTTCGAAAACACGATCGTTCACTCAAGCTTTTAGTGATTAACAATTTGGTTACGTAGTTGGCACCGAATACACTCTTATCACCAGTTTAAACAAGAGTCTGAGTGCAATAGGAAACCAAAAACAAAACAAAAAAACTGGATATAGCTTCTTGTTATGTTTCTCCTCTGTTTAAAATCTTTTGTTATCTGTCTACTATGTAACGAAGAACAACAACACACTCTAGTTTCTTTATTTGAACTTATCTTGGATCTTGCTTCTTGTTGATAACACTATTATAAACTTTTAACATAAAAAGAATCAATTTACAATCACGTAATTTGCAAAAGGAAAAAGCAAAAAGCTGATCAACGTGAGAGAAACATGATTAGTGATTTATTTTCTTTTATCAGACCAAACACCAACCATCTTCTTCATCATCATCTAACACATGTTCCATCATCATCATCCCCACATCGTAAAAACTCATACTTTCCTCATCATCATGAGACCCACCATCTTCTTCTTTGTCCACTTCAGCTTCTTCTCCTCCTTTGGCTTCACCATTGTCCCCATTACCATTACCATCAGATAAAACGGCTCCACGTCCGGTCAATACCGGCCACGTCAGCAGTTTGTAGCTTGACGAAGCTATGTCGTTTGATCTTAGCCAATGCACCTGGCCAGACCAAACATTCCGGTTACCTTTGGTCGGTTTTGATGGCAGTTTGGTGAATAAGGAAGAGGTTGGTGGTGAAGTGGAAGAGTTGACCAGTCTTGGGTTAAGCGGTGGTGGAAGAATCCGGTAAGTCCTGACTATACCATTACCATGTTGCAGACCTTGTCGTCTCATCTCGACCGTTGAGTTTTTCAGAGAGAGAGATTGTTGAATTGGAAGTTAGCTTGAAGGATATATAAGCCAAGAGCTTTAATGGAGGTAGGGAATATAACTCATAAAACGTAAACATCCAACAAGAACAAGAGTAGTTTGTGGGTCAAGTCAATGAGTTGTTGTTACTAGATAACGTGCATACATTAAATCATTTCTGAATTTATTGCAATTACCAAAAAGAAACATAACATTATAGTGATAAATTCAACATTTTGGAGTTTTGGCATTGTAGTGTTTTACTTTAGAGTGATCATGTACATGAACATAGTGGAATTCAATGCTCAAATCCGGCAACACTTAACACAAACCGGAGGATGTTTCTTGATGTTGCAGTCACAGCAAGCTGTTTCGCAGTCGTTGTTGCATCCTGCACAAGAAGCAACAACAAAAAAGCAATGTAAAACAACACAAGTACAAGATCACTTTTCTCAACTTCCTTCGACTTATCTTTGTAACTTTGAATTCTGAGCTATGTTACCTACCTTCCACAGTGAAAAACAGTGACTTCTCTTGTTCCTGAGAACTCGTAAAGAACTGAACCTCTTTGGCTGCTGGAGCAACATCAGTTGCTGTGCCAATAATGAAGACAAGGAACAGAGCAAGTGTTGTCGGTGACATCTTTCATGTTTGTGCTAGTACTTGCAGTTATACTTATGCAGTCAAGGAAGTTGAACAACCGAAATTGATGATTTATTTTTTCTATGGCTAAGCTATGATAATATTTCATGTAGTTTTCATTTGTAGACACAAGTACATGTAATATATTTATAAAATCACAATGCAGATGGAACACAAAAGAGTAGATGATAAGTAGATGAGGTTTAAGTTTTTCTCGAGTTTTATTTCTTAAACGAGAGATTTTCAGCAAGATACAACCACAAAGCTCATCTACTTGAGCGGAGGACTTGCAAAAAGAGTTTCTTTCGGTATGCTAATATTTAGCAACAACAATACAATAACGAATCGAAAATCGAAAGTTTTGTGAAGATTATTAGCTTCAAAAGTTAACGATGCTGAGTTTGAGTACCGCACATACTTAAAGCTATTCAACGCTGAAGTTGCTTGATGTGTGTGATCTGTTTCCCTGGGTTCAAACCCTTTGGACAGGCACGAGCGCAGTTCAAGATTGTATGGCAACGGTACAGCTTGAACTCATCGTCAATCGCCTCAAGTCTTTCCTTAGTGTACTCATCACGACTGTCGCTTATCCACCTGCACATACAAACAAATCTTTCGTTACAAAAACACATCGAAAGATCAAAACTTCATCAAACAACTCTATTAAAAATCAGCTTCCTAAACCAAAACATTGAACATAAAGTTCCAACAAAGATAGATAGATAAGAAACACCAATTCATTTCAGGCAGCTAAACAAACGCCAAGAACCACATTAAGTAGAATCAATGCAACTAACAACAAGATATACAACTCTTATCAATGACAGATTCCAAGATTAGAGATTCCTAGTCCTACAATTTGCAACCAATTTCCACTAAACAAGCCAACTTCTATATCCATTTTTCAATAAGCAATCCTCAAAAGCAGATTCCAAGATTGTAGGTTCCTAATCCTACAACACACAACCAAATTTCCTCTAAAAACAAACTTCTATATACATTTCTCAACAAGCAATTATCCAAAACAATCAACAACACAATCGTTTATCTCACATACCAAGATTGTAGGTTCCTAATCCTACAATACACAACCAAATTTCCTCTAAAAACAAACTTCTACATCCATTTCTCAACAAAGCAATTCTCCAAAACAATCATCAACACAATCTTTGATCTCACATTCCAAGATTGTAGGTTCCTAATCCTACAATACACAACCAAATTTCCTCTAAAAACAAACTTCTACATCCATTTCTCAACAAAGCAATTCACCAAAACAATCATCAACACAAATCTTTAATCTCACATACCTGTTAGCATGTAGCAAAGCAGCAGGACCAAGATAAGACTCAGGATTCCACCAATAACTAGGACAAGAAGTACTACAACAAGCACAAAGAATACACTCATACATCCCATCAAGCTTAGCTCTATCTTTCTTACTCTGTAAAATCTCTTTCCCAGGTTCACTAGGTGGATTCTTCCTCTTCAACCATGGCTCAATACTCTTATACTGATTATAAAAATTAGTCATATCAACAACCAAATCCTTAATCACAAACATATGAGGTAATGGTGTAATCGTCGTCTCCGATTCACTAGATTCAATCTTCGTTAAACAAGCTAAACCATTACATCCATCAATGTTCATAGCACATGAACCACAGATTCCTTCACGGCATGATCTACGGAAAGTAAGTGATGGATCCATTTCGTTTTTGATCTTGATTAACGCATCTAATACCATTGGACCACAATCTTTGAGATCGATCTTGTAATCTTGTAGCTCTGGCTTACCAGGATTATCTGGATTCCATCGATAGATCTGAAAAGTCTTTAAGCTTGATCCTCTTCCTCCGCCGCCGCCATCAGCTTTTGTTTCCGCCATCGCTCCTGAAGCTGTACATCTCGCCGGAATCAACCTCGCCGCCGTGGCTAATCTCGACGGTTTTGAACCTACCAACCTTCCGATCAAACCTGACGCCATTTTTCTCTCTGAGAAACGAAAATGGCTAATAATTAATTAATTAAACAATTTATATTTTTCGAGGAGATAATTATTAGTTTTTTTAATAACCTGAAATTAGGGAAAATTGATGATTAGGTGATGCAGGAGATTATTGACGTGTGTAGATTTGTGAATGTGAGGTTAAGATTGATCTACGTAGAAGAGGCGTAGATGTTTTGAATAAGTGAAAGGTTTGAATTAATTGTGACCGTTGATTGTGGATGCTGAGTTTGGTGTATCGTGGCGAACATACCACTGGATATTTTCAGAGGCGCGTGGTTGTCTCGAGAAGCGTGCCAAAATATCTGACACGTGGTGGTTTTTCGTTGGATGTTTTCTTGGTGGGGGAGTAAAAGGAGAACTGCGTAACGTTTGGAAAGAGAGGAGGTACACTTTGTGCAGTTTTGTTGTAACAAAATGTGGCGTAAATGAAACGAGTTGTGCGATACATGCAAAATGAATCATCGCAATGAAGAAAACTTAATCATTTAAAGAACAAGGAAGAGAACTCAAGTTTGAACGAATAATGATTCATTTTTTTCGTCAGAATAATATTAATATTTGTGAATGAATATTACAAATAACCACATACCCGAACGATTGGATCAACCAAAATACAATAATAAAAAGTCAAAGGATAAAAAAAATTAGACGAGGTTAAGAAATACCTTAAATTGAACTCCAAACCAACAACACCATAACGAAGCATCCAAACTTTCCATAAAACCAGTTGATGTTAGCAAGAATAGGATGAACTACCAAACAAGATATCCATTGAAAAACTGTCAAAGAGCAAGAATATGATGAGCTACCAAACAAGACATCCATTGAAAAACTTTCCTTTAACGATTCCAAGCAGCCATGAAAATACTCTTTTGGAGGCTTCTTTAAATGTTATAATATCAATATCGTTTTCTATAAACAAGACTGATTGATATAAGACATTTATCGAGTATCATAAATCATATTCTCTGACATTGAAATACATCCCTTTAACGATTCTAAACAATAATGGAAATACTCTTTTGGAAGCTGCTTTAAATGTAATGATTTTTGCTGAGACATTTATCTATTATACGTCCCATGTGAGAGATGTTTTGACTTTATCATGGAAGAGAACTGATGTGAAAACAAATAATGAGAATATTTTGACTCTATCAAGTTTTGCCATTATGTCATGATGTTTTTGATAATAATAATAGAATGTTTTACTAATTTCAAGATTTGGTAGAACTTTATTGAATGAACTACAATTATCAGCTACATCGTCATATTCGTTGTGAACACTTTGTACAATCATTGAACATGAAATGTCTTATTGAGTACAAAAGGATAAGAAAGGGGTTTTGTTTACGCTAATTCTAGTATTAAGTTTTTGCAGATTGTCCAAATATCTTTGAGGAAATTTAAAAAAGAAACTTAGGCAGATTTTGAATGAAAACTCTGGTAGTTTTGCTTGACAAATAATATGTGGAGAGCTATTACTATTGAGGGTTACATATGTTTGTCTCCACATTACATTGATTTTGATTGGAATTTGAAAACGAAAATGATGTCTTTATGTGCATTTGCTCCTCCTCAATATGGTGTTGCCATTGCAATGATAAAAGAATGTGGATTAGAGAATAGATATTAAAGTGGGCAATGTTTCGTCAAATGATTACATGCAAGGCATCCTCCAGAGGCAGGTTTGAAAGGATTTGGTGTGTAATGGAGAGTCTTTCCATGTTAGATGTATAGCGCACATTCTGAATTTAATTTTCCAAGATGGGTTAGCTGTAATTGATGAGCTTTAGAGAAAATTAGAGAGAATATGAATTTTATGAAGGTAAATGAATATAGAGAACGAACGTTTAAAAGATGTGTTGAAACTGTGGGAATTGAGGCTAAAGTTGGTATGTTTTGAATGTTCAAACTCGATAGAATTCTACTTATATTATATCATGAACGATCCAAAATAACAAAATTTGGCATAAATGAAATAAGTTGTGAAATACATGCAGAATAAACCATCACAATGAAGAATACTATTACTGCTAATTTTTTTTTTTAACTCAACATAGTGTTAGCATATGCAAGAAAAATCATCACAATAAAGAAATTAAACTTGTAATTTCGAAAAACAAAGAAGAGAACTCATGTGAGAAGAAAGAATGAGAATGTTTTTTGTTGACTCTTATCAAGTTTGGCCATTAAGTCCTGATATTTTTGATAAAAATGTTTTACTAATTTCGGGATTTGGTAGAACTTTGTTGAATGAACCACAATTATTAACTACATCGTCATATTCGTTGTACAATGACAAAATTCGCAAGAAGTTAAATAGAAGAATTGAAAAAAGTAACGAACTTCATTAGCATCTGGGAGATGCACATACTTTGAAAAAAACGCAAAATGAGACAATAGAAAAGAAGACAACCACAAAATAAAAAGTCTCAATATGTAGTCAAAGTCAACCACAAAATTTTCTATCAACTATGCAACAATTGAAACTACACAAGAATTGACAAAGTTATCATCACTAACTAATCTTGTTTAGGTACTAATACATATAAACAGTTTCATAAACGTAAACATACACTGTTCTATAAATCAAAACAATCGGTCTGAAAAATCTTTACAAGGAACAACATTTCTAATCGAGAAAAGAACAAAGTTTCTTTAAGCTTCATTAATCTATCCACACGTACCATGTTTAAACGATATCTACATTCCTTGAGACACCCTTATGTGATTCTTGATCAGTTCCATTGATGCTCCCTTTTCTTCTGAACGATCTCTGACTGAATATTCGAGAAAATATCTTAACCGGAACTGGAGGTTCTGTTATCGATCCGTGCTTAACCGAACCACCATCTTTCACCTCCAAATCATCCGATAGTTTCTTCACTAATTCCACAAAATGTCGGCGATATGTTGGATACCTTGATACCGTTTTCGTTAGCCCTTGAATCCTAACAAACACAAAGAGAGATGGAAGTATAAAAACACTTACCAAATTGATCAAACAAATCTAAAGTTTTTGGCCATTTTCTTTACCTGCGAGCAAAGGCGTCAAGTTCGGCTCTTTTACGCTCGGTCAAAGGAGGAGAAGCGGAACTGGCATTCAAGCTCTTTAGCCTCTCGGGGTCTCCAAACAGCAAAACCAATCTTCCTAGATATTCTTCTTCTTCATCAGACAAGTTTGTAGCTTTCAGTTGCTCCTTGAGAATCATAAACGGATGGAAAAACCAATCGAAGAAGGCGTCTTTGGGTCGGTTCTTGCTAGTTACTTCAGTTACACCGTCACCTACTCAAAAATGTAAAAAATTCAAAGATGTGTCCTTTGGCCAGTTTGGTTGGTTTCTTGATGATTCAAAATGAAAGTAACAACAAACGAGATAGAAACTTTACTGAGTAACAAGCCGGAGGAATTGGCTTTCACGGAGCGTAGAATCTCGTAAAAGAGTGAATAAGCCGGTAAACCAACGCTGATCACTTGGCTGCCTTTACTAGATCTGGCCTCTTCGATATCTCTCGAATTTATCAGTCCTTTTGTTATCAAAATTTCTCCAAACTTCCTACATTCCACAAAGAGAGTTTCCAAAAGCTGCAAGATTTCAACAGACATCAAATAAAAAGACACCAAAAAGCAATTTTTCCAATATGGCGTGGTGAATATAAGCTTGTGCTTACTTCGAGAGGTGTAATATCAATCATAGGGACTCTGACTGATCCTGATCTTGTTGAAGCCGTGTTCTTGACAGAGCCCAGTCTTGGTATAGGACCCGAAAAAGGCGTCGGATCCTCTTTTTTACTATACTTTGGTCTGGGAAAGCAAGACCATTCAGGCATGTCAAGTATATCGTTGCTATACTCGTCGTAAATGGAGACAGAGGCAACTACAAAGCAGAGTCCATAATAAAACGATGATTCCTGATATGAGACTACTCCTGCATAAGCACCAAGGAAGATACTAGACACGACTGATGCAATAACCGCGCCTGTAACAGCCAAAGGCCAGAGTAAGATCGCGAGGCCTGCGATGGGGACACACATTGTCTCCAAGAATGGACCTTCCCGTCCAATGAGATCATGAAACAAACGGTGCCATCCTTTGAACAGCATGTAAGGACTTTTGTATATGGCTACGAGTGTGATCACCGGGAAATCAACAAAAATCCCGAGACACAAAGCTACCAAAGCCCCTGGAAGTTGAAGTAGCCTGAGAATAGATAAAGACTGTAAGGTACTATTAAGTTTGGGTTTCTTATGGGCTTCCAACTCAAAACCAATTGGTCAATGAGTGGATTGGCCCTAACCCTTTATATATTAGTAGATTATTTCTCCAACTTCCGATGTGGAATTATATCACTTAACAGGTACTACTGAAAGTTCGGTTTTACAAAACTCACGAATAAGCATACCTTATTTCATAATATTTGCGGTCCGGGCAACATTGTTTAAGCTCATCCATGAGTGAGAAGTAAGAGTGAAAACACACATCTTTAAAATCGCGGACAACAGTGCAGCTGCGTTCGATGGAGCTCCAAGTTCCATCCTACACTCGAAAGAACGGATAATGAATAAATGAACAGAAAAAAAAAGCAAGGAGAATGGAATGAAAATGAAGCTTACATAAAAGCAATGGAAAAGCTGGTAAGATTTCCCTTCGCCAACCGCATCAAAGGTGGCGAAAATCGGGGAGAAAAAACCATATATAGCTCCTCCCAAAACACTACCTAAAATACCAAGAATTGGCCAGAGAATAATGGCTGCAGGAAGACATAAGCATAGAAAGAGTTTCAAGACTGGTCCTACTTGTTTGGCGCTGCGTGTTAGAGGACCCAAAATTAGATTCTTTAACATGGATTGGAACGAGTAAGCAAGTTTCAGCAGAGGAGTTAATTACCTCAATATTGAATAGAACGTCCAAACTAAGTGGATGGGCAAAAGAACAAGTATGACCGCGGTGTTGCCAATAGTCACAACGAGGCATACCAATGGGCATAAAACGATACCTAAGCAACAAAGAAAGAGTTTTTCGGATCAGAAAACTATTCTAGTATATTGAACTAGTGAGTTTGATAAGAACAACTACATGCATTAGCTGTTGAATTCGATTGAACTAGAAATTAATCTATATAAGTAATGATAACATATGAAAACAGAACTCCATTCATTACGTTTTAACAAACTGTGTGGAAGCAGTAATTACCCTTTGGTTAACCCTAACTAAGCCTATACAGAATCAAACTCAAGTTAACATCTATGTAAAGAAGCCAAATCTTCTGGTGAGTTATGTTCAGATCTTTAATGACACCCACTAAACACAATCAAGAGATAAAGTACAAAACATAGAAGCAATGTTAAGATTTAAGTAAAGATCAATAAAAATATGTACCTTTGATGACACCAAGAAACAATAATCCAATGAAATAAGGAAGGAAAATCAAGAACTGCAACAAAGAAGCAAGAAATCCCTTTGGAGGCTCCATATGAACTGAATCTTTCAATTATTCACGAATTCAACACAAACCCATCTCAAGAATCAGTCAACACCTTCTTCTTGAGTCGATTTAGAGTCCTGGATGCAGAGAAAACGACTCAATAGAAACAAAAAGACTCACTCAATGAGTTTTTGTTTATCTTTTACCTTTTTAAAGAAACGTTTAAAGCTCTCTCTGAAACAAGAATCTTTTAAGATTACTATAAATAAACAAATCTCTATCTCTCTCTCTGATACAGCTTTTATAGTCTCACATGGGTTTCATAGATTTGCGGTGAAAGAAACTGTTTCTCTTCTCTATCGAGGAACACAAATATATTAAGAAGATAAAACTGACCTCTCGCGTCTTGTCTGAAAAGTCTTATGGAAGAAGAAGAAGCAGAAGTAAAGAAATGTTTTTCTAACTTTTTATCTGTTATATTTGTGATGTTTGCTTGGTGGTTGCATTAGGGAATATCTAAACTAACAGATAGAGGTCAAACGAAAGAGATCAATCATAGAAGACGCCATGAAAATGCCCAAAATGGCAGTTAAAAACAATTTCACTTTATTTAGATAAATGTTCATTAATTGTTTGTACGCAAAACAAAGAAAGTCACACTGTAGTGGCGGCTACCTTTTTTTGTCAGAAACTGGATTTTTTTTTAACTAGATGTAGAAATATTCAAAAATCTCTAATGGAGTATAATATATATATATATTTTGTTAGTATAATAATATTAGGACAATTTTAACTCTTTGATTCGTTGTGGAGACAAGAAGAAATTCTTTGATTCGTTGACGTGCAAATAAAAACTCTTGATTCCTTAACTACTAGCTTAGCTACATACTTTTAGTACGCTAATTAAAAGTTTATAGTCAAATTTATTCTCAAAAGCAAAAAATTAAGTCGAATATAGAAAAAAAATTCCATTAGTTTTTTCTTAATATTATATAGTGGGTGGATGTGACGTAATTACAAGTACAGAAAACTCATAGAGAAAATAGAAAATCATATGAGTAAAAAAAAAAAAAATTGAAACTTCAGAGTAAATATTTTTCACAGTTTTTTTTCTTTTCAGATGTACAAATAAGTAGATAGATTTTTGAGAATATTTTCCAATCTACCACTTTTTCAAAAACCTCTTATAAAATCTACCACAATTGAAAAACCTTTTCAAAATCTACCACATTTTTGGACTGTAGTGGTTGACAAATTACTCAATTACCCATGAGTTACATCTATTCTTATTTCCGTTTTTGTCCACAACACATTTGTCCCCCGTCTCTGTTTAGATAATTGTTATCATTTTTTGTCCATAACACATTTGTCCTCTGTCTCTATTCAGTTAATTGTCGTCGTTTTTGTCCACGGCCACTGTATTTATCTACCATCGTCACCAATCACCGTCATATTTTTGCCCACGGCTATCGTCTTCGTCATCAACCACAGTCATATTTGGTCCACCACTTTCGTCTCCGTCATATTTGGTCCACGAATCTCGTCTCTGTCACCATCGTCTTTATCTTGTCCACCGTCGCTTCGATCTGGTCCACCACCGCCATCAACTATTGATAAATTTGTGTTCACCATGCTTTTGTTTTTGTCCACCGTCTATTCTCTGTTTCGTCCACCACCACAGTCCTCTCTAACCACCATCGTCTCCGTCTCCGACCATCATCGATCATCTTTTTCGTTCATCACCATCTTCATCTTCTTTGAAGAAAGAGAGAGAAAGAGAGAGAGGAAGAAAGAGAGAAAAAGAGAAAGAGTGAAAGAG
Organism: Arabis alpina; assembly: GCA_900128785.1. Classification (NCBI taxonomy): domain Eukaryota; kingdom Viridiplantae; phylum Streptophyta; class Magnoliopsida; order Brassicales; family Brassicaceae; genus Arabis; species Arabis alpina. Next base: position 3,700,151 of record LT669792.1, read on the forward strand.
GAAGAAAGAAAGAAAAAGAGAAAGAGAGAATGAATATATATCAAGGGTAAAAAAATCTTTTTAAGTGAGGTTGTGGTAGATTTCATAAGATTTTTAGGATTGTGGTAGATTGCATAAGAGATTTTGTATAAAGTGGTAGATTGCATAATATTTTCTAGATTTTTCCTCTTGTTTTGGTTTTCCCAGACAATAAGGTGGAAAATATTTGTCCACTCCAGTTTTATTGATTGGTACTGTTTTTTTTTTCGGTAACCTATTGATTGGTACTGTTTAATTCATGTTAAATTGTTTTTCCATCGCTATGTTTCTTCCACGAGTCAGAACTCTTCCCTTTACAATATCCAAAACAAATTAGTATCTTCCTTTGTAATTACTAATTAGACTAGAGTTGAGTATAATTAAAGCAAAAGAGCTGCTCTGTTTTAAATTTTTAATACAACTGGTTTTTTACTGTTAAATAATTGGAAGTTTAGTACACACTTGCTGATTCCTTTTCGTGACCAAGAAAAATGATTCGCCTTTTCAATGATTCTTCTTTTTGTCATATACTTATAATACATATGACAGATTATTTTAATCTTCAACTGGCAGAAAAATTCGTATTACTGATAGCTGTATGATGATGGGTTGTCCAGCGAAATTCCGCTGTGAGATTTCTTCTTTTGTCATTTCCATGCACGGTTTAAAACTTTAAATTGATGATAACAATAGTTGCAAAAAAATCAAAACTGTTTTTCTTAGGGTTTTTAATGAAAAAACCCCTCAAATATAGTTTGATCCATTTTAAACCCCCCAAATATAAGATTAATGAAAAAACTATTAGTCTGTTAATAAATAATCCCCTCCATCTACACTGACGTTAAGACTTTAAACTACCTGATATTAAATTATAATTTTACGTTTTACCTCTAAAAATCGACACGCAATAAACTCTAAATGGCAAAGGTCGATTCAGAGAGATTAAGAAAGATTTGGTTGTTCAGATTAAAACCAAAATCGAGCAAAATGCAATTTGCTGAAGAGGATATAATTCGTCTTTAGCTTGCAAGATGACGAGGTAATATTTTATTCATGTTTTCGCTTTCTATTCTAAACTAAACTTAAATTGGATTTTACACAATGTTATTGTTTTGAGAATTTCATGTTGCAACTCAAGTGCTATCATATTTTAATTTTTTATTCTCTCTAAAACTGCAACCAAAGCAACATATTTTGTCTTTGAAACTAAAATTTTCTGCAGGGTTCAACACAATTGTTAATGGTCCAATACTTCCTATGTATTCTAGAACTTAAGTCCATCGATGGGAAGAACTTTTGAATTTTGGATTTTGCGCAACCATCATGTCGTTTTTTAGAGATAAAACGTAGAATTATATTTTAATGTCAGGTAGTTCAAGATTTTAACGTGTGTGTAGACGGAGGGGATTATTCATTAACAAACTAATACATGAGGGATTTTATCATAAATTTTATACTTCAGGGGTTTAAAATGGATCAAACTATACTTGAATGGTTTTTTCATTAAAAACCCTTTTTCTTATTTTAAAAAGCATGTTGTTGGCGAATTTCCTTAGGCAAACACCTTTTGACGTTGAACTCACAAATTTTCTATTACTTGTTGTAACTCGCAAATCTGCTTCTTATTGGGCTTACGTACCGAAGTATTGGAACATAACTTAGTGGGTGAAGCTTTCTGATTTGCATCGTTTTATTAAGGCTTTAAAATAGGGCTCATCTTGAATTTAAGGTTTTTGATGCAATCGACAAATCAAACTTAATTGAACCAAAAAAACCAGAAAGAATGAAACAGTGTCCTTTTTTTTCCAACAAAACCACTTGAGGTGTCAGGTTTAGCACTCATTTCATGATCTGATTCAAACTATTGCAAAGATTTAACCTAGATAAGCAACGAGCTAGGTTTGGTCGAGATGAAAAACATGAGATGACGAGTTCGGCTAGAAAGAGGATTTCAGTTCAAACCCACGATGTTCAACTGACTTATATTTTTTTTAAAAAAAGAAGACAACGATCAAAAATGAAAAACTACTAGAAAATAGGAAGTTTTCTTTATCATGTTAGGGTTTAATCGACTTAATCTTGTACAACTATACATGTACTTTGATTGAAGAAGATGATCTAACATATTTAATATAATACGATTAGAACTTTCTTCTCTGCTAATAGCTTGCTTTAGAGCTTTTATTCTTAGAAATCTAAATCTTTTTTATTGTTTGGGAATCCGAGATAGTTTACGGTATTAATATCATCGATACATGAAACATTTTCAAGTTTTATGATTTATATATCAATATAAATTATGAAGAAAAAAATGAACACAAAATTTAGCATGTGCAGTTCAGCAGTTGGTACATTCAAATAGGATTATGATTCAAGAGAAGAAAATTACTAACTAAAGGCGTGGTGGGATAGTAAAGATCGACGAAAAACTGACTTCGAGTTTACAAAAATTAGGGTTTTGGTTTAAATTTAGAAATTATAAAAAAATATTAATTATAATAAATATATGTTGGATATGTATATATTATGACCTTTATTTTTTTAAATAACATTTTAAATTACATTTGATAGACAAAATGAGACAAATTTTTCAAATAGATTTAAAAAACAAAATTAAATTGTCAAATAGTTTAAGATGATTTATTAAACAATTTTATATGAACGAGATCCATAATCATTTTACTAAACCAGATTAAATGAATCATTTAGTTTAGTTTTTCATCGACGGTATTTAAATTCGAAATCTTCAAAGACGCTATAACGTATTTCTCTTTGCTATTAGAATTGCATGTCTCCTACACACTTATGATGTCATAAAACAAATTGTTTTCTGAATGTATAATTTAAGGAAATAGAAAAGAAAAGAAAAATCAAGAAACGACTTCGTACTCAATGTCAAAAAGGTTGACTTTAAGCAGTTACTTTTGACTACCATGCTAATTAACTGTTTCAAGTTTTACTTTTACAAACACAATCATTTCGTTTACGTTTAAAAATCGAACAAAACACAAAAACGATGCATGTGAATTTTGTTTCTTCGAATGCAATAACAAAAAAAACTGCAAAAACGACATCGTTTACAAGGTCAGAAATGTTGACTTTCTGCTAATACTTTTGAACTAAGCTCAATTAACGGTTTCACAACATTAACCGTTTGTTATGCTCACCTGAAATTACGATAACGTAGGTCCCATAGTAAATATAACAAAACTATATATTATATCTCTGCAATAAATAATTTTAAAATAAATCACGCCTTCACTCCCGGAACTATCTTCCTCTTTATATACTTCCCAATAAGAACAAGCTTTAACACACAAACACGAATCAGAAACTTCTCTCTTTTATACTCTCATTTCTAGTTTAGAATAATGATTTCTTATTCTAATAATCTTTTTGTTTACACGTTTATATTTCTATTTTCTATCGGTAACGCTATTGCATTTTCCTCGAGTTCTTTACCGCATGTTCAAGATCCTAATGTAGTAGTCGACGAAGTTAATAGGTACGTTAAAAGGAAAATTTTGAATATGAGGTAGATTCAGATTTGAGATAACAAGGTCGCTATGTGAATATATAAAATGTGATTGTGATACAAAGTTTGTTTATATATACGAGTAAAATGTAGCTATTAAATCTATAAAGGGCTTTCATTTTTTCCGTTCACGTATAATTAGGATTTACTATATGGCTCACTCACATTTACCGATTTATAATTCCCTCATAAACAGGATTTTTCTAAACTAAACTTTGAAACTAAGAAAGCCCCTTAACCGACAAAACTAAACTTAATTTTGGTTCACATTATAGTTTTCCATCAAAAGACTTTCTGTAAACTACTTTTATTCGTATTTCCATTTCATTCATCTAAAATTAAAACACTTAATTAAGGGGAAAGAAGATCTTTCAGATCTAACACTAGCTACCTAGCTAGTGTTTTTTCTTATTTTTAATAATTGGGTTCCCTAGTTAGCTAGTGGTTTATATGCCAATTTGTGCCCAACAATTTTTTTCGGCCACCATAATATGCTCACATTTAATTAGATCGAATTTAAGATTAATACGAAAATTTGTCTATTTTGTGTATCTATTTGTAGAAGTGTATTCAATGCGTCAAGGAGGAGCCTGGCCTACCTATCATGCAGAACCGGAAATCCGATCGACGATTGTTGGCGGTGCGATCCAAATTGGGAGACAAACCGCCAACGGCTAGCCGATTGTGCCATCGGGTTTGGCAAAAACGCTATTGGAGGCCGTGATGGCCGAATCTATGTGGTTACAGATCCGGCTAATGACGACCCCGTTAACCCTAGACCCGGAACTCTAAGACATGCGGTCACGCAAGAGGAACCATTGTGGATCATTTTCAAAAGAGATATGGTCATTAGACTAAACAAAGAACTCATCATCACATCCTTCAAGACTATTGATGGTAGAGGCTCAAGTGTTCACATAACCAATGGACCATGCATAAAGATCCACTATTCAACTAATATAATCATCCATGGCATTAACATCCATGATTGCAAACCAGGATCAGGTGAGACAAATTTGAAGTCTAAGTTTTTAGAAGATAGTTTCACAATGTTGTTTATAAAGAAAACATAAACCATGCTAATATATGTTATGTTCAGTGGCGGATCCGAAAAATCATTTAGCATGTGGCACATATATACTTTTACTATAACTAATAAATTGATTACATGCATTTAAATAATTTTTTTCTTAATTACTTATAAAAAACTAAAAATTAGTATGTGGCACATGCCACACCCTCTAACACTCTAGGTCCGCCCCTGCCTGGTTATGTTTGTAGGTGGCATGATTAGAGACGGACCACGTCACACCGGGTGGTGGAAACCATCGGATGGGGATGCGGTGGCCATATTTGGAGGGAAACACGTTTGGATTGACCATTGCTCGTTGTCTAACTGCGATGATGGGCTCATAGACGCCATACATGGTTCGACGGCTATAACCATATCGAATAACCACATGACTCACCACGACAAGGTCATGCTTTTAGGGCATAGCGATAGTTACACGGAAGACAAGAACATGCAAGTCACCATTGCGTTTAACCATTTTGGGGAAGGGCTCGTTCAAAGGATGCCACGGTAAGAAAATTACTCTTCTACCCCTCATCGTGCACATACATATTTTACTAGGAAAATTTGGTAAACATACATCGATAGGCATTATAATGCATATATATTAGGCTTGCATGCGAAGTGCGAGGCACGCGCATAAAGAATTTGCATGTGAAAGCTAGACTTTATTGCGTATGCAAGAAGTCAACAAAAGCAGATCAATAAGACTTTCCTAAACCACGATCGATCTATCACATCGCTAGCCTATATATATATAAAAGACTACTTTCATTAAATGGGATATGAATTGAAATGAAAAAGCAGTGTCGGCCATTCGTTATATACAGTATTGATTTTCATCTAATTTCAGTCGGTTAGAGGAAAATTATTATAGCTAAGAAAATCTACAAGACTACGGGTGTGAGTGGTTACTCAAATAGAAGAAATGAGAAGAAAAGTGAGAGGAAAAGAAAAGTCACTGTTAGAAGATTTAATTTTTTTACCGTGTATTTGGAGAGGGATGAATTCTTCTATTTTAGTTACTTATTTGACTTTTCAGAAGATTTTTTTTTTACTTTCTTTTCTCTATGACTGGTACAAATGGAAAATATTTATTTTTCTTCTCTTTTCTTTTCCTCTATTAATGTTTATCATTCAGACCCTACAACTGACGTTTAGTAGATTCGTACGTACATGCAGTGGATCTATAGGGAGATGCATGGATTAAAACTTAACAATTATTAATATGAAAAAATTGCAAAGGCCATTTCTTTCATTGATAAACCATAAAAATGGAATGAAAATGCTAATTAGCTAATATTTAGGGTTTTGGTTATAAAAAAAACAGGTGCAGGCATGGATATTTTCATGTAGTGAACAATGATTATACTCACTGGGAAATGTATGCAATTGGTGGAAGTGCTTCTCCGACGATATACAGCCAAGGCAATAGATTTCTCGCTCCTAACACTCGTTTTAATAAAGAGGTATACGTTGTAGTGAATTATAGACATGCACAAATATTTATTTTTCACAAACATTTAACCCTATTATTAATTGAAAATATGACTTTGCGTGTGTTTATTTATATGTTTTTTACATATAAAGGTTACAAAACATGAAGATGCACCCGAAAGCCAATGGAGAGATTGGAATTGGAGATCGGAAGGAGATATGTTGTTGAACGGAGCTTATTTCCGGCAGTCCGGTGCTGGTGCTCCGTCCACTTATGCAAGAGCTTCGAGCCTAAGTGCGAGGCCATCGTCGCTTGTGGGATCCATCACAACTACGGCCGGTACTCTGAGTTGCCGGCGAGGTCGTCGTTGTTAATTCAATCAATATGAATATGATAGTGAGATCATTATTAAAAGAGAGAAAAAATAGTTAATGAATCGTTGTTTATGCAATGGTTCGTATGATTTAACGAATGGTAAGAGCTTGTTTCAAGTTTTTTTTCATGTAATGTTAAGGCGTCTGCTATGTCTTTAGACATTTGCGAGAGATGATTTTCAAATTTTATATCAATATATAATTTTAAGCTAGATGAACCATATTCAACTTTATTTTGCGACATATTTCATTAATTAATTAGTAACAAGTTATTGGACTAGCTATATTGTAAAGACTCAAACAAAGGTAGGATTTGTTGCAACTTGCAAGTACTAAAGTAAATTCGGTTCCAAATGAACATATTAGAGCTATCATCATTTTAAAGGGTCGTGTTAAGTTTTTCATATATTAAATCATATAGTACAAAACATATAAACTAATTCAGTTATTATCAATTAGTTTTGATGAATTGAAAAACCATGAAATTTAACTTAAATATGAACATTCATCCCTTTTATTGCAAAGTGGAATTTGTTTGGAGTGATGTTAGGAAGAAAATTCAATACTATAACATGAACACATAACGGGAAAATTGTGTCTAAAAAGATTTTCTTCAGCCAATCACGACGGGGTAAATTGTAATTGAGTTGACATAAAATAAATGGGGCAAACGCCATAAATATGTCGGCTACACGTGTGAAATCAGACGTCAAACAGCATGCCGGCTACACATGTTAGTTTACCTCCAATTTTCTCGGACAGTAAACATTCTAATTGTCCTGCTGACTAATCAACAATGAGCTTTATACTCCATTTATTTCTTAATGATCTTTGATTGTTTATTGTGGATGCCGGAAATCGCACAATTAGATTTGTAAGGGTTTCGAGAGGAAGTTGAGATTTCTGCGTTAAGCTACGAAATAGAAAACGATGAGCAAAGAAAAACTAGGGTTTGTTATTGCTTTGTATTGCTTTTGTGAATAAAGTTGCGGATCATTTTTTTCAAAGGAAGTACATCGATATATATACTCGACTAGGTCGGTTCAGGGTTACAACAAGATAAAGGAAATCTTCCTAATTCTTCGGGCTTCATCTTGATCCTCTTTCCTTATTGAGTTTATCTTCTAGAAGAAAAAGGAAATTTCCTTATTTCGCCGATGATCTCTCCTTCTGAAGGCGGCTTTCCTCGTGGGCTTCTTCTGGTAGGCTAGACTTGTTCTCAACTCGTTGGCCCAATAGGCTTGCCACTCTTAGCGACTAACCTGCTCTTCAGAAAAGACTCTCCTCGGCGAAATGTAATTGATCCCGTTTAACCAAAAATATCCAAGGCCTTTTGTTTGGCAGATTTCGCCTAAGCAGTTTGGTTGGCAGATTTCGCCTAAGCGGTTTGCCTTGCTCGGCCAAAATGAACCAGGCAGCTCGGCCAAAAGCACTTGACCGGTTCGGCCAAAAGTGCCCAGGCCGTTCGGCCAAAAGCACTTGACCGGTTCGGCCAAAAGTGCCTTACTGGTTCGGCCAAAGCGCTTAGGCCGTTCGGCCAAAAGTGGCATGACCGGTTCGGCCAAACGTGCCTCACCGGTTCGGCCAAAAGTGACTAGGCCGTTCGGCCAAAGTGCTTAGGCCGTTCGGCCAAAAGTGGCCTGACCGGTTCGGCCAAACGTGGCTTACCGACTGTTGTTCTCGGGGAAGAGATTTCCGACCCCAACAGTTAGCCCCCCAGCCCGTTAGTATGATAATAGTAGCGGGGCGGTAACTTATCCAAGTAAAGAGAACAACAGTTATAAATTTTGACCAGAGTAAATACTTTGAAGAGACCGATGTGATGTTCTGACCGGGGTCCCATTTTGTCTGATGAAAATAGCTAGTGATCTTGAAGATAAAAGATACTGATATTCTTGAAATGTACTGGACGTCACGCTTCTCGAGGTGAAATAATCTTCCTTTATAAAACCACTCTTCTCCTCCTACTTTTACCTCATCTCATTCTCTTCCCCACTCTCACTCTTCAAGGTACTCTCTCTCCTCTCCTTCTCTCTCTTAGTTTTTTATTTTTTTTGCCGAAGGCTTTTCTTGTTGGGAGAGTTCGGGTTACTCTTTTTTGGTCGAGGAAGCTTCAAAAGCCGGAACTTGGCCGAAGGAACGCCGGTTTTGGCCGACCCGGTCGCGGAATTTCACCGTACCGGTTTCAGATTTTGGCCGAACCGTTCGGTGGAGTTTTTCGCCGAGCCGGTCCAAAAACAAAACCGAGATTTGGTCGAAGACCTTTTGAAGAGGAGATTTCGCCGAAGACCTTTTGAAGAGGAGATTTCGCCGAACCGGCCTCAGAAACCGGGATTTGGCCGAAGGGACGCCGGTTTTGGCCGAGAAGACACCGGTTTTGGCCGAAGGGACGCCGGTTTTGGCCGAAGTGACTTTGAAGCGGATTTTGGCCGAAACGGTTAGCGCTTTGGCCGAGGAAGGTTTCCTCGAAGGATTTTTCGCCGAGCCGCTCCATTTTGGCCGAACGGGTCGAAATTTTTCGCCGAACCGGGTCGAGGACCGGAATTTTGGCCGAACCGGCCGTTTCTTTTCGCCGAAACGGTCCCAAAACCAAGATTTGGCAGAAGTAACTTTGAAGCGGATTTTGGCCGAACCGGACCGCGCAGAATTTTTTGGCCGAGCCGCTCCATTTTGGCCGAACCGGCCGTTTCTTTTCGCCGAACCGGACCCAGAACCGGAATTTTGGCCGAACCGGACGGTGCAGAATTTTTGGCCGAACCGGTTGCCAATTCCGTCGACGGAACCTCTTGGATGGATCCTTACCCCGTCTTGCCAGAATTTGACGAGATTCCTTTTGTAGTTAAGTCTGAAGGATACGAGTGGCCTGCGGAAGCAATCTTGACTCAAGAACAAGAGGAAAAATTCCTCCACGTCCTTCGCGCAGAGAAAAAAGCGCGTCGAGAGCGACAAGGAATGAAGTATAAGAAACGGGGGAATCCTGATCCCCCAGGTTCCACCTTATGTTCAGCAGAATCGTTAGACAAACTCAGGATGAAGTTCGAAGTCCCCAATGAAGTTGAGTTTAGTGTCCCAAGGTCTTCTGATCGAGCCGATGATCCTCCCCCGGGCTACTTTACTATGTATGAGAATTCTCTCGAGGAATGCTTTCTCACTTTCCCTATCCCATCGGTGATCCTTGACTATTTCTGGAGACACAAGATAGCCCTTGCTCAGGCGACCCCTCGAGGTATTCGACACTTGGTAGGAATACTGGTTCGGGGCATAGAATGTCACCGAGAAATCACCGTCTACCATTACCTGAATCTATTGAAGATTGGTAGCAGGGGTATGGTTGGGAATGATATGATCGTTGCCATCAGAGCTCACGTTGGTTGTTTGGTTATCGATGATCACCCTACCAAGGATATGCATTGGATCAACTACTTCTTCTATGTCAAGATTTCCGAAGCATCTGTGGGTGATCAATGGCTTGAGAAAGTAGTTACGCGATGGAGATATCGCGGTAGCTAGTTGTCATTCAGTCTTAGTCTAGGATTTTCCTTCCGCTTGATGTCTTTGTTTTTAGGAAACACTTGAACCCTAACCTTGATCTTTGTTTATGCTTCGTGCAGGTCCGTCCGGATTTCCACCCTGCCCAGACGGTTTGTTCACTGACTTCCTTTCCGCGGTTAGATTCGAGCGGCACCTCTGTTTTTGGGAGAGGACTTTCCACTTTCAAAGAGTCAAACGAGCGATGGGATACTTGTCTTTTCGTGAGGAGATGGCAGCTCAGGAGCGTGCGCAGGCTGAGAATTTGGCGACTGGCGTCGAAACTAACCCTGTTGGAGGGCAAGAAGATGGATTCAAAGTTCATCCGATCGTTAGTGGTGAGATCTCCGAGGTTCCCCAGGAGAAACCGAAGAAAAGTAGGCGCTCAAGGAAACCCCCAAGGGTTCCTGTTTCCGACGGAGTCATCCCCTCCTCCGAGGCAGGAGCTTCCGCTTCAGGCACTGCTCTTGAGCAAGACGGGGGATCTCACAGCACTCGGCGGCATAAAAAAAGATCTCGTCGAAGTTCAAGTGTTGGCCAGGTTCAGAGCCCTGTTCGTGCGGTCTTCACCGATGGAATTTCGGAGAGTGTGATTGATGACTCGAAGACGGCCGCATGGTTTGCGAACATCCAGTATCATGATAGTGATGGACCTCTTCCCGCTGAGCTAGTCGCAGATCCCGACTTTGGGTTGATGTCTCGCCACGGATCCAGGGTATGTCCATAACACGCAATTCCTTTAAGTGAGTTTCAAAAGGTTTTTTTTGTTTAGGAGATTTTCCTAAGTGCTTAAACCCTTTCTCTTTGGTCCTTCAGCACTTTGCCGCCGCGAACAGGCTAGCTCGGAAGCTTTACGATCGTGGAGAGCTTTCCAGGAAATCGTGCTCAGACGCTCAGACTCGATTAGGAATCAAAATGGAGCACAGAAAGAGTGTGGAATCCGAGTTGCAGGCCTATCAGCAGAGATGCGTCGAGGCGGAAGGGCGTGCCGTTGAGGAAAGTGCTAAGGCATCAATACTCCAGCGGCAACTAGGTGACGAGAGGATCAGCATAGCTTCCAGGATTAAGCGTGCGACCAAGGCTACTATGCGCACTCTTGCCACCAAGTTCCAAGGCAAGATCGACCGCGCCAAAGAGAAGATCAGGACCCTTGGCGGGAACCCAAAGAAGAAACTAGTGCAGCTAACTCAAGTCGAGGCGAACATTGAGTTTGCTAGAATTCTGCGTGAGGCCCCTGACTCGTTTGATGCTGAAGTAGCCAGAACCGAGGCTTGGTTACCAAATGTTGCTGGCGGCGATGTGGAATTTGACAGTCTTTTCGCTGGATTAGACTCTGACCTGGTCATATCGCCTATTTCTTCTGATTCATCAGGTACTGCTCAGGACAATGTGCCGCTTGAGACTTTGGCCACGGATGTGGGTGTCCGGACTTTTGATGGGTCGATGACAAATGAGCTCGGAGTGAATGATGATGATGAGTATGTTGACATTGAAGACTAGGGCTTCGTAGGATGAGTTGTCTCTTGTTCCTTTTTCGGCTTTGCTTTCCCTAAAACTGCCCTTGTGGCAATGTCTTTGCTTCTGTTTTTGTTTGTGTGTGTTTATGCCTTGCGTCGTGTCTTGATGTAAGGCAATCTATGTACGAGACTTTCATGACATGTTACCTTCTTGATTATGATATTTCGCGGAAAGATTTAGTTTGTAAACTTTTCGGTTTTGTGGTCTCTTGATGCTTTAGCTTTAGAGGCTCGCTTGGCGGTGTTTTCTGAACACGTCTGTCCAGAAACGATCACGCCTTTTGACTTGACCAACGTGTTGTTGGGTTTTCTGAATGATTATTCGGTGTATAAACCTAAGTAATCATTGGCAGCTGCTCTTTACCAACGTGCCGTTGGGTTTTTTGAATGAACGCTCGTGGTCAAAAGACTAGGAACTGAACATTAGAACCAGGCAGAGTCAAAAGCCCTGAAACTGATCGTTGTAACTTATATAGCGCGCTTAGGATCCGATGATGGATGTTGATGCGTTCAGGTTCACACATTGTTGCTGTGGCCAGCAGCAACGACAGTGGATTGAACTTGCTCAAAAGAGGCTTTGAATAATCCATTGAAGATGTAAAAGTTGAAGCGATGAGCGTGATTTAAAAATTGGGAGTATATGAGTATACATACCCCACTCCCCCCCTTTTGACGGAGGGGGGCAACTGAACTCGTCCGGAGACAAGCTGCCTACGTACCCTTGGCAGGGATCAAGTCGCCTCGTAGTTCAAGATAGGAGCCTTTAGGAGAGGACTAATGATAGTACCTCTTTAAGTGCTTCGCATTCCACGAATGGAGTATTGGTTTGCCGGCCATGGTGGCGAGCTCATAGACGCCGGGACGGACCACGGTGGTGACTTGGTAAGGTCCTTCCCAGTTAGCTCCAAGTTTTCCCGCATTCTGCTCTGCTGTGTTTTGGAAAACTTTGCGTAAGACCAAGTCGCCTTCGCGGAAACGTCTGACTCGAACTTTGGAGTTGTAGTATCGTGCGGCCGCGTTTTGATAGTTGGCTATCCTGATGAGTGCTTGACTACGCCTTTCGTTAAGGAAGTCCAATTCATCGAACAAAAGCGAATCGTTGAGATCTTCATGTTCTGGTAAGAGACGGCGTCGTGGTCCTGGGGAAGTGACCTCGGAAGGTATGACGCATTCGGTGCCATAGACAAGTGCGAAAGGAGTTTCGCCCGTTCCGCGTTTGGGAGTGGTGCGGTGGGACCATAGAACGCCTTCCAGCTCATCTGCCCAGCGACCCTTTTTCGCGTCCAAACGTTTCTTAAGACCATCGAGAATCGTCTTGTTCATTGCTTCTGCCTGTCCATTTCCCTGGGGATGACGAGGAGTAGATTTGTTGAGTCGAATTTTCCACTTTGCGCAGAAGGCCTCGAACCTGTTGGATATGAACTGAGAACCGTTGTCGGTGATAATTTCAAATGGAATTCCGTGACGACATATGATGTTTCTCCAGACGAAACTTTCGACTTGGGCGTCTTTGATACTTGAGTAAGCTTCAGCTTCTACCCATTTTGAGAAATAATCTGTTAAAACAAGTAAGAAACGCTTCTGTTTTGACGCGTGCAGAGGTCCTACGATGTCCATCGCCCATCTCATGAATGGGTAAGGAGAGGTGACGCAAGAGAGCTTCTCCGTTGGTTGATGAATCTTTGGAGCATGACGTTGACATTTTTCGCACTTGGCTGAAAACTTAATGCAGTCGTTCACGATGGTAGGCCAGAAGTGGCCATGCCGCTTTATCTTGATTGCCAAGGCTTTGCCTCCTGAGTGATTACCGCATGACCCGCTGTGTACTTCTTCCATGACTTGTCTGGCCTCTTGTCCCTCTACGCAGGTGAGTAGAGGACCGGAGAACCCGCATCTGTAGATGTTCTCATCTAACAGGACGTATCGAGCAGCTTGTTTCTGTAACTTGCGGGCTGCCCACTTGTTGCTAGGCAGCTCTCCACTAACGATGTAAGCACGGATTTGGTCCATCCTGGGCTTATCGCATCCATACTCAGGTTCTCCATCAGTTGCCATCGGGATAGATGTGTCTTGGTCATGATCTTTCAGTGGGGGGTTGTCGGCATCCGGGGCATTCTCAGCGTCAGCTGTAGGCGTTGTCATTGGCGGATGCGTGGGCTCTGTTTCTCCTGCTGCTTCTGTCATCTCCATGTCTTTGGGACTCGTCTCGTGTGATTCATCAATGACCTTTGCTTGTCTCGCGATATGAGATCGTGTTAAAATAGCGAGCGCTGTACTTTGTTGGATGCTAGGAAATTCGATGAACTCCACGGGGATTACCCGCTTCAAAGCCGGATCTTTTGGAGGAGCTGAAGCGGATGCAAGGTTTGCCAATGCGTCAGCGTCGACGTTTTCCCCTCGAGGAATTCGTGTTAGCGTAAACTCTTTGAATGTCGAGGCAAGGTCCTTAACTATCTTTACATAGGCTTCCATTCGATCGTCTTTCGTTGCATACTCGCCGCTGAATTGACTAGTAACTAGCTGTGAATCGCAGAAAGCGTGAACGTGCTCGATGTTGAGTCCTTGGGCGAGCCTCATTCCAGCGATGATGGCTTCATACTCTGCTTCGTTGTTGGAGGCTTTGAAGCCTAGACGAAAAGACTGTTCAAGGATCTCGCCTGTTGGCGATGCTAGGCGTATTCCTACTCCAGACCCATTCTTAGATGACGAGCCGTCGACGTGTAGTTCCCAGATACCCGGTCGGATCTCCTTTAGCATTTGATCCTCAGGGAGTTCGATGAGGAAGTCTGCCAATACTTGTGACTTGTTGCACGTCCGCCCTCTGTATTCGATGTCGTACTCGCTGACTTCTATTGCCCACTTGGCTAACCTGCCGGATTGACTTGGGCTATGCAGAACCGAGCGCAAAGGGAAGGTGCTGAGAACTACGATGGTGTGAGCTTGGAAATAGGGCCTTAGCTTTCGTGATGCCATGATGATGGAAAGTGCAAGCTTCTCCAATTGAGGATATCTTGTTTCAGCATCGGTGAGAGTCTTGCTGACGTAAAAGATGGATTTTTGTTCGCCTCGTTCCTCTCGTACTAACACAGCACTAACGGCTGTTTCAGAGATAGCGATGTAGAGGAAAAGAGGTTCTCCAGTTACTGGTTTGGCGAGGATAGGTGGCGTTGCTAAATACTCTTTAAGCTGTCTGAAAGCTTCTTCACATTTGTCTGACCACTCAAACTGTTTGTTTCCTCGCAGCGTGTTGTAGAACGGCAAGCATTTGTCGGTTGATCGTGAGATAAATCGGTTGAGCGCAGCCACTCGTCCAGTTAATCTTTGTACTTCACGTTTGTTTTTCGGAGATGCCATTTGGATTAGCGCGTCGATCTGCTTTGGATTTGCTTCGATGCCGCGATGGGTGACCAAGTATCCTAGGAATTCTCCAGAGGTAACTGCAAATCTGCACTTCGTCGGGTTCAGTTTCATGTCGTAAAGATTGAGCTGATTGAAGCACGCTTCCAGGTGCGAGATGTGATCCTTTTCCTCAAGAGATTTCACAAGCATATCGTCAATATACACCTCCATCGTTTTGCCTAATTGGTCTTGAAACATCTTGTTGACGAGCCTTTGGTATGTTGCTCCTGCATTTTTCAGGCCGAAAGGCATAACCTTGTAACAGTAGCATCCGCGGTTGGTTATGAAGGCGGTCTTTTCTCTATCTTCGGGGTGCATTAAGATCTGGTTATAGCCCGAGAAGGCGTCCATGAATGTCAACAGTTTGTTCCCTGCTGTTGCTTCTACTAAGCGATCGATGTGAGGAAGAGGGAAACTGTCTTTAGGGCACGCCTTGTTTAGATCCGTGAAATCCACGCAGACACGCCACTTGCCGTTCTTCTTTTTTACCACGACTGGGTTGGCGAGCCAATTGGGGTATTTGACTTCGATGATTGATCTGACGCGTAATAGCCTTTCGACTTCGTCGTTTACCGCTTTTGCTCGTTCGGGGCCGAGTTTCCTCCTTTTCTGTTTTATTGGTTTGAACGTCGGATCGACGTTGAGTTCGTGGCTGGCGACGTTGATGTCTATCCCTGGCATGTCTTCTGCTGCCCAGGCGAAAGTATTGATGTTTTTCCGAAGGAAATCCACGAGCTTCTTGTTAAGATCTTCATCGAGGGTTGCCCCGATCTCTACGCATCTCTCGGGATGTTGTTCGTCGATGCATACTGATATCACAGGTTCGCAGGTGGGTCGTTCTTCTTCTACGCGACCTTCTGCAATCTGTAATTGCTATAAGAGGTCAGTCAGGTTCTTCACCTGTTCGGGGCTAGTTCGCGCTCTTTTTCGTGATTTCTGAGGCTCCGGGGCGTCCTTCTCCTTCTCGATGTTTCGCATCTTATGTTCAGCCAGAAAACAGGTACGCGAATCACTCTGATTTCCCCATATTGTCTTTATGCCGATGGGAGTTGGAAATTTGAGGCATAAGTGGTACGTTGAAGGCACGGCTCTCATCAGGTTGAGCCAAGGAGTTCCCATGATCACGTTGTAGATTGCTGGATGATAGGATACAGTGAAGTCGACCATGTGTTTGACGTTGCCAACTTGGACAGGAAGGCGGATTGTTCCCATCGTCATGGTTGTTTCGCCAGAGAAACCCGTGATGGGCTTAGGCCTTCCTTTGATTATGGATAGATCAATCTTCATTCGCTCAAGCGTTTTCTTGAAGATGACATCCACCGAACTCCCTGTATCGATGAGGACTCGTGCGATGTTGAAGTCGTAGACGGTTAGGTTGATTACCAATGGATCGTTATGTGGTTGGTCGAGGCCCTCAGTATCTTTCTTGTCGAAAGTGATCGAGTCGCTGGAAAGCCTTGGCTTTGCGGGTGCTGATATGTTTGCGCAGACATCAGCGCGAAGTTGATAAGCTTCGATCGCGGTTTCGTTGTCAGCACAGTATTGTGATCCTCCCATTATCATGTTGATAACCTCGCGTTGTTCTTCGTTTTCCACGCCATCATCACGACGGTGGCGTCTGGGAGTATCCACTTGTTGTTCGGCCTCGGTGGGAGCTTTCTCCACTGGTTTGAAGTCTGACAAGCTGTTGTTGTTATTTAATGTGCCTTCTGTGAGTTTGGCTATGAGCTGTCGCCCTAACTCTCGGCACCTTGCGGTTGAGTGTCCACTAGATTTGTGGAAATCACAATACAGCTTCTCGTCATAGTCCTTTGACTCTCTGGTCCAGGTGTTGTTCCAAGTTCCTCTGCCGCGACCGCGCCCACGGCCTCTTCCGCGTCCGCGATCTGATGATTCTACTTGGTAGTTGTGAGCCCCTCCGGATCCTCCTTCGTATTCGACGTAGGTAGGATTGTTTTTCTTAGGTGCAGCGACTTTGGCTGGTTCGCTTGCTTGTTTGGTCTTTCCGCTCTTCCTGGCTTGGACTTCCTCTTCTGTTCGGGCGAAGTCGGCCGCGCGGTGGAGAGCGTCTTGAATCGTTATCGGCGTGTTGAGGCTCATCTCTTGCCAGAATGGGGATGGGCACCAAAGTGCGCCTCGCAGGGCTTCCAGGGCTGACTTGTTGCTGATACCTTCGACCTTGGAAAGGGTGTTTTTGAACCTTGTCATGAAAGACCGAAGACTCTCGTTCTCGCCTTGCTTATTGTTCCATAGCTCTGAGTCGTAGATCTTCAGTTCCATGAAGATGTTGTAGTGTTGAACAAACAACTCGGAAAGCTGAAGGAAGGTGTGGACTGAGTTTTTCTCCAGCTTGTAGAACCATTGTAGCGCAGACCCCTTAAGACTTTCTACGAACAGCTTGCAGTAGACGATGTCTTTTTCCGTTTCTTTGAAGTTCGCTCTCCCCAAGGCAACTTCAAATTCCATGAGATGATCAGAAGGGTCAGTGGTTCCTTCATAGATGGGTAACTTGATCCTTCCAGGATCAGAGATTTTTGTTTTCGCGATTCGTTCGTCGAAGGGTGTGTTCCTCGCCTTTTCTAGTACCTGAGCGATGGCAGGAGCCTTTCCTGCTCCATGGTGTATTTGCGATTGGGTACGTTTTAGGTCTGAAGTTACCCTATCCATTTGAGCCTTAACTGCAGCGAGCTCTGAAGCGTAGGATCGTTTGAATGCTCTACGCTCCTGCTCCTTCTTGTATCGCTCCTCACTGGAGTAGTTGGTGTACTCCGATTTGTCTTTTAGAGTCTCTATTTTGGAGGAGCTTGACGCGCTATGGTTATCAGGGGCGCGTGGTTCTGGTCGGCCTCCTTCTGCATCTTCCGTGCGTGTACGCTTAGGGGGAGCTGGTTCTTCTTCGCGAGAGACGTCTACGACGCGTTCGGGAGGCTTATCCGCTTCTCGACGCGGCGGTGGTGGTGGTAGATCTTCTGGGTTTCCCCGAGTAGTGCGAGGTGCTGAGAAGTCGAGACGTTGAGGATCGACGCGCGCTCTGAGTCTCGTCGTGTTGGGTCTTTCGCGTTTTCTTCGCGAAAGAGCTTTCAATTCCTTCGAGTTTTCTTCGATCATCTTGGCTTGCTTCTTCTGCTCAGTGAGGAAGTCTTCTAACATCTTCTTCACGTCGGTTAGGTCACCATCAGCAGGATTTTTGGCAGCAGTAGCCTCGATCGAAGGTTCTCTTTCCTGGTTGTCTCTGCGGGACGTGTTCTCTTCGCCACTCACCATCTTTGAGTTGTTACGTAGCTTTTTGGTGTAAGAAATTCTCTAGTTCCCCTTAGTCGGCGCCAAATTGTGGATGCCGGAAATCGCACAATTAGATTTGTAAGGGTTTCGAGAGGAAGTTGAGATTTCTGCGTTAAGCTACGAAATAGAAAACGATGAGCAAAGAAAAACTAGGGTTTGTTATTGCTTTGTATTGCTTTTGTGAATAAAGTTGCGGATCCTTTTTTTCAAAGGATGTACATCGATATATATACTCGACTAGGTCGGTTCAGGGTTACAACAAGATAAAGGAAATCTTCCTAATTCTTCGGGCTTCATCTTGATCCTATTTCCTTATTGAGTTTATCTTCTAGAAGAAAAAGGAAATTTCCTTATTTCGCCGATGATCTCTCCTTCTGAAGGCGGCTTTCCTCGTGGGCTTCTTCTGGTAGGCTAGACTTGTTCTCAACTCGTTGGCCCAATAGGCTTGCCACTCTTAGCGACTAACCTGCTCTTCAGAAAAGACTCTCCTCGGCGAAATGTAATTGATCCCGTTTAACCAAAAATATCCAAGGCCTTTTGTTTGGCAGATTTCGCCTAAGCAGTTTGGTTGGCAGATTTCGCCTAAGCGGTTTGCCTTGCTCGGCCAAAATGAACCAGGCAGCTCGGCCAAAAGCACTTGACCGGTTCGGCCAAAAGTGCCTAGGCCGTTCGGCCAAAAGCACTTGACCGGTTCGGCCAAAAGTGCCCAGGCCGTTTGGCCAAAAGCACTTGACCGGTTCGGCCAAAAGTGCCCTGGCCGTTCGGCCAAAAGCACTTGACCGGTTCGGCCAAAAGTGCCTTACCGGTTCGGCCAAAGCGCTTAGGCCGTTCGGCCAAAAGTGGCCTGACCGGTTCGGCCAAACGTGCCTCACCGGTTCGGCCAAAAGTGACTAGGCCGTTCGGCCAAAGTGCTTAGGCCGTTCGGCCAAAAGTGGCCTGACCGGTTCGGCCAAACGTGGCTTACCGACTGTTGTTCTCGGGGAAGGGATTTCCGACCCCAACATTTATGCAAAAATACTTTATATGCTTTTGAGGTAAGAAATATGCGTTCCATTTTTGTTAAGAAGGATATGTAGATATAAGTTGTTCCACACATGACACATACTTTAACACTTTTTTCTTCTCGAAAAATATTGTAACAAAATGTCATTATGTGGACCAAACAATGTATAGTTACAAGTTGTAACTTACAACATAGTTTTACATTACTTAAAAAAAAAATACATAGTTTTATTTCGAGAAAGTACAACATACAACAACAACATAGAGTTTTGAAAATATTACAAAGTTATATATACATATAAATACAATAAATAACTTTAAATTTCATGTGCATCGACCATTGTTAATTTAGATTTTAGTCTGCATATTTGATCTATGGTATATAGACTTGCGAAAAAAAAATTCACAAATTTTTTTGTTTAACCTTTAAAATTATAAAACTATGATCTTAGTGCTAAATTTGAAAAATTTAAAATTTAATTTATAGAAATAAAAAATAAACGCCTAGAAAAATAAAGAATTATTTAAAAATATGCTTTTTGTCAATGACTATTTTTAGTAAATCTTTGGAAAAAACCTAATAAGTTATAAATGCTAGATGCCTAAAAAACCATATTTTCAGTGACTATTTTAGTAATCTTTTACTAGCGGTGGCATAAAAATCAAACCGAACCGAACCAACTAAACCCAAACCAAAACATAGTTGATAGTGAAACTATTGGTTAACATTTTTCTCAATCCGAATGGTTCGGTTCGGTTCGATTGAAAACCAAACCAAACCGAAAACCCAATGTGTTAATTAATTATATTATATATAGATTTTAAGTCATTAAGAATGTAAATGTGTAAATCTCCATTGACGAGATCCCACGTTTCACTTTTTTTCCTTTTTAAATTTAACTAGGGTGGTACCCGCGCCCTACGCGGGAAAATAGTTTAAGAAACTTAAAATTCATAACAATGCATAACTTGAATAGAAAAACTTAGAGGATATTAAAATAAAGTCTTATAAACCATAAAATTATTTAATAACAATGCATAACTTGAATAAAAAAGCTTAGACAATACTAAAATAAAGTCTTCCAAACAATAAAATTGTTTCCTAAGAGGCTCACAACGTTAAATTCAACCCACAACGCTGTGCATTATGAGTAACAACTTGATTATACCTAGTATTGGAGCAATATCATCGAAATGAAGATCCTCCCATTCAGTACAATGAGATTCCAATTGCTTTATTTCATCCACGGCTTCCTACTCATAAAACTCAAGTCCTTAATCATATCTTCGAGTTCCTGCTTTCGTTACCAATCTTCTTTAGATTTTCGCATGCTTGTTGGTATCGTTTATGAAGCTATATATAACCAAGAAAATCATAGTGATGGTGTCAATATAAATAACCAACAGATTGATGCGAAACAAACTATAATCAAACTAATCCTATGTTCATTAATATATTTAATCATACATTCGGTTTGATAGTCTCTCTTCTCATTCTCAATTACATCGAACCTAAAAAAATAAAACTGTATTGGAAATCGATCTTAGGAAACAACATTGGTATGAACCAAGATGCAAAACATGCAAAAAGCTATCCACATATCTCACTAACCATAAAATTGATCTCGGACTTAAACGTTTTCCACATATCTCATTAATCGGAAAATCGATGTCGGAGTTAAACTATCTTATAAATAGTAAAAACGTAAACACAATAAGTGAGATATTTAATAAATAAAAATCACCCTCGTTCGAATTCATTAATTTACCTATATAAAAAGAAACTAATAAGATGTCTTTAAAATATTTGTCTTTCGAAATGACACATGGTATAATTATAATATATGTCTTTCAGACAAAACCCAACAAATTGTACTGAATTCAAAATAAAGAAATGTATGTGTGGGTAGTAACCACCAAAACACGATATGTGATAAATTTGATCTCATATAATTATATGCAAATACAAATATAAATGATGATCTACCAATTTATTAGGAAACATGATGTATAAGATTCAAATTACACAAGATATGATCATAATAGATGTATTTCTAATAAAACAAAACATATATATTAAATGTTTTACAAAAACCCACGAAAAAACCATAAGACGTAAACAACCAATAACTAATCGGCTGGTTAGACCTTCATCTCCATATTAGTCAGAAAGAGACGCTTGGAAACATCTACATCATCAATACGATGACTACGTTTAGCAACCTTACGGCCAATAGATCTTAAAGAAATATCCTCATCATCGACATTTCGTTATATGTCTAGTATAAAACTTGGAATATCATATGGAAATAGTCGTAGAGTTCTAAGTAAAAGTTTAAACTCTTGTAAATTAGATAAACGGTTAATTTACATTTCGTCCACAAAATTTGTCTCGATGCTAATTAATGTTAATTTTGGATAACCGAGAAGTTTTAACTAATGAAATTTTTTCACCCGTTTTTTCACCCGGTTGTATGCAAAAACTGAATATCAACAACTCTTTTAGTTTTTTGCACATCTTTAGACTTGATTTACTAAGGTATGATTTATGTTTGGATTTGAAGTTAAATCAAATATATCCTTAATTTTCAAATTAATGTAGGTTTGAGTTTTTATTGTCTCGGTTAAATTCAAATTTCAAAATATTTGTATTATTGTATACATTTAATAAATCCATTTAAACCATAACTAAATATGATATAGTTTTCAGATCAAATGTATCCTAATGTAATATTCTTAATTAGTTCGTTTTATTTAAAATAATACTAATATATCACTGTGAGTGTGTGACATATAAATTACTTCCATCCAAAATTTCTTTCACTCAAAATTTTATAATTTTTAATGTAACCATCACAACAACTAACATACCACAAATACTCTATTAAGTTTTTTGTTTGTTATTGACTTCCCTTTGATTCTTTATATGTTTCCGTCATATCGATTTTTTTTTATTGTCTTTTATATTCTCACAATTTTCCAGATATTTCCCAATTTCTTCTCAAATTTTTCCAGATATTCCATCTTCTTCTTTTTTGTTTATGGACTTTTATATTTATACTAGGTGTTTGCCCCGCACTACGTGCGGGTGGTGTTTTTATGTTGTTGCTACAGTATTTTATATATTAGCTAGCTAAAAAAGAAAGTATAGAAAAGAAGATATTTTTATATCAAATATAAACTGTGACAAATTAATCAAAAAATTATAACATTTGGTTAACGATGTAACTATGGTTTATTTTTCATAATATAAAAAAATGTACATAAAAATGAGAAATAGCTAATAAAAATTATTTGGTAATTATCTGAAATCCATAGGTTATTATTGGAAGGAAAAGTTTAACACCTGTATGAAATTTTGTTTCTATTTTGATGAATAGATACCATTTGATTTTCTATATCTGATTTTTCACTGGACTTAAAAATGTTATATAATATTCAAGGTGAGCTATGTATTTTTTTCTGGATTTGGAAACATACCATGTGGTTAGCTTTATAAATCTTAGAATTGTTGTCTAAAGATTTTGAGATACAATTGTATGATTTACGTTACAAAATAATATGATTCTTGAAAAAGAGTCTTGAAAAACTGCACGTCTCCTATAACGACAAACAAAAGTACAACCTTCAGCCTTGATTTTCTTAGTTTCAAGCTTGGTGCACTTTCCTTATTTTTTCTTTCTTCTTTTTGATCAAAGGTCCACTTTTTTTACACAACCAATTCCTTCTTCTTTATAGTCTTCTCTATTGATTGAGAACTCTCTGTGTCCTGCAAGATACACCATTGTACGATTTCAAATTCTCTTAACAATGATTTAATAAACTCAAATTTGATGGTTTTGGGCTGCGTAAAGATTGTTGATCAAATTTATAAAGGTTTTTGGTAAGTAGAGAAAATACCTCAGAAGAAGTAAATAACATGAAGATAAGATAAGCTCGTTTTCATTTTCACATCTAGTAACAAAGAAGTGAAGGTCATGGGAGAACTTCCTCCATCTTCTTTAATTTTCTACCAACGGACATGAATCCTATTCAATGACCCATGTACTGCATTTTTCTGAACAGCTTCAATGATTCCTTGTATTACTCAGCCTGTGAATAGTTTAAAGATGACCACATTGTAAGCTTCAAAGTCCTACTCAAGCATTTCTTGATATATATTAATTTCCGTTTCTCACATTGTTTTACAATTACTTTTGATTTTCACATTCTATCTAACATATCAACTCAACAAGAAAATTCAGAGAAATATATCAATAAATTAATCAATAGAAGAACCATAACTACATCTAGCAACGAAATACTACAACGCAACTATAAACACATGACCTTCTTCAAGTTTATTTATAAATTACATGTATCAAATTTTCTGGTATATTTGTAATCGAACCTTAGAACCAAAGCCTTGAAAACCATAAGAAGAATCCATTGTATGGAAAGGAGACCAGAAAATACATATCAAAGCCAACAGTAAAAAACATTTGTCAATTTTACCCTTTTTTACCATTGTTTTTGAGGGAGAGCGTTCCAGTTCCTTTTGAAGATGTATCGGAAATGGATGGCATGTATTAGAAAGAAACCTAGATACAATGGATGGTCAAACTTCTCATTCTTCTAGTGCGCATGAACGGGTAAAATGGAGAGCAAATGTATCGAGCATGTTCTTTAAACCTCTCAAGCATGTTCATGCATAATTAGAAACACCATAAATAAATCTACATTCTCTTTTCCTCAAATCACAACAGCCCAATTCGAAAAAGTTGTAGAGATTAAGAAAGCTATAAATCAATTTTACTTAGAGGTAATTCAGAACGTGTTTGAATACTGAGATTGATTGGGAGAGGTTGTGTACCTGTTATTATTTTCTCCAGCAAAGCAAATCACATCCCACTCTCTCGTATTAGAAGTTGATGCAAATTCTTCATCCCTCACCTTCTTCTACATCCACTAGGCTTGAACCTTACATCTGTATGTTTAAAGTTCTTGAATTCAGAAACCAATTAGTATCTCTGAATTTAGCTCATTTAGATTACTGACCCGTTAGCTCATTTGAGAGTAGCATACCTCCTATTAGGGATCTTGTGATTTCACGCTCGTCGGCAATTTGAATACACAGATGTTTTCGTAAGCTTTTTTTATCCTGAATTGTCCATCAGAGATCCAGAGTAAATAAACATTAGGGTATTACCTTTTATCTCTAGAATATATCGAATCCTTCAGCTATGAACTCCAATCCTTGATCCAACTACAAAATATAATACATATTCAACAAAGACCAAATGATTAAATCTAATACACTGATTTTGTTGGCTCAAAACGCATCTCATGGTATAACATTCTTTATTGACTCTGGCTTCGTTTGAAATATATAATTAACTACGAAGCACACAGAATATGAGAATAGGCATAAAAGGACAAACTCTCAAGTCCAACTTCATACAGACATCAATACTACCAAAAAACAAATACTATTTTTTCAAGAAATTCTGGCACTATACATTCTTGAGACTGTAAACAATGAAAATACTCATGTTCTTGGATCCTTGTAACGACCTGAATTGCTTTTTCTTTTTCTTTTTGAAATTCCAAAATGTTAAACTGTTTTAAACGTGGAACAATTACCTTCTTAGGATGGTTTCGTGATCAACAAACACGGTTTCTTGTAGGAATTTAAGGTCTGCAACAAGACAAAGGAGGAGAGCATGAATCAGAATTGAAAATTACATGTAAATTTGGTAACCATAATTGAAAAATTATATTATTTGATTACCAAAGTCTTCATTGCTAGCTATTACCATGGACCATAGACACACCGTAATACCATGACCAACTTTGAATAAAGAAAGCTCAATTTCCCATCGTCGCCAAAAGTGTGTCTGAAATTTGAACACAAGAATTTGGACCAGCTAATAGCAAAATCATAGCACAAGCAGAAGAAAGTGAAGAATTTATGGTCACCTTAAGAAATAGATTTTTTGAGCGCTCTGAGAGAAGTAGTTACCGGTCGTGCGCTTCTGCCTTATCATCAGATTAAGTAATCAAACAAAGTGAAATGATGAATTGTATCAAAAGTTGGTAAAAGTGATTAAATTAACCTGAGACTCAATTCGCCATCATCGCCAAATGCTTTTTCTGAAACTCTTTAGAGTTTGAAACGAACTAATAAGAAGATGATAGTTGATAGAATACAATATCAACTAATGATCAATAGAGAGTATTAAATTTACACAATCAACAGTAGAGTCCTGAGTTAAAATAGCATCCTAACGAAGTCACTACAAAGAAAATGACTGCAGTTTCCTACACATAAAATTTTATGTGTAAATATCCTTACTTGTCACAAACAGAGAATTTGTACACATACACCAACATGAAGTTGGTAAGAAACTGTATCAAAATCATGATTTACCTACAAAGAAGGATATTTTTTCAGCGCTCTCAAAGAAGAAATTATCAGTTGTGCGCTTCTGCGACAACATCAGATTATCATCAGATTAAGTAATCAAACAAAAATCAAATGATGAATTTGAATCAAAAGAAATGAAGTAACCTGATTTTTAGTGGAGACGATAGATGAGACGGGGCAATCAAATTGATGAAGCAACTCATCCGTTCTCTTCCTCAAGCTTCTAATCTCAACCTCATTCGCAAAAGATTCGATTACCAAATAACCTAAATCAGTTCTAAAAATTTGTTTAAAACTTGTTCTCGCTCAAATTAGGAGGAAATTTGAAACGAACCTTGAGAGTGGAAAAACATGAGCTGCTCTGGAGTTAAACTTCTGGTGATTTCCATTATTCCGATTCAGATAAGATTGAAACGGAGAAGAGGAAGAAGACGATGAAGTTGCAATAGAACTTTAAACGATTGTGCTACCTGCTACGTTTGGAGGTTTATGAAGCAAAGGATAGGGAAGATGAAACGATGAGTTTCAGATTTTTTATTTAAGAAGAACGTATTAGAGAAGAGGAAGAGGAGACGCGAGAATTTACGACCTTTTTCTTTAAGTGATACGTGGTTGTAGTCAATGTTTGTGTTGACTAATTATTTTGCTGAATATTTTTAATTGAGAGAAAAATGACATGTCAAATTGATTGGTTACAAAAATTCAGCTTTTGGCTGATGTGGATGGCCTAAGAAGCCAAAGATTCTTCCCCTTTTATATAAAGGAGATTTGCATATGATGATTATTACTACCACCTACATCACGGTCGTAATGATAAACTTATTTATGTAATGGATGAGAGGAAGTGTAAAGTTTCTTGCATAATAATACTTCTTAGGGAATATCTCGTTGTTGTCTTTTTCTGTTAAGTGTTGCTCACGATTCTTGGGTCCATCTTCTCCTCATCCATATCTGTCTCTCTCTTTGAGATTGTTTTCCTCCTATTCTCGTTTTTTGTTATGTATTTATAGAATAATGGCACAATTATTAGTTTCTGTTGTATTTATAAAGATAAAAAATGATATGGACAAAAATATATACTGAACCGTGTGTCTATATTTTGTCTTTTTGTTCTTTCTTTATTTTTTTTTTCTAACTTGAAAATAGTTATTTTTTCCTTTCATAAATAAATTTATTTCATTAAAAAAACTCTTAACACTTAAGTATTTGTATTTTGTGCATATCATAAAATATTTTTTTTTCTAAACCGGAAATTTTCAAAAGTAAACCTAAATCAACAAAAATCACTATCTTTAATCCTTGAAAAGAGTATACATATTTTGAATCTTATCCAAGAGTATTCTATGCTTTCAACTAAGTTTTAAAAATTATACAGTATTGTATATAAATGGGTTGACTTGTGTAGACCCCTCAAAAACTTGCATCTTAAAGAATTTGTCCCAAACTATCGAGCTCATGACTAAACTTTACAAACTCATAATTTCAATCACTAAACCACCAAAAAAGTATCCAAATTAATATTTTGCTAATCCTATCTTCGAGTTCCTCCTTCTATTACCACATTATTATGTGGTCCATAAATAAATTCCACGGTGGTGACTCCTTGTAAAACCAAAGAGTGTTGATTACTTGATAGACATTTTTAATAAAAAGAGATTAAGTTACACGATAAGAGTTCATAAATCGTTAGACAACTACGCAATTACTTGTATTCTTCTGTTACTTCTTCCTCATGTTAAGATCTTGTCTTAGGACAGAAGTAAATGATTTTTCTTGCTCATATTTCTTCTCATGACTTTACCACAGCGAGGATTAGGAATTGA
Source organism: Arabis alpina (assembly GCA_900128785.1). Lineage (NCBI taxonomy): Eukaryota > Viridiplantae > Streptophyta > Magnoliopsida > Brassicales > Brassicaceae > Arabis > Arabis alpina. The sequence continues at coordinate 3,727,545 of LT669792.1, forward strand.
ATCCACAAAAATGAACGGCTCTAACCTTCTTTTACTGAGCCATATTTGTTGCAACAAAGGTAAAAATGTCTTTGAAAAGATGATCATTGTGAGTGATTAAAGAGACTAAATCTCAAAACTACTGCCTGCAGATTTTTATTGGTTGGAAATATCTTATGAGAAAATTAAAATCGAATAAAACTATGGTTTGGTTCGTTTATGTTATGGAAAATATATGGTTGAGGTACTAACACTCTTTGTTTCTTGTAAGTTCTCTGTATATAAGCAAAATAGCAAAAGAATTATCATATCTATTACACGTTTTGTAGCAAAAGAATCCAAAAGAAGACATATGTTAACATGCCTACAGATTTTTCATCCACTATGCACAAACTCTTTTTTTGACCAAACTCTTCTCCTTCATAATACTACGTGATCTTTAAGTGATTTATCGCTTTCGGTCTTTTTCGATGTTCTTGGTCGTCTCTTTGAGACGGCGACGACATGCATTATCTTCGTTGGTTGTTTTGGAATCTGTTTTGTGTGTAAGGTTTTGTATATGTTTTGCTAAGAGACCCACGTTTGTCTAATCATTGTAATATAGGATTGATGAGATATTGAATGTCTTGTGTAACATACTTAATCATATCGTATTTAAATCAATAATACATGCGTATATTCAATCAGTATTAGTATTCATTGAATCATATACCAAAATAAATCCAGTAGTTGACTTTCAATTTGTTTAACTACTCTAAAACTCTCTAGAAATTAAGAGATGGAATCAAACATTTCCTCTTTTTTTGTTTTGTCACGAAATCAAACATTTACTAATTCCGGGGAAATTTGTGGATAAGCAAGCTCGTGGGGCAAGCTGTACATCATGTTAAACATCCGTTATTGAAAGACCGGGACCTCGGTCTTTGTATCCATTTTCGACGGAATTCTGATTTTTCATCATCTTCATTTTCATTGGATATATACATTTATCTATCGCCATGCGCCAAACACGATGCTTCCTTGGTTTCATCATAAACCACGACCTTCTTCTCTGCAGTGATCCCCATTTACATCAACCTTATTATCACAGCCACTGTATTTTCTTGCTTTAGTAGTGGTGACACAACATTACTAAGGAGCTTTCATTATAATGGAAATATTCAAGATGTACTAAAAAATAATACTATCTTTTGTTATCACGTTGAGAAATATTGAATGATGTAAAATGATTCATCTTTTAGGTCGAAATATATTAATTTCAAATTTCCTTTTATTCGGCAATATAACAAATGCAAACCAAGTTATACTGCAATATTTATATTTCAGAGCTATTTTCTATTCAAAATGGCTCACAAAATATGAGGATATGCATGAATCTAAAAAAGTCTCAAATTTAACTACCACGAAAGTGGAACTAACTAACATTTGGGTGCAATGAATGGTAAGGCAAGAAAAGATACATCAATGTATGAAGAACACGTGCTCTGAAACATTTTATAAACACCATCTGAAAAAACATCGAATTCCATTGAAACCATATGACTTGAATACCATATGCAAACACGTCAATGTTTAAACTCCATTGAAGCCATACGCAAACACGTAAATGAAACATTCAATAAACACGAATTGAATACCAACGTTTATTTAATGCTTATTTTTATTCTTAATTTCTTTTGTTTTCTATGGTGATCTTCCTTATTTTTCTATTTGTTATTACTTCTTTCTTGTTTTTCTAATTATTGTAAACATTGTTATATTACATTTTCTGTGATTTGATTTCTTCTTTGTTTTCTTTGTTTTAACAAATAGCCTCTCAAATTTTATCTCCATTGAAGATATCACACTCATGTCTCTTTGAAGGGATGTCATAAATGAGAAAAAGAAATACTTGGGATTTATATTTTTCTGCGTATGCGGCTCTTTCCGTCTGTTGATTTGATTGCGAGAGTTTCTTTCATGTTTCTATGTTTCGTGTTAGTTATATATATTTTTTTAGATATCCCAATATTTAGTCTTGCTTAAATTTCAAGAATTCCAGCTTTATAATTCTGCTCATTAGATGGAAAAAATAATTATTTTGCTTAGGGAATATTAATTTGATATTCATTATAATTTCAATATTTTAGTTTTGATTATAAAATAGAGAATTGTAGAATCATTGTGTCTCTTACTTGAATGAATGTAGAATATATTTGTGAGTGAGTAGAATATATTTCAGTCACATAATGATCAATATACGAAGATTTCTTTGATTGTTCATCGATCTATATTATGTTTGTATCCTCTTCATAATTATATTTTTTAAGATTAGACAATTGTGATGATGGTGGAAATAGATGGGTGAGTGAAAAGTGTTATGAGAATTCATCTTATGCACTAACACTAAATTTATGAACATAACACCACAAACATGAATAATTTGTCCATGAATTAATAAGAAGAAGAAGAATCACAAATTCACATGTTGTTGCGTTTTTTTCCAACAATCTAGTCCGATCCATTGTTGATAATCTGTTATGGATGACAAGGCAGTTAAAAAAAACACTAGGAATAATGTTGGTGAACCAAACTCATTTGTAGATTTTTTTTCTACCTATAAAAAAAATAAAGATCATGGAAAAACCCGAAACTAAAGAAATTCATTAAGGCACGGAGGCTATGGTTATCGCATTTCTCAATTTGATGTTACATATGTCAGATTTACATAAAAAAACCAGAAAAAGAAATCCAAGAAGACGAAAACCACACACAAATCACAAAGTTAATGCCATCGGTGAAGAAAAGTTTTATGTGGAAGTTGTAGGTTAAATACTCTTGTTCAACCAATGATGGTAACCTATACATCAAATAATCATATGAAAAAAATTAAAAGAGCATAAATTCTTGATGAAATATAAAGATAAACAATAACACAAACACATATGAGAGATGGTAAAATATACGGAAACATCAAATCCGAAAGACTATGTAACAAGTCTTTAAAATAACCTTCAATAAGAGGCAAAATCTACGGAAAAAAGAAGAAGATTATGTTAGATATGAGCGTAGAAGTACAAAACAAATAGAAAAACCTAAACATGGTCTTTAAGCCATCCTTGAATAAGAGACAAAAAAGCAATAAAAAAATAAAATTTTGCAAAAGAGGCAAAATCTATATAAAAGAGAGTACAACCTCGTATTTCAGTAATCGATCCGGGAGCAAGAACTAATAAGTTTTTTTTTATATAAAAAATAAAAGAACTAATAAGTTTCTAATATAATTCCAATCTCCTTCTTGCTCCGCCGCACATTCCTCTGTCCCCTCCTCCGATCTCTGCACCATCTCAAAGTGCCCTCTTGACCGCGCAATATAACTTCTAATATAAGTTAGGTGTATGTCCCTTTCCGTGGACGTCTCTCCTTTCCATGCTCAACCTGCGGCTTACTGTCTCGTATGATCATATGGCTTAATTTGCTAATACATCTATAGAGTGAAAAAATAAAAAATCAATAAGGGATCCAACATAGTCCTGGAAACTAACAAACTAAATGACACAGTTATGAATAAGACAGTTAAAGATAAATGTAACATATTCATAAACGTTGTCTATCAAAAGATTCAAAACGATCAAATTGTATACCATTCGGAAGAAAAAAGAACTCGTAATAAGAAAAAAGAAAAAAGATTCAAATCAATAAACGATCAAAACGATTAAAACCATGATGATCATGAAAAACAACTTACTGAATCCATCAAATATTGCAAGAACCATTTCTCCAGTAATAAGAAATTAAGAACAAATAATTTCATCACAGGTTTGCCATCCACCATTGAGTTCGAGAAGAAACCATAACCTTTTTTAAGACCAGAGAGCACAAATCATATATTAGTGAAGCAAATATATCATAGATCTACAGTATAACCATGAATCAATCGAGACCCCAACGTACTGTATTTACGTACACACAAACCCCAGTATTTATTCATAGTAATTACTTAACATGCATGTACTTTAGTTATTTTTACTATGTAACCTGTTACGATTGATGTGATTTTGTGCATGTGGGGTTTGTGATCAAGAGAAAGCATCGTCATGTTGATGTGATCAAGAATCTAGAGAAGATTCGTATAAAACAAATAAAAAACCTAGACTTGCATCTTTAAACAAACCTTCAATAAGAGGGAAAAAACTACAGAAAAAATAAAATTAGGTTAGACAATAATTAAAATACCATATCTAGATGAAAACCGTTTGCGTTTGACTGAAACAAAAATGAAAAATAAATATTATAACAAAAACAAACAACACAAGCTGAGATACGCCTATGCATATGGGTTTAACAATAGTGGGTTTATAAAACACACTTTGATATCCATTAAAGATTTCCTTTAACATGATCTATAAATATTCTTCTATAAACGCACAAAAAAACCTATAAGCAGATTGCACATGTACTAAACCCTAAAATAATAAAAAAAGAAAAAACAAACAAATTCTAAACTCAAACCATAACGGAGAGGTCCAATTTTTGTCCATTTGTTACAGTTGATGCTTTCATATTAGATGGTTAAACCTTCACTGGAAACACCTACAAAATAATCCAAATCAAAAAGTCAGAATTGAGAATCAAGCTACTATGCATATTAACAAAAGCAACGAAAGAAGAAGAAATAAACAATAACAACAAAATCTTTAGAGATCGTTAAAAATATTAGAATAAAATATCAAACCTAAAAACTATAAAAGCCGTAAATTATGTTTTGCCATGGAGTGAGAAAGCATATATACATTAAAAAAAATTAGGGCTACACATCTTTTGTGATATAATCAAATCACAAAGTGAATATTTTCTATTAATTATAAAATAATAATGGAAGGTTACCATTAATTTGAATATATTTATAACAAACAAAGATCTTAAAAACATATCCAAAAAAATCTTACAACTAACGGGCTTGGTAAACTATCTCATTATAAATGTTAATAACTAATGTTACTTAAATTAGCTAAACGAATGGGCCTATCAAAAACCTCAACGGCCCAACTACATAAACTAACGCAAATAGAAAACGACTCATTATGTGTAAGAGTGGCAATTTCGTAATTAATTAAGGATGGCAAGGGGCTGGAAATTCCAAATTTCATTAAGGGCAACATTATAATTAGTCATTTGAAAGTAAATGTGAAGACACTACCTCATATCTTTTAATTTCCTTTTACTACTATAGTATACGAAATTTTAATTAGCTTCATTCTCTCCAAATAATCAAATTTGACGTTACAAAAATATATCACATTGCACACTCTATAGGATTGATCCAACAACAACATTTATGTTCTCCAATTTAAAAGAAAAATAAGCTGGCTCCTCCCAACGCAGCAGTAGCAAAAACAACCAAAACGGTTGAAGAAGATCTAGAGGCAGAGCTAGCTGGTGGAGTTTCGGCATTCTGATTCGCTTCGGGTTGCGCAAGCGAAACAATATTCTCTTGTCCTCCAGTGGGGCTAATGGGCTCGTAATCGTCCACCACAGCGACACCGTCCGGTGCAAGTTCTTTGGGGATTTCGTAATCGGGATAATCTTGAGATGGACCAAGACTATCTATCAATACCTTTGCAGAACTTTCTGGTGGTGATTTGTTGTCAGTAGGTTGAGGTTTTTCGGTATCTGCTCCTAAAGTTCCATCACCAATGGTTAGAATTACAAAAAGAAGGACGAAGAAAAAACGACTCCCCATGGTATATATGTGTGTTGAAATTGATCTTCTATAGGTTTTTTCAATTGAATGGAACCTTTTTTAGGTTAGAACTTCTTTTTTTTTTGGGTTAAAGTTTTAGGTTAGAATTACAAGAAGGATGATTGATTCTCTGTGAGTTTAACAGAGCAGATCAATTAAACCTTCAAGGAAAATTAAAGTGAAGGGGGAATGGAAATTAAGTATTTAAACTTGTAAAGGAGATGTGTGTATTTGGCTGTGTCTATGAGGTTGTAATTTTTTTTACCAATATTTGAGTTCTTGAGCTGTTTTTCTTTTCAATATATAGAAATGGTTTCTATCCATTTTTAGAATATGGTTAACGTATTTTTAACTAGTTGTTTGTTTCGTTGTTTATCTGATAAGTGAAAACTAGCACTACAAGAAATAGACCCTATAACCACATATTTTTGTGTATCTATGAAATGATATTTGTAGCCAAAATCTTGTTGCTACAAATTTTGTCTTTGAAACAATGTAGTGGTAGCAAATGAAATTTCGTAACAAATTGTTGCTAATTAGGGACGAAAACCCACAGCGGTATAGTGTAGCTATCTGAATCAAATTAGCTTCAAATATAGCGTAGCCAATTGTTACAGAATTAGTTACAACTTATACTTACGTAGTAATTAGAAACAAAACGCTACAACAACATTGAAACAAATCACCCACAAATAGCCACACATAATTACATTTTTTGTATAACGAATAACCACACTTGGTTACAACATTTTTGTGACTAATCGGTGTTTCAAAAAAAAATGGATTTATTACATTGATATTTTGGAATGTATAATAAATAAAATCATATAATAAAATACAAAAATGAAAATAAAATATACACAAACTTATCTAATGTTTTCTAAAAACAAGTATAAATCCAGCTAGTAATCAACAAAATATCGAATTAAAAGAACATATAAGAGTTGTATAGCTCCATGTAAGAGCTCGAGATCTTCCCATAACGAGGTTAAAACTGACTAAGAGATAGAATCATTACCATGAGTTTCTCTGGTGATTCCATACTTTCCCCATGATTCAATGACATATCCTTTCTATGTCTTCTTCTCCTTTCTCTTCCTAACAACATCGATTCCTTTCTTGGACTTTTTCTTATCTTTCTCTCTCACTCTTCTATGTTCACTGTGCCTAGTTTCTTCAAACCCCTTTTCATCTCCTTTTGCAACTTACATGGATATTGTGATCCCTCATAAAACTGTGAAGAATCAATTGAACACTATTTTATCAGAAACGAAAAGAGCTTCACATGAAAATAAAGTATGGAGACATCAAAACAAAAATCATAGTACATACTCTTTAAACATTTTCTTCTCTTACCAAGGTGGTAAGCTATCCAAATTAACCTGTTATAGCAGACATACAACATAAATCAGTTTGTGATTGCCCGGAAACATGGCTACTAGGGATTGAATTCCAAACAAAAATTGGATCTTAAAAAGGATATAGAGTAGATAATAATACATTTTTTACTTTAAGCAACCATGGTGTGAAGCTTGGTCGTATATGACTTTGTGTGTTCAAAACTGCAAAAAATGAGAAAAAGTCACTCACAAATGAAAAAGGTTGAAAATTAGAGAATAAAACCAGTGCAATGCATATAAGACTGATTCTAAAATCCTAATCAGCTTGATTGCTTAGTGTTAATCCCATAGACTATGTCTCTACAAACTCTAACAACAATATGATTCTAAAGCCAAATAGCAGAGTATGATACTTCTCTCCGACCCTAATCTCGAAAAGCAACAAATAAACCAGAATCAGGATAAAAAAACCCACGAACCTCAACAAAACTAGTGAACTTTGACTCGGGAGTCACCACTAATCTATGAACCTGAGAGGTATTAAAAGTCAGAGAAGCACAAGGGTCAAGAAAGCGAGAAAGAAAGGGAGAAATGAATACAAGTTACCTGAGCTTAGACTTGTCCAACAACGGAGGAAGTAGTGTGGATCTTTGTCGATTTCCGACATTGATTAGGTCACTCTCTCTGTTTTTCTCGGAGAATAAGATACAGAGATTAGGGAAAGCGAGATACTAAGAAAAAGAGATAGAGATGTCGGCAATTAACCATGGTGAGACTGAGATCGACGGAGGCGAGAAGCCGAAGGAAGAAAAAGGAGATGAGATTTTCACAAATGTAAAAGGAGAGGAGGCAAAGAAAGTGGAAAGTATAAAGAAATAAATATCTAGGGTTTTCAGATTTGTCACTAATTTATTTGTGATTATTTGTGGTTATGTTATATCTTTTAATTTTGGAATATTTGAGTTAGTAATCTTTAAAATTCTGAAATTTGAAAATATAACTTATTTAAAGTAATAAACAATAATACTTTTATAAATTTTAAGAACTTTTAACTGAAAATATATATTCAAAAATGTAAATTGAAATAATATAACTTTTATAGCCAATTAATAACTATTGCAACAAGAAAAATTGTAGCTATTTTGTCATTAATACACAAATTATTCTATTTTTTCTTTCAATTTTTTATATTAGCATTTTCCCACAATATATTTTGAAGTAAATTGTAGCTTTTGTTACATATTTCATCGGGTGTGTTTGTAGCAATTTTTTCCACTATAATATTGTTACAATTTGAAGGAAATTAGCTAGAATATTAACTTTGTAATACATTTGTAACAAAATACCCACACATAACTATAAAATTGCTACAATTGGCTAACTTCATTAATTAGTCACAAAATTGTAACATTTTGTAGGTAATTTTTGTTACAAAATTTTATTGTCACAAAATTTGTGATTATGTTAACTTATTCTTGTAGCGTAGCTACACAGAAGCAACTATATTAAACGTATTCTAGAATTTTTTTTATTTAAATCTTTTTCATCACAAGCTAATTATTTTGAGTCTATATATTCTTTTTTTTTTTTTTCTGTTTGCTTGCTTCTTCTTTTTTACGTCAAATCACTTTTTATTCCAAGAGATTGTTACATAATCTGATAACATAAGCTTGAGACAAACATCTATAGCCTGTTTGTTTAAGTAGTCTATATAGTGCTCTCTCTTTTGTACGTAATTTACAGTTTGTACATAAGCTCGAGACAAACATCTATATAACGAATTATTTTGGTTTTGGTATGTTTTTTAATTGTATTTTTCCTATGGATCTTCCAATACTTTACCAGACACGGGCCGCTCTTTTGAATGATATTAGCATAATCAATGCATTTGGATTATCACGTGTTAGACCATGTACAATGTAGTTCTCTATTTCCTATGGATTATAACATGGGATATTACTTATTAGCAAAAATAACATACAAAAAAACTTTGGTTGGTAGCTCTTGGGTCCTCAGAGATGAGTTTGGCAATGTGCTTTTGCATAGTCGTAGAGCTTTTGCTAACATCTCCTCGGCTCAAGAAGGTAAACTTCTGACGTTTTTGTGGGCAGTAAATTGCATGATCTCTCACAAGATTAACAAGGTTATCTTTGGTTGTGATGTTGTTGAGCTGGTAGGGGCTTTAATTAGACCTAATGCTTGGCCTAATTTCCAGTCACAAGCTTGTGAGATGAAACTTGTTTTAAAACAGATTATGGATTGGAGAATTGAAGCTGAAACTCCCGAGACAAATAGAGGGGCTTTCCTCATTGCCCAAAGTGTTCCTAAGCATAATTTGATCCATTCTTATGTAGTTCAAGGAGCTCCTAGTTGGCTTAAGGAATTGTTTGATAATGAGAAAAGTTGACCCACTCTTTGTTTTGAGTGGATGTCTTAGAAGGAATTTTTGGGGTTGTATAGTTAGTCCATCCGTGTTGATGGGATTTTTGTGGGTTTGGTTATGCATTGGTTGATCACTTGTTGTGACCCTTCCTTTGATCTCCTTGCCTTGTAAGTAACAAACATGCTCACCTTGGTTGGTGCTTAATGAGAAATTTTACCAGATGACAAAAAAAAAAAACATACAAAAAAAACTATAATCTAGAAACTAACCATTTTTTTTTAAACTAACCATTTTCTATCTTTTTCTCTCTCTAACTCTTCCTATCTCTCTTTAACCAATTGGTTAGTTTCTAGATTATAATTTTATTGTATGTTATCCTCCAAATTCACCCTTTTAACATTTATTTATTTCTTCTCCAATGTATTTATACTATATTTTAGAAAAATTCTTCTAAAACAAAGGAAAAATAGCAATTTTCCACTTTTCTCTATATATAGAAGAGACATTTTGTTTATTTATTTATTTATCTTAGAGGTAGAAATAAAGGTAGATGGGAGTAGATTTTACTCTAAATTAGGAATGCTTTTAATATTTCCGTGGGTGCACATGCCCCCATATCCAATACATTGGATTCGCCTTGGTTTGACTACATTCATCACGAACTTTTTTTTGAAAAAGAACAACACACATGCGAAATCCATGTTTTTTGGTAAAGAATTTACTAGTTTATATGGCGCTAGAATTCTAAAAGAAAAAATGATATATTTTGTTTGTTTGGTTACACCGGAAAAAAAATTAATTTGATTTTGGTTTTAAAGCTTTGGATGTTCAAGTGACAAGACCAATCGAATTACGCCAAATTTAGATTTAAGTATTTTGGTTATATAGCTCGATTTGAACTTTGATTTTGTTTGAGTACGGTTGAATTGTTGATTGTCCACCTCTAGTTTTAGGGCCTAAGGAAAACAACTTTTGGGAAATCTCCACCCAATTCATGCATGTATTCCCGATGAGTTTTATGATATGCATGCATAGATGCAAATAAAAACTCTTCGGAAATTGGGGCTTAATTAAAAGCGTTAGGGTTTAGCCACTTCTCTCGTACTTATATATCCATTGAATCTCACAGTGTAATCTCAAAATTCTTACCTTTACATAGATGGCTGGGATTGAAACCTCAACCAGGCAACAAAGTACGCATGTTGTAGACCAAATCAGCTTATCTTCTATATCCTTGAATAGTGAAAACGACGATCAGATTTGTTCAGGGACGCTGGTTGATCTAGATGCTCTTCATTGCCCTGTTTGCTGTGACGCACTGACTAGTTCTATCTTTCAGGTTTTGTTTCTTATATGTCTTAACGTTTTAAAAGTTTGAATATTAATGTTGTAGCTTCAAAGTAACGTTTTTGAGTTGGTTAATTTCTTTATTTTTTTCTAGTGGGGAAAAAATCATTTGCTAAGTTATTTTCTTTATCTTTTTCGATATATAATCATTTAGTAGCATATTTGTTTTTTTTTATTTCAGTGTGACAATGGACATTTAGCTTGCTCTACATGCTGTAACAAATTGAGGAACAAATGTCCTTCTTGTGCTCTTCCCATTGGTCACATTCGTTGCAGGGCAATGGAGAGGATTATTAAAGCAGTCATTGTCCCATGCCCAAACGTCAAACTCGGTTGCGAAAAGAAGTTTTCATATGGGAAAGAAACAACTCATGAAAAGGAATGTACCTTCTCTTTGTGCTCTTGTCCTATACGGGATTGCAATTACATGGGCTCTTATGAAGATCTATACCCTCACTTTGAAGATCACAATGATCGTAGTTATCAGTTTCGTTTTGGTGAATATTGTGAAGTATACGCTGAATTGACTGAGAATACGTCACTTGTTATGAAGGAACATGAGGATTGTCTGTTGTTTGTTGTCCAGTATTTCAGTGAACCACATGGTGTGTATGTGACCGTGAGCTGTATTGCTCCTTCTGCTCTTGAGGTTGGTGAGTTCTCCTGTCATATCTCCACCTGCGTGACGAATTATAATATGACATTAGAATTGCCGAAGGTCAAGAGAATTCGAAAATTGAGTTTCGAAATACCTGAAGAGGGTTTCATGTTGGTTCCTTTTTATTTAACGTTTGGTGAAGCGTTGAAGTTGAGCATATGCATCAAAAAGTTGAACCAAGAGTAAGAAGGTGGTGGGGAAGATTCAATTGTTATTTTTACTTGCGGTTCTCCATGAAAACTATTAAGATCTTATCTAAGATTTAAACATTGTCAATCTATTGTTATTTCTGGTTGAATCTGAGGATATGTATCCGCAAAATGAACCAAGATAAAAACGATTTTCCTGTTTTTTGTTCTTTACTTCTTTATTTGCATCTTAATTGCATTGCCACTAGCCAATGAATTTCAGTCTTTAAAGTTGTAATCAAACAACGATAAGTACTCGAGCAACTCATGGTTACGGAAAGCCGATGGTACTTTTTCAGTCAATTGGTTTGATGAGAGATCAATATATAACTCGAAGTCCGTTCAAAGTAGTTAAGCATAAAAGAAACTGGACTACAAACTTGTTTTCACTAAGAACGAGCTCTTGCATAATCTTCAATTCAAAAATCCCTAAAGTAATAATATGCAGATGTATGAGTTGCTTTACTTAAGTGAGTACACCACAATTCTTCTTCAAGAAGTGAAATAGTTTAGCAAACTTGCCTTGCAATTCCACTGAGCCAGAAATATAATTATCACTTAGGAGTTTATACTGCTAAACTGCTTATAACAGAAATCAAGATAAGTTTTAAGAAACTAGCACACCAAATGATTTTTCTAATTTGCTAAGATTGTTTCATGTATCTCAATAAATATGTATTTAATTTACCAACAAACAAATTCCAAAACATGTTCGAGGCATTACATTTATTCAAAGACAGAGAGAATACACAAGATCATCGAGCACAAATTATGTTTTGGTTTTGTTACACAAAGGAGGAGAAATTTTGAAGAACATCCACATATGGGGAAAATAAAGAAACTAGCACATCAAATGAAATGTCACCAAATAATAATAAATCACCACAACAAGTTCTTGACCTTGTGGATGAAAGCATCAACGATGTAGAACCAAGCTCTGCTCCAAGGAGAATCAAAAGAAAGTAATGCGAGTATCCCAAGAAATATTGTCACATAAGTTGCAGCAAAACTCCAGTAGAAAGATACCATGTCGAATATAGACTCATCTACTTCCACTTCATCATCAGATTCTAGAAAGGTATTGTTATTGCAGCTTCTATTAATTGGTATCCCACAAAGAAGAGGATTACCAATGTAGCTTTCTTTATCGAATGTATTAAACTGTCTTCCTTGTGGAATCACTCCTGATACATTGTTGTATGAGACATTGAACACAGCAAGGCTGCTTAGACTTGTTAGTTGTGGCGGGATTCGCCCTTGTAAGCTGTTGTAGGAAAGATCAAGACTTTCCATATTCTTCATACCTGAAAAGCTTTCTGGTATAACACCTGATATGTTGTTGTGAGAAAGATTGAATACATGTAGTTTGAGAAGACCTCCAAGCTCTACGGGAATCTCACCGCTTAACTCATTTTCTGAAAGATCAAGTCCAAACAAATATCCGAGGTTTCCACCAATATAGGCGTCATATCTATGTTTTGTAGCAAATTCAATCGTTGTTTGGGTGCCAACATTGTATTCTAATTCAAACTGATCTAGAACGACGAGAGATTTGAAATATGTACCTACATTTTCTGTGGAAATGGAGTCTGTTTCCAGATTAGAAAAACGTGAGAATGTAAGGACATCAATGCCAAAATCATATGAAAATTGCATATCCTCTTTCGCCAAACCAAACGATGTATTGCTAAGAGATGAAGGTATGGATCCATTCAATCTGTTGTTAGCAAGATCAAGAAGGTGGATGTTTCTTAGGCCACACAACTGCTTTGGAATGCTGCCTGTTAAGTTATTCCCCCGCAGAAGAAGAATACTGATGCTTTGCGTGTTGATGAACTCCGGAATATTACCAGACAATCTGTTATTTCTCAGATCAAGGACTTTGACATTTCCTAGCAGAGAGCCTGGAATATCCCCTGACAAATTATTGTCTTGCAAAAGTAACATTACCGGTCGTCTAGAGTTGAGGTGTGGAGGTATGTTACCAGATAAAATGTTTGCAGAGAGGTCTAGTAGCCGAAGAAGACTGGTTGTGTTGAACAAAGAAACAGGTATTTCACCTTCCAATGAGTTGTTTGAAAGCAGTAGCGAGAAGAATGTAAGTTCGCCAATCCAGCTTGGAATAACACCTGTGAGATTGTTGTTCGAAATGTCAAGTATATACAAAGATGTCAAGCTCCGCAAGCCTTGACCAATATTTCCTGTAAACTGATTGTTATCCATAAACAATGCAGTGATACTTGTAAACTTGGCTGATTCTTGAAAAATCTCTCCACTTAGTTTGTTATGTGAAAGCTTCAAGGTTCCCATGGAATAACAACCGTTCACAAAACTTCTTGGTAGCTTCCCGTTGAAACTGTTGTTAGATAGATCCAAATATTCAATACTATTCATGTTACCTAGAGAAGATGGCAGATTTCCTCCAAATATTCAATATCCACCCAATGTTCTCTGGTAAGAAGTGACTGAATTCATTAGCTGATAAATTCAAGAAAACCAGGCGATGATGAGAAGATTTAGGTAGGTGAAAGCTCGTAAGAGAATTATTCTGTAGAAACAAAACCTCGAGTTTTGTATTGTTCTCCAACAACCAAGAAGGAAAAGCTCCAGAAATTTTATTGTTAGAAAGATCAACATAACGCAAATCTTTTTGGTGTAGTAGAAAATGAGGAACCTTCTCCAAGTTGCAAGATGGTAGTGCAATAACATTGAGCTGAAATTTTGGCTTCCAAAAAATTTCAAACTCTATTTGTAGTGAGTTTGATATTGCATTAAGTCTGAATACCTTAAGCTCTGAGAGGTTGGCTAGTGAACCAAGAGAGAAGGATCCTTCAAAGTTGTTATCAAACAACGATAAGAACCGAAGCGATTCAAGATTACGGACAGTAGGTGGTAGCTTCCCCGTAAACTGGTTTGATGAGAGATCAAGAACTCGAAGTCTAGTCAAGCTAGTTAAGCATAAGGGAAACTGACCAACAAATTTGTTTTGACTGAGATCGAGCTCTTCCACATTCTTCAGTTGACAAATCCCTATGTAATATAATGCAAACAAAACATTATTTACATGATCAACCGTATATTCACCATTAGTGTTAATGCCAAAACTGAGGAGTTATGCGGACTTGCCTTGCAATTCCATTGATGCAGAAAATTCGTTTTGACGCAGATTCAGAGCTTTCAGCTTCATCAAGGGAGGTAAATCTGCCACAAAGCCACACAAGAAAAACACCTTTACATAAGAGCCTAAAGATATTGAACACAATCGTTACATTAATTAGATTTCCACTGCAGAATAGAACGGAAAGCATTTGTGGACAGCTATCTCTCACTAGTATGGAGCCGTTAAATCCGTTTCCTCTTAGGTCCAGAAGTTCCAAATTTGTCAAAGCTTTGAGTTCTGAAAGGAGGATATATATAAGAAAACTGAATTTAAGACATAAATAAATTTGAACACCTATGTTACATCACATCAATCCGACAAAAAGATAAATAATCAAGAAAAGGCGAAGCTAGATACAAATGGAAACACACACCTCTAACAGGAATAAGGCCATCCATGTCGTTGTCCCCCAGAAACAGAGTTTTAAGTGATGTTGCAGCATTGAGAAAAGGAAAAATGCTGTTGTTGAATCCATTTGCAGAGAGATCTAGAGCCTCCAAGTTTCTTAATCTCCTTAGGCTTTTGTATCCTACAAGCAAGAATTATTTCTAAGCTTAGAAAGCAGCATGAGACAAAGACATCAGCAAGTTAATGTAGAACTCTGGTTTACCCTCAACATCATCAAACAAGCCAATGAATCCGGACATGGATAAGTCGATACTTTGAACTTCTTCAAAGGGATGCAGCAAAGAAAGATCGAGAGAACTCTCTCCATATGTCGACCGACCAATGAGAAGCTTGATAATCCTCCCGCTAGTACGGTTGCACATAACGCCTTCCCACTGGCAACAATCGCTCTCTGTGTCATTTGTCCAAGTTGTGATATTAGAGTAAGATTCATTACTTGGGATAAGGTATTTCTTGAGCTCCAATAAAGCTCTCCTTTCTTTCTCAATACAGCTTTTGTATCCATGTACCTGCCCCAAAAGTAGTATCACCCATATCAAGAATTGTCCCAAGAAAAGCTTCCCCTCCATTACAAATAAGACAGAAAGGAAAATAAAAGAAAGGGAAAAACCCTTAAAAATACCCCAAGTATTTTACATTTGGCAGAAAAATACACCAACTATTTTGACTTCCAGAAAAATACACAACGTTTAAAATATTGTTCTATTAATACTCATACATTCAAAATCGAAGACATTTACACACGAAAGTTAACTCCGTTTAATCGTTAAACGGAAACTGTAAAACGGCGTTTAAATGTTAACAGAACGTTAGTTTACTAATACAAAAGACCATTGTTACCCTTAATTCGAGTTTTCTTATTTCCCCCAAATTGAAGAACCCTAATTTCTATCTCATTTTTCTTCTCTTCTCATCTCTCACAATTATTCACTAAGAATGGAAAACTCAGCCTCCTCTGCAACCTCGTTCAACCAGAGCTACCAGCAGATTGAATGTCCTCTTTGCCATTGCAATAGATCAACGGTTATGTTGAAGTCATGGACAGATGATAATCCAGGAAGAAGGTTTTACAAATGCGATATCCATGGATTCTTTATCTGGGCTGATAAAGAAAAGCCAAATGGATGGCAGAAGGTGAGTTTGCTGGAGGCTAGAGATCAGATTCGTCGTCAAAAAGCAGAAATCAAAGAACTTCAGGAGTCTCTTCGAGCAGCGAGTCAACAAAGCTTGACCGGAGTAGTTCTTGATTCAACAACAGTGGTGAAGTCGGAAATGTTTGAAAAAATTGCAGAGGAGAAAGAGAAGCTTCAAAACGAATTGATCACATCCAAAGAGAGGGAGAAATTGTTGCGCCAGTTCGTTGTTATCTCTTGGGGAGGATTCATTGTTGTTACCGCCATGATCTTAGTAATGGTGAAAAACTAGTTGTGCGTATCGTTCTTGGTTGAGAAAATTAGTGGTACTTGTGTTATTGATCTTGCTTATTGTGTTGTGTTGTCTTTGTTTAATGTTATGGTATTGATTTTTAATGTTTGAAGTTATGTTTTGTTTTTTGTGGTATTGATGTATAATGTTTGAAGTTCTGTTTTGCTCTTTCATCATGAAATGTGCAAAATAAACAGAACTAATAAAAAAGCAACATCAATAGCTAAAGATCTTACTTAGGAGTCAATAAGTACCAAAAAGAAGAACATAAGTACCATTTCGAGTTATACACCAAAAACAAACAACAAGAGTACCAAAAGAAGAAGAAAATCTTGATTAGAGTTGATAAGTACTAAACAAATTTAAAGTGGTGGAGGAGGACCACTGATTTTTGTAGCAATTGAACCCCATACATCAAACACTTGACCAGTGAAAGGAGAAATATAGCATCCATAACCTCTTGGAATTGGCTCACGACCACGTCCACGCCCACGTCCACGACCACGAGGACGACCACGCCCACGAGAAGTTGATGTAGTTGGAGCACTCGATGGATGCGGATCTACTTCTGGTTGTGCAGAAGTAGGAGTTGGTTGTGTAGAAGTAGGAGGCGGTTGTGTATAACTAGTCGATTGGCTTTGAGCATTCCTCCTCCTCTTTGGTGCATTTTGAATGCTCCATTGATCATCATCCTATTACACCATTAGCAAAGAAGTCATTAAATCAGAAAGTAACCAAAGAAAGGAAGCACACATTAGAGATAACTCATTACATACCGTAGTTTTCCGAGGTCTTCCTCTTTTCCGTTTAGGACCTGTTGCCACAGCTGGAGGTCGAGTACAAGTGCTTTTGTTATGACCCGTTTGTTTACAATTGCTACATGTGCCTATCCTTCCATTCCTTGTAGCCTTGGTCGGGTTTGATGATGATTCATGTGCCTCCTTTATCCTATCAAACTTCTTTGGACGTCCTGGCATTCTCCTCTTTTCAGGAATTTGAATTGGATCTTTGTCAACATCGTCCCACAACTTTTTACCATTAACAGGTCTAATGTTGTCTTTGTAATTGTCTTGCCACTTTGATGTCAAGTAATACTCATCCACATAACTATAATATATGAAGAAGAGTGAGTTAGAGTTTAAAGAGATTAAAAGAAACTAAAGTGTAGTGATACTCACTCTTCTGGATCACGGTTGAGCTCACTTATGACATGAATAGCATGGCTACAAGGTATTCCTGTGAGATCCCACTCGTTACAAGCACAATGCTTATAGAGAAGATTCACCTCGTAGCTACATTCTGGGTCAACAACCTCAAACAAGTTTTCACTGCTTTGTAACACCGTACACAACTCACTTCTAGTGCGGTTTGCCTCAAAAATCTCCATTATGTTTGGTGGAAACTTGCTTGTCCACTTACTGGTTTTTTTGCGCCTCCGAGTTATACGATTCAGGGCAAGCCTCCTAATCTCCTCAAGCATGTCAATCAAAGGTAACTTGCACGCTTCTTTGATTGTTCTATTGAAACTCTCTGACAGATTGTTGCAAACATCATCACATCGAGCTTGTGAACTAAAATAAGCTTTGCACCAAGTTTTGGGTTCTGTTTTCAACAAGTCTTCAGAGGACCTTCAATCTGCTGGTAGCTCTGGTTGAACGAGGTTGCAGAGGAGGCTGAGTTTTCCATTCTTAGTGAATAATTGTGAGAGATGAGAAGAGAAGAAAAATGAGATAGAAATTAGGGTTCTTCAATTTGGGGGAAATAAGAAAACTCGAATTAAGGGTAACAATGGTCTTTTGTATTAGTAAACTAACGTTCCGTTAACATTTAAACGCCGTTTTACAGTTTCCGTTTAACGATTAAACGGAGTTAACTTTCGTGTGTAAATGTCTTCGATTTTGAATGTATGAGTATTAATAGAACAATATTTTAAAAGTTGTGTATTTTTCTGGAAGTCAAAATAGTTGGTGTATTTTTCTGCCAAATGTAAAATACTTGGGGTATTTTTAAGGGTTTTTCCCTAAAAGAAACTCCAAAGCTATGTGGGAGTGTTAGTTCAATGCAAATACCTCCACGGTTATCAAAAATCAACAACAAATGAATATGTTTATTCAGAACAGCCAAAGTCTCTGTTCACCAAAAACACTTTAAAAGTCTTGGCATGCTTAAGTGAGTGACGTGATTGATACCGTTTACTTTGAATTGTATGGTAAGACAAAGTCAAGGTCTTTGTAGATAACACTAATAAATGTGTGCTATGTGTGGTGTAAGACCCATATGCCACAAAATAAGTCAGGGACGGTCTATGTAGCAAACGATAAGTTAAGGAAATTAAGAAACAAACAAATTGCTAAAAAAAGACTGTTGAAATGCCCCCTTATACCACTAAATAATTTAGTGAGCAAAGTTCTAACTTCTAACCTTTGCATTCAGCTTAACAACAACAACAACCTGAAACAAAGTGTACCGATCGTCCAGGAGAAGTCATCATTTGTTATACATTTTCTTCCCAAAAAAAGGAATCTGTTTTCTTCAACTCATTACCCAAGAAAAATTTCAGTCGTGTAGAAAATTCCATACATAAATCAAAGTATACTTACAGAAACACAATGTATTCAAGCTTCTTGCTTGCATAGGAATATACAAGAACTGAGGTGAAATGACTTTAAGACAACATCCTTTTTGCTGAGGCGATGAAAGCATCAACAAGGCAGAGCCATGCTCGACTCCAAGGACAATTGAGGCACATAAGTACAAGAATGCCTATCAGTGCAGTAACATAAGTTGAAGCACTACTCAGATAGAAGACTGTTAAGAACTTAAACCGTAACCTTCTTTATTAAAACTCAATTGATAACAAGATAACTAGAACAATCAAGATCTCATAGCGATCTTCTGAATTGACTCATGTCGTCAAGATCAGATTGATAATCAAAACAATGCATAATCAAAAACCTAAAACATTGCAATCATATCCTTAACTACTAAATCACAAGTCACTTGAGCAATCAAAAGTTGACATGTGGCAAATGCTTCATATTTTTGTTTAAAAATAAAAAAACCAACAAACAAATGCAACCAAATAAAACGGGAAATTACTTCTTCTTATTAACTCATTTCTATTTATTTATTCTCTATCTAAATTTCAAAATTAAAATGCTAGATATCCCGAAATTTACTCACTAACCCTAAATTATTTATACATGTAATTCTTAGTGATGCATATATCACAGAAATTTAGTTTGATTTGTTGGCGAAGGTATATCCGTGCTTAGCACGGGAGAAATACTAGTTTATACTAAATTGATAAAGACTTTCCTTTTCTTTTGTTTCCTTTTCCTTTGTTTCCTTTTCCTTGAAAGCACAACTTCTTCCTTTTCTTTCCCAGCCCATCAATGATCGAATACACCTCCTTTGTTTGAACTATCTCTTTTCTTGCTCCTTGTATATGCTTTCAAGGGCCTATCAATACCCCCGCAACAAAGACGCAGCTTGTCCTCAAGCTTAGACTCTGGAAACTGCTGTTTTGCGTCAATCATACGAACCCAAGTCTTTTCATGATCGGGTAAACCTTTCCAAGAGACCAAAACTTCCAAATGGCCATCATCATTGTATCGTGAGTCCAACACATTATCAGGTTCCACAATTATTTCATCAGTTGCAGAGAAAACAGTTGGTAAAGGATTCACTACGTGACCACGACCCAAAACCGGTTTCAATTGAGACACATGGAACACGGGATGAATGCGAGAATCTGGAGGTAATCTCAAACGATAAGCAGCTGCCCCAATCTTTTCCAGCACCTCATATGGGCCATAGTAACGAGCTGCTAACTTCTGACATAGGCGTTTAGTCACTGATTTCTGTCGATATGGTCGCAGCTTAAGAAATACAAAAGCTCCCACTTCAAACTGTAAATCTCTTTGCTTTTTGTCTGCATTATTCTTCATAGTTTGTTGAGCTCTCAACAAATTCTCCTTAATGTGTAACAACATCGTATCTCGCTCTTGTAACATCTTTTCCAACACAAAATTGCTAGCTGTCCCTGCCTCATACGGTAACAACTGCGGTGGTTCGCGACCATAAACTAGCTTGAAAGGAGTGCAATGGATAGCTGTATGAAAGCTTGTATTGTACCAAAGTTCAGCCCAAGAGAGAAATTTATACCATTGACGTGGATGAGAAGAGGTGAAACACCGTAAATAAGTTTCTAAGCAACGATTTAAGACCTCAGCTTGCCCATCGGTTTGAGGATGATAGGCAGTGCTATACTTTAATTTAGTGGCGGATAGACGAAAGCACTCACGCCAAAAATTGCTCAAGAAAACCCTGTCTCTATCTGATACAATGGACTTTGGAAATCCATGTAGGCGAACAATTTCCTTGATAAACTGATGAGCCACATCTTCAGCCGTAAATGGATGCTTCAATCCCACAAAATGTCCAAACTTACTTAACCTGTCCACTACAACCAAGATTACATTAAACCCTTGCGATGTAGGAAGTCCCTCAATAAAATCCATCGAAATGTCGTCCCAAATTCTGTCTGGTACAGGTAAGGGTTGTAATAAACCCGCTGGACATAAGGTAGAGTATTTATGGGTTTGGCATACGAAACATTCAGCAACAAACTTTTGCACATCTTTCTTCATATTAAACCAGTGAAAAGAGCCTTGAATGCGCTTAACCGTCTTCAATAACCCGGAATGTCCACCCAATAAACCAGAATGACATTCTTCCATGATCCTCACTAAATGCTTTGACTGTTTAGAAATCATGAGTCTTCGCTTGTAAAACAGCCTACCATCCACGATAGTATAGTTGGTGTTACTACAAGTATTGTTCAAAACATGTTTCTAAGCTCTTGAATATGTTGATCTTCTTCAATTTCTTTGTAAAGGTCGTAAATTTGCAAAGAAGTAGGAATTGTCAATGCAAAAATCATTGTGGACGTAGTGGTTTTGCGTGATAACACGTCGGCCGCCGCATTTTCCAAGCCTGGTTTATACACAATCTCAAAGTCATAACTAAGTAACTTAGAAAGCCACCGTTGGTAATCCATAGTAACTTCTCTTTGTTCCAGGAGGTACTTGAGACCTTTTTGATCTGTTCGAACAACAAACCTTCTCCCAAGCAGATAATGCTTCCATTTAAGAATGGCCATAACAATTGCCATCAACTCTCTCTCATAGATAGGTTTCAACTGCTCTTGCAAGGTTAATCCCCTACTAAAATATGCAATAGGCTTCATGTTCTGCATTAAAACGGCCCCAATGCCAAACCCGAAGCATAAGATTCTACAATAAAAAGCTCATCAAAATCTGGTAAGGATAAAACGGGAGCTGAAACCATGGCCTGTTTTAGAGCTTCAAATGCAGATTGAGCACGTGGAGTCCATTGAAATTGCTCCTTTTTTAGCAATTCAGTCAAAGGTCTTGCAATTGAACCATAATTCTTGACAAATCGTCTATAATAACCAGTCAGACCTAAAAATCCCCTCAACTCCTTCACTGATTTAGGAAATTGCCACTGCTTCACTGGCTCTGTCTTACTTGGATCAGTAGAGACTCCGTCAGGTATAATCACATGCCCTAAATACTCTACTTTGGTTTGCCCAAAGAGACATTTCTTCTTGTTGGCAAAAAGATGATGCTACACAAAAACTTCTAGAACACATTGTAAATGTAGTATAAGTGTTCTTGTAATGATGAATTGTAGATTAAGATATCATCAAAGAACAATAACACGAACTTCCTTAAAAACGGCCTGAAAATTTCGTTCATCAACGCTTGAAACGTAGCCGGAGCATTTGTCAAACCAAATGGCATGACGAGAAATTCATAGTGGCCATCATGAGTTCGGAACGCTGTTTTCTCAATGTCTTGCTCTTGCATCCTGATTTGGTGATATCCAGAACGTAAGTCAAGCTTTGAAATTTTTTTAGCTCCATTCAACTCGTCAAGAAGCTGATCGATCATAGGAATAGAAAATTTGTCGGAGACCGTGGCTCTATTTAAAGCCCTATAATCCACACAAAACCTCCAACTTTTGTCTTTCTTCTTAACTAATAGAACCGGACTAGAGAATGAACTGTGACTAGGTCTTATGATTCCACTCTCCAACATCAAACTCACTTGCTTCTCCATTTCCTCTTTTTGAGCATGTGGATATCGATAAGGGCGGACACTAATTGGTCCACTACCAGGCAACAAGTTAATCGCATGTTCTCGTCCTCGCACTGGTGGTAAACCCGTTGGTTCTGCGAAGACCATTTTGAACTCCTCTAACTTCGAATCAATCTCGGAAGAAACATCGTGGGTTTGGTGATTGGCCATCTGCGTCTTATCAAAGCCAATTTCAGTACCCTTCTTTTGTATCATCAATGTTGGTTGCATTGATTTCAAAGAAAGCTTCCTTTGATGCAACGTATGATCTCCATGAATAGTAACCCATTTCCCATGATAGTTAAAGAATAATTCATGAGCTTCCCAATCGATTTGACACTTTCCAAGAGTTCGTAGCCATTGAATTCCAAATATAATGTCTGCATTACCCAACTCCAAAGCGATGAAATCTGCTGTGAAAGCCAAGGATTGTATACAAAATTGTATTTTTCTGCAAATTCCCAAACCTGTGACCGAAACTCCGGTTCCCAACAACACTTCCAAGCTCGTGTTAGTTGCGGTCTTAAGTTTTAGTTGTGTCACCACAGAAGGAGCGATAAAGTTATGCGTAGCTCCACTGTCCAACATTATCACTACCGACAACGTCCCAATAGTACCTCTCACTTTTGTTGTAGTAGGAGAAGAAATACCTAAAAAGGAGTTAAGAGATAATGAAAATGAAATCTCCAATGAGTGTTGTCTCTTCATCTTCTATCTCATCCATGTCTTGATCCAATACTTCCATAGTTAAACCATTGACGACCGTAAGAACTTGGAATTCTTTCTTCGTGCAAGGATGGTCTTTATAGTATGGTCTGTGACATTTAAAACAGATTTTTAATCTCCTCATTTCATCAAGTTCTGCATCTGTGTACTTTTGTCGTGGTCGTAACGGAATGGGGCAGTTAGTCTGACGCGTATCCACCGTCTTAGTACCCCACTTGTTCTGGTTCACCATGTTTCCTTCACTATTTTCCAAGCCGGGAAGGGATCGTTGTGGTGGAAATATCGAAGTAGATTTGAAAGGTCGAAAACCACTTGGTTTGGAAACGTGATGTTTACTCTCTCCCATTAGCGAACAAAACATAGAAGTTTGCATCTTCATAACCGCTGTCTTATGGTTGGTTAAGCCTCTTGGATCCTTCATTTTAATAACCTCTTTCATCTCTCGTTTAAATCCATTGTAAAAAGCATTAGTCAAATTTTGTTCATCCATTCCAGTCACTTGAGCTGACAGTTCTTCAAACTCGTTCACATAATCAACAATATCTCCGGTTTGTTGGAGACAAAGAAAACGCTTACCAGGCTCGTCGTCAATTGCGGGAGTAAATCTCGCCAACAATCTCTGTTTAAACTGCTCCCAATCATAGAATGGTGCTGTAACACTCTCACCATTGAACCAATTCAACACTGGTCCATCTAAGCAAAGAGAAACTAGTCCCAACTTCGCTTCCTCTGCATATTGACCCAATCAAAAATATCTCTCTACTTTAGAGATCCAACCATATGGTAAGCGACCATCAAAAACGGGCATATCAATCTTTTTCAGCATACTTTCTCGATTTTCAATAGCACCAGATATTCCACGAGAGCCTCTCTGATTTCGATCCTCCATAGGAAGAGCACTAGGTATTTGAGGTAAAGTGAACGATGAAGAAGAAATTCCTTTGTCTCGTCCACCATGTGAAAACGAATTGGCTTCGATTCGTGAAAGAGTTTGAGAAATCGTAGTCATATGCTTCTCCAACGTTGCCAATCGCTGCGTCGCCTCTGTTTGGGACAGTGACATACGCTCGCAACCTTCTTTAAGTGCCTCTACCTCACCATGTAATTCACCCAAAGAACCATCGATTTGTGTAATTCTTTGACCGTACTCGTCCGAATTCACCATTGCTCACCACCAATTATCAAGTCCGCGATTTTTGTTCGATCCAGTATCAACAAACGCACCAATTTGTTAAGAACTTAAACCGTAACCTTCTTTATTAAAACTCAGTTGATAACAAGATAACTAGAACACTCAAGATCTCATAGCGATCTTCTGAATTGACTCATGTCGTCAAGATCAGATTGATAATCAAAACAATGCATAATCAAAAACCTAAAACATTGCAATCATATTTATACTAAATTGATAAAGAGTTTCCTTTCCTTTTGTTTCCTTTTCCTTGAAAGCACAACTTCTTCCTTTTCTTTCCCAGCCCATCAATGATCGAATACACCTCCTTTGTTTGAACTATCTCTTTTCTTGCTCCTTGTATATGCTTTCAAGGACCTATCAAAGACCAACATATCAATACCAGCTTCATTGTTGTCTTCTTCACCTCCATTGTCTGCTTCCTCTGAGCTCTTTTTAGCTTCACAACTTTTATGATAGGTGGTCCACAGAGAAGAGGATTGCCTATGTAGCTGTTATCGTTGAAGGTGTTAAATTGTCTTCCTTGAGGAATGATGCCTGATAAATTGTTGAAAGAGACGTTGAAGACAGCAAGAGAGGTGAGGTTGGTTAGTTGGTGAGGAATGGTTCCATGTAACATGTTATAAGAAAGATCAAGGCTTTCTATGTCCTTCAATCTGGAGAAGCTATCCGGTATAGAACCCGACAAGAAATTGCGAGATAGATTCATGGTTCTTAGTTTGGAGAGATCCCCAAGCTCTTCTGGGATAACACCACTTAATTCATTGCACGTACAATGAAGTGAAGTTTGCTCGTCTTGGAAGAAAAAGGCCGCTAAATTTGTTGTGAGAGAGGTTCAGGACTCGTTAAGATAAACAACCAGTGACAACCTCGTATTGGCATGGAGCCGTTAAATATGTTCCATTCAGATCCAGCAGTTTCAGTTTTGTACTCATGTTTGTCCTCAGTTTCATTCTCATTTTCGTTCTAATCAAAGATGCATGACAATGAAACTCAGGACAAAACATGAGGACAAGACCGATTGTCGAGGTCATAAGTCATATAAGATGGTGAAACACAGTTGCAAAGTTGTGAGTGATGGAAAGTTGCA
The DNA here is from genome assembly GCA_900128785.1 of Arabis alpina. Lineage (NCBI taxonomy): Eukaryota > Viridiplantae > Streptophyta > Magnoliopsida > Brassicales > Brassicaceae > Arabis > Arabis alpina. The sequence goes on from LT669792.1 coordinate 3,753,327, forward strand.
AACCAGAGTTCTACATTAACTTGCTGATGTCTTTGACGATCCAGTGATTTTTGTTTTTATGGAGGCTCGAATTTTGGAGAAGTGTTGTACCACATTCTCAAGTCTCACCTACCACTAGACAACCTCCCACATAAATTCTTGAGAAAATTTCTGCAAATTTCTGCAAAAATCTGTAAATCCTCTCTTTAAGTTTCATTCCTTTGTTTGTACTCTTTTCTACTATGAAATGGTTTTATGAAAGTTTTAAAGTTTAGTTCAAAGATATGACTGAAACATTACATTTATTCAAACAATACATATCGACAAAACACATTATGTTTTTGTTTTATTACATTCTGCATGACAGCATGACGGTTTGTGAAGAACAATATAAGAACTTGTCACCAATAATGGTTCACATTGTGGATGAAAGCATCAACGATGTAGAAACAAAATCTGCTCCATGGAAAATCAAAAGAAAGTAATATGAGAGTAGCCTAAGAATTACTTGTGTGTTCGATCGCTCGAGCTAGAATACTGATCTATGCTCAGCTAGCGTACCCACAAGCTAGTTGCAAGTTGCAACAACTGATAAGTCCTTTTTATATATATCACCATTAGAAGATTTTTACAATAAAAGAATTTAAGATACAAATAAAAAAATAACATTTGAACCATAAGAATTTAATGGTTATTGATATATCGACTAAGATTACATGATCAATTAATCATAAATAACACAAACTAAATATTTATAACAACATCAAATTCCTAACCCCCGTACCATGCAGTCACATACACGCATTTTGTAACGTGATGGAAATGGATCGGGGTGCGAACTTTGTAAATAAACAAAAAGTTACATATCAAACGTATAATAATCAAATCTTAAATGTAATATGAAATCCTCGAAAAAAGAATATTAGTAATATTCAATCATATGTAGAATAACCATGCAACGGCGGCGAGAACAGCTCCGGAGACAGAAATCTCAAGCGATGAGGCTCTTGACGTCGGGGACTCAGCTTCAGGACCTTCGCTAACCGATCCCTCGTCGGAGGACGGAGACATGTCTGGAGTCGGAGCTGGTGGAGACGAGGTGGAGGGTGCGTTGGATGAGCTGGTGGGACCTTCGGAGTCTTCGCTTGAGTCGGGACTTGAAGCCGGAGTTTTAGCTGAAGATGATTTTGGAGCTTTTGCGGTGGGGCTGGAAGGTGGGGAAGCGCTTGGAGTTGCGGTGGAGTTTTTCTTGGCATTGGTTGGAGCAGCAGCTGTAGGAGGCGAGGTTGGGGCGGAGGCTGATGATTTTGGGGATGCTGCGGCGGCTGGAGAAGGAGTCGTTGATTTTTTTTCGCCGTTGGCTTTCGGCGCGCCGGCTGGTGGATCGGCGGCGAAGACGGCAGTTATGGCCAATGCGGCCACGGCGAGAGATAGAAGCTTAAAAGTCATTGTCATTTTTTGTGTTAATGTGAGATATTTTTGTGTCCGGTAATTAAAAAAAGTTGATTGTTTATTATGTTTTGTTTTTGTTGTTGTGGTATGTGGTTAGGGTGAAAAAAATTTGAAAGAGAAGAAAAGAGTGATTTTGGAGAAATTAAGGAGGAGATTAATTTGTAATTTATAGGAAGGCTAGAGATTTGATCGAAGTTTTTAGTTGACCGGGTCCATCGGAACTTGTCTTAAATTTTATTGGTTTCATCTTTTGTTAGTAAAAGAAAGAACATGTGGTGATGGTAATTTTCAACTTTCAAGAGACCATTGAAAACATGTAACGATAGTAATTTTCTAATTGAAAATATGAATTATAGTGAGATTCATTTTGTGTAGTGACCAATTAGTACACTTTACAAGACGCTTGAAATATCAATATTTTGTATGATTCAGTTTAATCTTTTGTGAAAGTCGGGTGGCATCGTAGACTTGTTATTGCATCAAAATTTATTGGTCTAAACGACCATTGTCCTTTCGAGAACCAACCGTGAAGGGATGTCTCCACATAGATAGTTAGCACTTAGCAAAGGTCTCTTTCATTAATAGAACCGTTAACGTTGAACCGACTAAAAACGACCATACACTATTATCCATTGAATTAAGAACAAACTTTCAGTCTGTCAATTCTTTCTAGTTTGTATCAGTCTTAATCCAAAATTGAACAACCGTTAATTGGTACAATTGAGCTTGACTTATTGAGGTTAGTTAACCACTATCATCAAGTGTACCAAGGACGTTACAAAAAAAAAGTGTACCAAGTGCAGTGTTACTTTGCCATTTTACTTGATGTTTTAGAAACACCCGAAAAATGGTCTTATCTATCAAGTTGTCCAGAGTTTTGCATGAACATGTCCAAATTTTTATAGTATCGATGGAGTAGGTAAAAAAACAATACAAGTATTTAGCTTTATACGACTCATCTAAAGTAAGTTATACATAGCTATATAGCTATAAGTTATAGATTATCTAGTTATTTCTATTTGGCTAGTCGAAATGGTGCGATCCTTTAACCCCATTAAAAAAATTGGTGAGTGGGCTATTCGACGGCTACACTCATCCTAGAAGATTAGTCGGGTGGTAAAAACTCGGATTACCCCTTGGTTATAAAAAAAAATGTTATACATAGCACATTCAAATTCAATTATTTTGTGCTTCACTTTTAAACATCCAAATTATGACATATCAAACAAAAAAAGATAATGAGATTGGATGATTTGATTTTTAAGAAAAAAATTGAAACCACAAGTAAAAGAGGAGGCAAAACATTTCTATTTTTTCCTTTATAAAGAAAGGAAATAAAAATTGTGCAATTGAAATCATTTGCTTCCTATTGTATATAAAAAAAATATTGATGATAATATGGTATATAATTAGACAAATTTTAAGTTTTTTTGATGGTTTTTTCTCAATATATCAAGACGGAAATACAATATCTTGACTAAAACTAAACATACTAGAAAAACCTTCAAACATCAACATGAGAATAAAAGCATAATTAAGATTAACAAGATTACACCATAATAATCAACATCTTTACCAAAATAACTCTGCTATAGCTAAACGGAATTACTTGAGCAGCAATGACGTTAAACGTAATAGACGGCGTTTCGGCTTATTAGTACCCGCACTCTGGGTTACTGAGAAAATTTGTACCTACTATTTGAAAGAGTGCTTATAAATACCCCAACTCAGGTGTTTCGGCTTATTAATTAGTACCCGAACTCTGGGGTAGTAACAAAATTGGTACCTACTCTTTGAGAGAGTGCTTATAAATACTTTATCTCAATAAAATTTAAGTTTTTGAACCCGAAATTAAAATTGCGGCTTATAAATACCTCATGGATTACAGAGTTAGTTTAGGTGTTAACGGTGTTGACTATGATGCTTAGTCAGCAAAACCCATTAATTAATTAGAATAAACAACGGATCTGAAAAGAATCAAAAACCCTAATTAGAATCATAAAAATTACATCAATTCTTTGCAACATCAATTCCAACAATAATTGCATTACATTCACTTGCACACTGAAGATGATTCACAACAAAAAAATCACAGAATTAGATTTCTTCTTGAAATCAAATATACGATTGAAAATTGTGTTGTTTTAGGTCTTAGATTAGAAAACCCGCTGCAATTTATTGAATCCAGAATCTGTTGCAGTTTATGGGAGAGCATTGATCAAAAGAATATAATAGCTTAACTGGTTTTGAGATGAATTGCTAAGTTTGAGGTGCATGATTCGATTCTTTCCAGAACCGTTTTTTTATATTCTAATCAATTGTATAAGTCGAATTTTTAATTTCGGATTGAAAAACTTAAATTTTATTGAGTGGAGGTATTTATAAGCACTCTCTCAAAGAGTAAGTACCAATTTTCTCATTACCGCAAAGTTCGGGTACTAATAAGCCGAGCCTCCTGAGTTGAGGTATTTATAAGCACTCTCTCAAAGAGTAGGTACAAATTTTCTCAGTAATCCAGAGTGCGGGTACTAATAAGCCGAAACGCCGGTAATTGACAAAAGAAAAGGTACTAGTACTGTACTACTAGCTTCACTTGACAAACATATTGGCTTTGAGTGGTAACGTTGCGGAATGACGGAATAGCGGAAACATATTGATATGCGGAATTAAGCTTTTGTGCGATTGGATAGATTTTGTGGAATGGTGAAAAATAATTTTTTTACTATATACTTAGAAAAAATTATTAAAATGTGAAATTTAAACAAAATTTATAGTAATAAAATTTTAAATATTATAAAAAGAGCAACTTGTTTTTTTCACTTATTTTTGAAAATAATTATAATACATAAAACTATTAATGACGTTGTGCCAAAATCATAGAGATGCAATCTCATTTCTTATAATTTGCATATATTGACCTGCATTTCTTTCCTCGCCTTGCATAACCCGTTGATCCTCGTTGTTCTCTTCTTGCTCACCAATATCATCATTTGATGCTTGCTCAAAATTAGTATCTGGAATTAGAAAAGTCCTAATAAAATTGTATAGCATACAGAGCCAGGCCACATGCGGTTTTAAAATACATTATATTTTTATGAAACAAAATATAACTTGCCAACAGAATTTTTTTTAAAAAAATACAATTTTCTTCCTTTTTTTCTACAAAGTTACCAAACAAATATTTGAATCTATCCAGTAAAACATTCCACATCATGTTTTGTTGGAGTTATAATTAGTCAATTATTTGAAACTTTTTGCAATGTACAATATGTATTTTGAATATGAGAGATTAGCTTAAAACTAAAATTAGATGAAATAAAATTATAATAAAAAGATACATCCATTTTTAGAAAGAAAAAACTACATTCATACTTACATGTTTATTATGTTTTGTTTTGTAAACGTAAGTTTAGACGTGTATTATCACAATAAATATTTATTAGATTTTAATTAGTTACTATTTTTTGAAAACCTTACTAATTATTTTGGTTAAAAGCTTCTGCACGTTTATTAATTTATTCTATAAAAAATGGACCTTTGTATTATTTTTATAAATATTTGGCCACATGGGAAGTTCTCATTTTGATACATGTAGCCACGGCCCTGACACCATAGTACCTTGAACGATTTTGTTTTGTGTAGAGCCATATTACCTTGAACGACTTTGTTTTGTATCTTCTTATTATATCTAGGATGATCATCTAAAATTCTCTATTTTTTTTCCATACGCCAAACGTACGTTCAGTGACCGAACGAAGTGAGGAGCGTAGCTTGTTAAATGTTTCCTCTGGATTGCGTGGTGGTCCACTGGATCGAAATTGTTGAAGATGGTACCTCAAACCTCCTCGAAATGGGGCAAGAAATCCTTGCTTATTTGCATATCCGGACGAGGTAATAGTTTTTTGAGGAGGCTTGGAAAAGTTGGATCATCGGTCATAGCCATTAATACACGTGCGTCATGGGCAGATCCAGGAACACCAATCCATGCGTATTTGAATAGCATGTTCAAATCACAAATGGCCAAAATATTAAGACTTGTCTAGCCATGGCGGTTCCAAAACATTGATGCTTCTGTTTTGAGCACTTTAACTGGAACATGTTTTCCATCCATTGCTCCTATAAATCCGCGGAAGTACGGCCAATAACTGTCATTTGAACGCAAAGCCAGAGAAACCTTTTGAAAGTCTTGTTGTGATTGGGCTGGATTTAATTCACCAGCGAGTGAAAAGCATGCTTCAAGAACTTCATGAAACTTCCAGTAGATCATTTCTTGAGAATGGCTAAGAATGATGGCAACAAAATGTTGTATCATATTATGTGCACATATCATCAGAAAAATCGCAACACTTTCATCGACACATATATGCTTTGTGTTGCGGAGACCATAATCACGCTGTAATTTATGACATAGGCTTTTCAAGATGCGATTATCCATCCTTATCAAATTGTACCCGTACAGGATCTTCGTATATATGACCCTTGATTAGATACCAACCGGCTCCCCATTCTCTTCCCATAGGCTTCCTGTTATATTTTGTTTGATAATACTCTATAATTGGCATAATAAGCAATTCCGCAATTACATGATCTTCAAGATGCAATAGCTCATAGATTTCATTTTAGTTTAACATGTCTAATCCTTTGGAGTGCACCTCATTTAAACGATTCCTCTGAAAAATAGAATACAAATAGAAATTTTTAGTTAGATTCAATAAAAAAACATAATATAAATTAAAGTAAAATACAAGATCATATATTTCTAGAAATACTTGATGCATGTGATCCAGGCCCGGCCCGTTGGGGAGGCTCCTAGGCAATGGCCTAGGGCCACCAAAATTAAGAAAAATTTATGGGCCACATATTTTGTTTATGTAATAATTTAATGGGTCTATGAACAAATAAGCCTATATTATTTTAGTCAATTATTTTAAGTTTAACAAATATTAAAACGTGATTAGTGATATAACTATAAGCGTAGGGGCCACAAAAACTAAATAATAAACGTGATTAAGTAAGATAGTAAGATATTAATTTTTCTTGTTTTGTGTCAAAACATGATTGTTAAAAAAATTGTAAACGTGATTGAAATTATAAAAAGAAATCTCTAAACAAAACTACAAGTTATTCTTTTAGAAAACCTAAACCATTCTAAAATTTCTAAAATCGATTTCTTCCAAAAAATTGTGGCCATCATTTGTTACTCTCTTTTCTTCTTCATCAAATTGATCAAGCAAGTAGCTCATGATTCTTTTTAAAACTATAATTTCTTGTAATCACACTTAAAATTCTTGCATAATTTCCAATCAAACAATCGATGGAGTAAGATGATTGAAAACAAATTGTTAAACTCATAGTGATAGATGTATTTGGGGTTTTATAACTTGTTTAATTTCTTAGACCTAATTGATTTCAACCGTTTTTGTTGTTGTGGTTAATAATCGTTTTTGTTACAAAGATTTATTATTTTTGCTATGATTTTTATTATTGATGGGAGGCCACATTTTTTTAATCGTCTTGGACCACCATTTTCATTGGACCGGCCCTGATGTGATCCGACCAAAGCTTATTTGGCTACAATATTTCACACATTCAAACAAAGAAAAATAAGATTTCTGTATATTGGAACCTCATAAAATCAATAAAAAAACTTGCATGCAACAATTTCTAGAAGCATAAAGGTTTATAAGACGAAAAATACCTCTATAGTGTTCGACATGTTTGAAGCATTTGGGTCTGTAGATGAAGAATCCATAGCACATGCAAGTTTGTTTTTTTCTTTGTAAAGATGTTTTGTGGTTGTGTTCTAACCTCAAAGATTTCTACTCAGGGAAAAATTACACTTAGATACATGTTTTTTTAAGTTTACACTAAGGGACACTACTAAATATTAGTAATTATCTTTTTGTTCCATGCATGCAACGGCAACGATTGCCTATTGGTTATAATGAATAATGGTTGTTGAGTTAATTAATGCTCAAGCAGTTTATGGTCGAATTGGAAAATAAGTTGAGTTAACTACAATAGTAGTTGACGTTAATTTTTAGTTGAAAGATTAGTTACAAATGTCATTAATTTTCAACAGCATTTCCAGGAAAAAAAGTAACAGTGGTTGAGTATTAATTTGTGGTCGAGAGGTTAATTTATTATTGTCATTAATTTTTAACTTTTTCCACCAAAAAATAAAGATAAGCACACTTTTTGTTTAATGACGATTTCTTTGTATTTTTTGTAAGCAAAAACGCAATTATGAAAATCATGCGTTTTTGCGTTTTTCCGCAAGTTTTATGATTGGCAAAATTCTTGTGGAATCGCGTTTGACACGTCATTCCGCCATTCCGCAAGGTTACTAATCAAAACCATAGTGTTATGTCGTTGGTTGATGATGCTAAGATGAGATGAAAGAAAATTTGGAGAGAGGTGAGGGTGATTTAGATTATAAGGATGATTATGAGCAGAGCCTTGCTTATAGGCTTACAAAAAAGGCTCTTGCCTCAGGCCCCACAAAAATAGCAAAACTTAGGGCCCCGTTTTTGTGTTTTACTAGTTTATACTCTTAAATTATGTTGGAGTATTTGATTATTTAGGGCCCCATTTTTTTCAAATATGGAGTATTTGATTTAGTAAATAACACAACTTATATTTAACATTTTATCTCTTAGTAACAACTTTTTACAAAGATATTTGGACTAATTCGTCTCATGTTTAACCTCTTAAACGGGCTTTTCAATTCTAGAAGTAGATGCCCACTTAACACTATAACTTTATTTTATTTGTTTACTTTCAATAATTTTATTACAAATTTTCTTAACTAGATTAATTTTATAATTTTTTGCAGTATTTTATAAATCTTTAACTTTATAGTTATATTTAATCTATTCAAATCAACCAAAAAAATTGAAAATGCATATTATACAACAATATATTGACTATATTTTTATGCGTTATATAGAATATACTTTGTTAAAAATCATTAAAAGTAGAATTACACATTATGTAATCTTCTTCTTTAAAATGTGCTATCAAAACTGCCTTAGGCCCCGAAAAAGGTAGGCATGGCACTGATTATGAGTGTGATGATCATGACGCATGGTTTATAGATTACTAGTACTACTCCCTCTATTCCTAAAAAGTTTCTTGGTTAGACAAACCCATGCTATAAGACAAATAACGAATTTTAGTAATACATCGCATGCACTGGACCATTGGTTTCAAAAAGAACAAAAACAAAAGAGTAAATAATCACCAAAGATTAGGTAAGATCCCTCATGTTGTGACCGAGATTGTGTCTTGTGATTACTGAAACAACAACGACATGTAACCAATTTCAAGGACACAAAAGACTATGCTTTCTATTTTATATATACTTATATTCTATGAATGAGAACCTAAATAAGAATCAAGCCACCTCTTTAGTCTAGTGTAATCTCCATTTTCATTTCTCCATATGGCTATGCTAAGCTTACTTGAAATATCCATTGCTTTCTTTTGTTTCCTTATTTTCTTGATCAGCAAGAAACGTCACCGTTCCTTTCCCACAAACTGGCCCTTCCTTGGTATGCTTCCGGGTTTGCTCGTCGAGATCCCTCGCGTTTACGACTTTGTAACCGAGTTTCTTGAGGACGCGAACTTAAACTTTCTTTTCAAAGGCCCTTTTTGGGGGGGACTTGACATGTTGGTCACTGTTGATCCGGCAAATATCCACCACATCATGAGCTCAAACTTCGCAAATTACCCAAAAGGAACCGAATTCAAGAAGTTATTCGACATTTTGGGAGATGGGATTTTCAATGCAGATTCGGAGTTGTGGAATGATCTGAGGAAATCAGCTCAAAGTATGATGATGAATCCCAAGTTTCAAAAGTTTTCATTAGCTACAAGCTTGAGTAAGCTAGAGAAAGGGCTTCTCCCACTTCTTGACCATGTTGCTAAAGAGAAACTCGTTGTGGACTTGGAAGATGTTTTCCAAAGATTCACGTTCGACACTACGTGTGTTTTAGCGACCGGGTATGATCCAGGTTGTCTTTCGGTTGAAATGCCAGAAATCGAGTTTGCAAGAGCTTTAGACGATGCAGAGGAAGCGATTTTCTTTAGACATGTCATGCCGGAGTTGGTGTGGAAGATGCAAAGATTGGTTGGGTTTGGAGATGAGTTGAAGCTGAAAAGAGCTCGCGCGACTGTCGACCGTGTTTGCTCCACGTACATAGCTTCAAGGAGAGATATGGTAAGCCGTGAGATTGATTCATCTTCTCCTACTCAAGATTTGCTGACATCTTACATGAACTTGGACACGACCAAGTACAAATTGTTGAATCCAAGTGATGACAGGTTCCTTAGAGACACGATCTTGACCTTCATGTTAGCAGGTAGAGACCCGATAAGCTCAGCACTCACTTGGTTTTTTTGGCTTCTATATAAAAACCAAGATGTCATAGCCAAGATTCGTCAAGAAATCAACACAAACCTATTTCAAATAACCAAGACCGATGTTTCTGATGATTCTGAATCATTCAATCCCCAAGAGTTAAAGAAGTTGGTGTATCTACACGGCGCGATTTATGAAGTCCTCAGACTCTATCCACCTCTTCCTTTTAACCACAAGTCTCCTACCAAATCCGAGGTTCTTCCAAGTGGACACAAAGTTGACGCCAACTCGAAGATTGTGTTATGTCTTTACTCATTAGGGAGGATGAAATCGGTTTGGGGAGAAGATGCATTCGAATTTAAACCGGAGAGATGGATTTCTGAGACTGGGAAATTAATACATGAGCCGTCTTATAAGTTCTTATCGTTTAACGCCGGTCCAAGAACTTGTTTGGGGAAAGAACTGGCTATGATGCAAATAAAGACCGTGGCTGTGAAAATCATACAAAACTATGAGATTAAGGTCGTTGAAGGGCAAAAGATCGAGCCAGCTCCTTCTGTTATACTCCACATGAAGCATGGTCTTAAAGTTACGGTATCTAAGAGATGTTTGGTCTAAATGTTATAACTAGAAAGTTGTTGCAGTTGATGTACTGAGGAAATCTCAGGTCAACTTAAAAGTCATGCAATATGATATAATTAAAACGAAAATCATATCATTTTCCCTATTTTAATATAAGAGCCACATTTTATTTAAATATTTATAAATTTGTGAAAAAATAAAATATTTAATTGTAGGAAAAACTTAGATCACAAGTTAAAGTAAATAAATAAAGGTAACAACGTTACTGCAAAACCATTGATTGAGAAACATAACATTTTTTTTTTGGCTTTTGCTATTTGATCTACAATTAAATTTTGTCACATGTTTAAACGATTGTTACCTTTATTTGTTTTGGGAGAAAATGGACCGCGATAGATACGAGGATGTTTGGAGAATCATTGTTAACCCGATAAATCAGCCAAAAGAATTTGTTCGCTTGCGTTCTATTATTCTCAAGACCGGCTATGGCGGTATATGACCTAATATGTCAGCAACTTTATGGAGCAATGCTTATTCCACCATTGTTACCTATTGTCATGGTTTATCCATAAAACTCCGATCTAAAGAGCATTTTCAACTTGATAGTATTATATTTTTTACCCAAAAATTGAGTAATTCGGATTCGAATTTAACTTTAGTTCCAATCCATTTTGAAATAGAAAATAAAATAAAAAGTAAGATTACTTCATATTTAAAATGAATATAATTTTATTATATTTTGGAGCTAAGAATAAAGTAAAACTCAACATAATTTTACTCTAAATTCGATGTAAAATGGAAAATAAGGTTAAGAAAAAAGAAATTCTAATAACTGTCTAGGTGCAAGGACTTAAAACATATTTTAGTGTCTTGGTGTGCTCAGTGCCGTCTCAGCTTAATATGGAGCCTATGGCTAAAAAAAAAAATTTAGGCTTTTTCTTTAACTAAAAAAACGTTTTTTTAAAAAAAATGGGCTCAAATTTCCTTACTAAAATTTTAATTTTTCTGAAAAATATATAATTTTGTTAAAATTGAATAAAATCCATGACAAAAACCACATTTGCCTACCCCTAGAGACGGGCCTGAATGTGCTTTGCGCCTTCAAAACCTAAACAGATTACGGGACAACCACCAAACTGACTAGTACCAAAAACATAGTTCTGATTCTTAAGGTAGTTATGATTCTTAAGAGTCATATGACCAAAGACAGCTCCATCAATCAAAAGTTGTTCACCTTAGAATGCTTTGCACCTTTAAAACCTAAACCTGATAGCGAAACAACCACCAAACTGACTAGTATCAAAAACCTAGTTCTCATTCTTATGGTCATATCTGACCAAATATTTCATTAGAAAAAAAGTATAGAACATGTATTTTTAGCTAAACCGAGCCCAAAAAATGAGGCCCGTACAATACTTTTATTTTTGAGCCTACACGTAAAAATGTTTCAAATTATACCACACACGTGTTCCACTAACATCAGTCATCAAAACGGCAAGCAGTCTAAATAAGTTATCTCTTTAACCCTTTTAGTTTACTTTTTTAACCTTTTAGCCTTCCTCGTCGATTCCAATTCATCGGTACCGTCAGCGACAGTTACCTCCGGCGCCGTCGTAATTCCTCGGTGAGTCCTCGATCCTCACTTTCTTAATCTTGTTCAGAAGCACCGATTCTATCATATCATATTGGTTTTGGTGAAATTTTGGATTCGAAAAATTGTATAATCGAAACTTTAGGGTTTCTAAACATGAGATTGAGTAATTGTGTTGTTGAACATATTGGATTTTAGTTTTTGTGTGTGTTTATACATTGATAAATGATATTTGGTTAAGTGTGATATTTGCTGCGGCTGCGGCATCGGGCCGCAGCGTCTAATCGCTGTTCGTTTTTCTGCTGCTGCGGCTGCGTCTCAAATTTTAGCCGCGATGCTAATTTTTAAACGTAGACGCATGATTTTTCTGCGACTAAAAATTTGTGACGCAAGACGCAACGTTTTGCCGCATGACGCAGCCACAGGTACATGCGGTAGGCAAACGAACAACATTTGGCCGCATGACGCAGCCGCAAGCCGCTGCGGCTGTCAAACGAACATGCCTATAAGGCATTGTTTGCTTTCCATTGATTTTGAGCTTTATTTGTGTTCAATGCAGTGTGTATTGAAACTATGCCTAAAAGGGTAGCAGAAGCGCCTCCTTTATCTGAAACCCATAAAATCAGACCAGACGCTTTTGGGAATTGTAGATCTCAAGTTTCTGAGCTCTTATCTCAAGATGAAAGGATCTCACATCATGTACAACAAGCCAATGAGATGAGTTTTGAGAGTCCAATAGGAGCTGGGTTGTCAAATGTTAAGAAAGAGAATATGAATGTCTTGTTAAGGCAATGTGTGAAGAATCTAACTCCAGAAGTTGATGAGGTATTATATCAATGTTCTAGTTTTGATATTGTTTACACTAGAGTATTCATATAGGATTGAAAATTCATTCGCAGATGCAGCAACGTGTATACTCCATGTACCTAATTTCACAGTTGGGAGACAATCCGAGCATGCTAAAGTCTATTGGTCCTGAAGTATTCGGAGAGGCGAGAGTATGTCTTTTACTATCCTCTTACACTAGTTTATTGTTTTATATGTCCATCAGTGCATTTCTTGATGTTTTGTATTTCTTCTCTCACATTTGTTCATTTAGGAAAATGATATACAACTACTTCTGAGCTCTGATTCTGATCTTGTCAAGAAAATGGCGTCCCAGTATTCAAACGTTCTTCTTTCCAAAGTACTGTTCCACATTATCATTTCTAGCTTGTATGAAGATGAAAGATCTATAAAGCTACATCCAGAGCCTTTTGTAAGTTCTAATGTTTTTTGTTTTTTCGCTTGCTTTTGAAAGCTAGAGGATATGCAGCAGAAAGTCGAGAATCTCCTTGACGAAGTAGTAACCACTTGCAGGTATATTGTGGTCTAATAGCTCTCTGTTTTGTATTATTTTATGATCAGAGAAAGATTTTACTATTTATAATTGAAACATTCTTCTTTAGTTGGTTACTTATTGTGTTGTTGTTAACTCTTTTGTAATACAGACCTATGACTTGCGATGAAAAACGAGTCCTTCAGAAATCAATCAAGGAGTTACCTGAAAAGAATCTCGATCGGGTCACTGAAATAATAGGAAATCATTACATACCATCTGGCAACGACGATCTCTCTGATGAAGTTAAAGTGAACCTGAATCAGTTGGTAAGACGCATAATAAATTGTATTCTATGTCCCTGTAAGTTAAAAGTGGAACGTTAGTAACAATTTAAATCGAATGGTGTGTTTTCTTCAGGACAACGTAACGCTATGGAGATTGCATTACTATGTAGCAGCAGTCAAGAGCGCCAGTGGACTTGCTCGCTAGCTTGTTAAAGGTTGTATATATGGTTATGGATGTTGGGATGAACTGGACCAACGGTCCAGTCTAATCGAACAAGGGCTGGTTTAATATATGTCAGTGGTTATCCTTTTTTTACATGGACGGGTTTTAAAACCGAAACTGAATATGCAATACTTTGACCGGTCAGTAGATTATTTTGGTATGGTACAATCTTTATGAATGGTGCATGTTCTTCAATGTCTCGTCTTCTAAGTGAAAAATGTGAAATATAAGAAGAAGTAGAACACTAAATAGTAATAGATGGACCAAACCAATCTACTGTATTGGTTAATCAATTTTCAAAAACTGAAACCGATAAAAAAAATGATCACATGGATTGGATTCGATTTGAAGAAGATTGTTATGGTAAATGGGCTCAACAATAAGGAACAAAAGGCCCATTCAATCTATTTTAAAAAGACCAAAATACCCCTATGAGTTAAGTTGCCATGTGTGTCTCTAAAAGGTTAATTGGGGAAGAAGAAAACTCTTCGTCTTTGTGTTCTTGCTTCAGCTCTTTCTTCCTCGTCTTCAGTTTTTTCATTCGATTCGAGCAAAAATTCGTCAAGGTAAATTTCTCTTCTCAAGCTTAGCTTCTTCACTCTTGTACTTCTCGATTCCGGTGACTTCCACTCGATTTTCCGGTGTCTGATGTTCTTGATCCGAGGGATTTGATTCTTAGTTTTACTTTACGGTTTCTCTGATATTGAATGAACAATAATCAAGCCCTAAAACCCCAATTGATTTTCTGGGTAATCGTTTGATGTTATAGATTACTTTTTCGTTGTTTTTGTAGACTGGTGGATTTGGAAAAATGACGCAATCAACCATAGATGTTCCTCCAAAGGGTGGGTTTAGCTTCGATCTGTGTAAGAGAAATGATATGCTTATACAAAAAGGTCTTAAAGCTCCTTCTTTCTTGAAGACTGGAACTACTATCGTCGGTTTGATTTTCAAGGTTTGCTTACTTGTTTTCTTGTATATGTACATGCTTTGTTGCTAGCCTCATTAGATTTGATAGTTTTTTGTGTTTTGGCATTGCATAGTGTGATAGTTTGATATGGAATGTTCACTTTTACTAGTCATGGAAACTGTTTGTTAGTAGATGAGACTTATCAAATCTGTGTTAAGACTTAAGATGTGTTGATTTTAGTATTGTGGAAGTTAGGACTAGATGGCTGTAAAATTGATAAGTCAAGAAGTTGAGGCCTAAGAAGATTGAGCCCTTTTAGTGTTGTAGACACAGGAATTAGATTGCTCTACCTTAATGTGATAGTTTTTGTTGTATCCTGTTAAACTTTTTTGGGTGTAACCAAGAATTTTCCTAATGTCGTGATCAATCATTTTGAAAGTTTTATCTACAAGTACGCTTTGCCTAGTGCCAATGGTGGTGATGCTTTGTATTAGCTTTCTTTCTCTCCATGTAGTTTAGAGAACAGCGATCAAATGAGTGAAGATGTTTGTGTTTGTGTTCTCCCACTGTTGTTTTTCTTTAGTAAATGATTGTGGAAGCTATATAACGCTGATTTCAATATTCGGGTTTGAATAGGATGGTGTGATACTGGGGGCGGATACCCGAGCAACTGAGGGGCCCATTGTTGCTGATAAGAACTGTGAGAAGATTCATTATATGGCGCCGAACATATATTGCTGTGGTGCTGGAACAGCTGCTGACACTGAAGCAGTCACTGGTATTTCTTCTCTAACTTTGCTGTGTCAGATTTTTGTTTCCGCTGTTATAAAAATCCGAATCTAGCTCCACAAGATTTGATACTTAGTTATCTTGGTTTGTTTCTTGCTGTCCAGATATGGTCAGCTCACAGCTGCGGTTGCATCGTTATCAGACTGGCCGAGACTCTCGGGTTATCACTGCTTTGACCCTTCTCAAAAAACACCTTTTCAGGTACTTTTGTTCTATCTTGACCAGAACTTTGTCTTAAAGAAAGATAGATTACTTAACTGCCCAAGTTTCATTTCAGCTATCAAGGTCATGTCTCTGCTGCTCTTGTTCTTGGTGGAGTTGATATCACTGGGCCTCATCTGCATACTGTAGGTTTTGAATTCCTGAATGATGCTATCTACTGTGAAGAGATATTTTTATGTTTGTTGTTATTCATGTCACATTTCACTACTACACAGATATACCCACACGGTTCAACTGACACACTACCATTCGCTACAATGGGTTCTGGTTCTCTTGCTGCTATGTCTGTGTTTGAGGCGAAGTACAAAGAAGGTCTAACGGTAAGTAAGCGAAAACATTCATCTTTGAATCTCCAGATGCATTTGTTTCTTCTTTCTGATTGATTTCTTGTTACGAAATTATTCAGAGGGAGGAAGGAATTAAGCTAGTCGCTGAAGCCATATGCTCGGGTATATTCAATGATCTGGGTAGTGGTAGCAACGTGGACATCTGCGTGATCACTAAGGTTTGTTTGCACCCTGCTTTGACCAGTAACTTTGAGTAGTCTACAAAACTCCGTTTGGTCAGCATGTGCAACTCATAATATATCATCTCATAGACATTACAGTTACCAAGTAAATCGCCACCAAACCCCACAAAACCAAACTCTTTGCATTGACATTAGATAAATGCAAATCATCCTCTCCATCCAGTTTTAATGCAATCCTAGAACCTCAGTTCAACATGTACACATTAAGCTGACCAAGTTATTCGCCTCCAAATGAAACTCTTTTGCATCACTTCTGTATCTTTATGGAACAGGGGAACAAGGAATATATCAGGAACTACATGGAACCAAACCCAAGGACCTATGTCAACAACAATGGCTATGCATTCCCAAGACAAACTGGTAAGTTACTCTCAAACACACAACACGCTAAGGCTCGAGGAATCTTGCCCCAGTATAACACTAGCCTCTGGCTTTAGCCTACTCTACTTGCAACATCTTATTGATTCCAGTTTCAATTCTCGGTTTTCTGACTTCATTTTTCTTGTTTTATTGGGAAAAACAGAGGTTCTTCTCACTAAAATCACTCCATTGATCAAGCAAGTCAAAATTGTAGAAGTGGGCGAAGCCATGGAGGAATGATGGAATCTCACTACTACATCAAAGGCACTGTGACCTCTCATGATCCCATCGTCACAGTCTTATCTTTTTACCATGTTTAAGAATCATTCGAATCTTGTTACATTGTCTAATTCATCTTAGAATTTTCAATGGAATCTCCCAGTGAGAGGAGTCTGAGATTTCTTTTCTTTCGAATCCTTAAAATACTTTCCTTAATAACTTTAGTAGTTCAAACCGATGTTTTAAAACCGGACCGGACCGGCGGTTGAACCGGTTTAACCGCGAACCGGAGGATCATCCTGTTTGGTGCGTCACAAAAACCCGGCATAACCGGATCTAAAACCGGTTAATACATAAAACCCGGTTCTTAGAAATCCAGAGTTTTTCACCATTTTTTTGCAATTCGCTCTGGCCAGTCAAACCGAATCAAACCGGCCGGTTTACCAAATTATCTATATGTTTACATGAAACGACGTCGCATTTGTTCCCGCTTATTTCTCTAGAACGTAACATATCTCTGAATTTATTCATGTTGATTTTATTCAATATTTTTTCCGATTTCTTCTGAGTAAGCTTCTAGAATCTAGACTTGGAGAAGGAGAAGAAGATGGAGAAGTTGTCTAATGGCTTTAGAGATCACTTCTCGATGAGTGACAATGTTTCTCCTTCAGCTCCTGCTCCTCTTAAACAGCCTTTCGTCATCGGTACCGATTCGATTTTTGAATTTTTTCCTAAAAAATTGATTTCGCTGATTCCGACGTCGATCTACTTATTTCTCAGGTGTCGCCGGCGGAACCGCCTCCGGGAAGACGACGGTTTGCAATATGATCATGTCTCAGTTACACGATCAGCGTGTTGTCCTTGTTAACCAAGTAAATCCACTCTCAATAACAATCAGTTTTCATCAAAATCGGAAACAGAGAAATTCGAAAACAATCTGTGTTTGATTTGATTACAGGATTCGTTTTATCATTCGCTTAGTGAAGAAAAATTGAAGAAAGTTCACGAATATAATTTCGATCATCCTGGTAACAAAATCGATGATTCGAAATTTGATTTTGAAATCTTGGTTTTGTTTTTGTTTTTGTTTTTGATTTGATTTGATTTGATTTGATTCGACTACTACTATACAGATGCATTCAATACTGAGGTTTTGCTTTCGTGTATGGAGAAATTAAGATCTGGACAAGCAGTGAACATACCTAGTTATGATTTCAAAATCCATCAGAGTATTGAATCAGCTAGTCCTGTTAATCCTGCTGATGTAATTGTCTTGGAAGGTATACTTGTTCTTAATGATCCTCAAGTTCGTGATCTTATGAACATGAAGATCTTCGTCGATACAGGTCTGTATCCGAATACGTATTCATTTGTTAATCCACATTCATCATTAAGGCTATTATGAAGCTCACACTTGTGAATGCAGATGCTGATGTTCGGCTTTCGAGAAGAATACAACGCGATACTGTCCAAAGAGGAAGAAACATTCAAAATGTGCTTGAACAGGTTGGTGATCGTATATCTGAATCTGATTTGTGTATATGGAAGATATTATTATCACCTTATCTTGGTTTTGTTTGTTTTTTTAGTATACTAAGTTTGTGAAGCCGAGTTTTGATGAGTTTATACAGCCATCGATGAAGTATGCGGATATAATCATTCCTCGAGGAGGAGATAATAATGTCGCGATTGATCTTATTGTACAACATATTCGTACAAAGCTGTGCCAACACAATCTTTGTAAGATATATTCCAATATCTTCATCATATCTTCTACATTCCAAATCAAAGGAATGCATACTCTTATTCGCGATATCAACACGACAAAGCATGATTTCGTCTTCTATGCTGACCGTTTGATTCGACTGGTAAATACAACTCGACAAACACATTAAATTTCCGACGATAGGTTTCGTGAAATGATCAAAACTAAATTTGGAGTTGTGTATGTTTGTCTCAGGTTGTGGAACATGGACTTGGTCATCTTCCTTTCACAGAGAAACAGATAACAACTCCAACAGGTAATGTTTGTTTGTGTGACTATCTCTCTCGTCCAAACATATTACAAAACGTTCTCAAGTTTTTCATCTCTTAAAACTTAACAGGGTCAGTGTACACCGGAGTTGACTTCTGCAAGAGATTGTGCGGCGTCTCAGTGATTAGAAGGTATCTTATACTATACTGTGCAGTCTTGTTTCATTTCGGGTTAGTGTTTCTGCTTCGTAGTCTTATGTTTCTGGTACTTACAGTGGGGAAAGCATGGAGAATGCACTAAGAGCTTGCTGCAAAGGAATTAAGATTGGTAAAATCCTCATTCACAGAGAGGGTAATGATGGTCGTCAGGTTTGATTCCATTGCGTGAGAACTTGTTTTCTTTCACATCTCATGTCAATGGTTTATCATTTGAAAGATGTTTCTTGCAGTTAATATATGAGAAGTTACCGAAAGATATCTCTAGCCGACAAGTCTTCCTTCTAGACCCTGTTCTAGCTTCAGGTTCGTAGTTACCCCGTATTAAATGCTAAACAAAGGTTACATTTTTCGGGTCAGTTGTTGTATAAGTGGCTAACCTTTTAAGATTGTTACCAGGGAACTCTGCAGTGAAAGCTATATCTTTACTTGTTAGCAAAGGAGTTCCAGAATCACATATCATCTTTCTCAACCTTATAGCAGTAAGGACCGATTGCACAAACCTCTTGTCAATTTTATATCTTGGTTACTGAAGTAATCAACAATGCTTTGGAAAAACCGTAGGCACCTCAAGGTATTCACGCGCTCTGCAAGAAGTATCCGATGGTAAAGATAGTGACTTCGGAAATCGATTCATCCCTCAACAGAGACTCGCGTGTGATTCCAGGCATGGGAGAATTCGCTGACCGTTACTTTGGTACAGACAATTACAAACACTCAAAAGTTGCAAATCTCAAGTTGAGCTAAAAAGGATATACAAAACTTGAATAACTTACGGATTCATTTGAAGTTTCTCAAATCATCATTCTTTTGTTTTTGCTAATATTTGTCCTATTTCTATATCCAATACACATTACAACCTATCAAATTCAAAGCACATGCTCTTTTTTCGTATGGACTAATCTCTAGTCTCTTAGTTGTATGCTTTATAGATTCATAACTTGAAGAATTTGTAGTATTAGTGGAAAGAGGGAGATTTTCTGACGATACTTTGCTAATAATTTCTGGTTAAATAACAACAAAACATCTCATTCCAACATGTTTCAAAACCAAAATTATCTTTGCAGAAACAAGAAATAAACCAGACACAAAGTTCACATCTAGATTTATAAAACCTCGACTACAACAAGCTTCTCAATCTTACTGTTGTTTGGCTTCAACCTTCTTCTTCTGCCAGAGCCTGTCGATTCCACTGTCCGCATCACCCTACATCATTTCAAGAACGCCATTATTGAGCCAAGTAACAACAATCTAATTACATTATCTGTTCTATTCAAAGCAATGGTTTATAGCCAATTCTATTGCTACATACTAAAATTAAGGCAAGTCTACTTCTAACACAAGATTTCTGATCAAGAAGCACACAAACCTGAGCACGGACAAAACCACAAAGAGCAAAAGTAGTGAATTGACCATTGTAGATTCCATCAGCATCAAGATGACCAATGTTGAGCTGCACTGAAGCATGATCCTTTGCAGGGATCAACCTGTTAGTAGCTGAACTGCAACCACCATCCAAACACAAACAAGCTAATTAAAGATTCCATTACAAGAACACACACACACACAAAAGAATAAAACATTCTCTTACCATTTCCTTGGAATGTAAAGTTCAGTGACTTGTCCCTCTTCGTTCTGCATCTTTCAAGATTTGAATAGAAGAAGAAATTCCAAAGCTCTTTCAAGTCCTACAAAAAAACGAACATTGTTAAACCACGAATCGATCTCAAACACGATTCCAGAGACAAACCACTATCTGAATCACACACAGATACAAACCCTAATCGATTCGAAGATTCTTTATTACAGAAACAAGTTCGAAACCAAAGAGAAGAAGAGTTTCTTTACCGGATAAAGCAGATGATGAAGAAGCTGCGAGTAGAAAAATCGGCGACGTGAGAGAAAAACAGCTTATATAGTATCTGCAAAAGACCGTGGAGAAAACCTAGCGTGGAAGGCCCGGCCCGTAGGGTAGGTCACCTAGCGAATGGCTTAGGGCCACCAACTTTGAAAGAAAAGTTTGAGCCAGATTATTTAAAAATTTATTTGGTTTATAGAGAATAAAACCCATATGTCTTTAATAAAAAAATTTAAGTTAATAAATATTAAAATGTGATTAATAGTATAATTATAGGTACATGGGCCACAAAATCTAATTAAAAAAATGTGAGTAGTTAAGATATTTACACTTTTTTCTTTTTTTTCAAACATAATTGTAAAAAATAAATTATAAAATGTACAGAATATTCTTTAGAAAACCTAAACAATCTTAAATTTTCTAAAATCATTTCTTCAAAAAACTGTTCAATCGTTTTTTTTTTTTTGTCTCTTTTCTTTGTCATCCTTTTTAAAATTATAGTTTCTTATAATCACACATAGTTACAAAATTCTTATATTATTTCTAAATAAACAACAAATCGAATAAGAAAAAAATAAATTGATGTGTTTCTTAGAATTTGTTTATGTGTTTTTGATGTGTTTTTAGAATTTGTTGTTTTTGCTATTAATTTTTTTGTTTACGAAAGGCCACATTTTTTTATCGCCTCGGACCACCATTTTCGTTGGACCGGCCCTGCGTGGAAGTTGTATTGTGATAAAACATAAATAACCTTGTGAGCCGGTCCGTCCCGATCAAAAACTTTACGTTGCAATATCAATGAAGATTGGTTTGCGAGATAGATTCTTTGTAGAATCTCTTTCTACCATTTTTTTTTCATTCACACGGCGAAGATTGACTTGCGAAATCAACGCTTAGCTTTAGTGATAGTATTTATGTAATATTTCAATAATTATTTTTCATGTTGGATCAAAACCATGTGCCTTGATAAACCATTTGATCAACATCTCTTAGGCTGATAATCTGTTCAATTTGGATCTCTATAAAATGTTACTCATAATCACTATGATTTCTTTATCATATTGCCCAAAATGGACAAAGATCAATTATCATTAAAATATTTTTGAAGTCATCAAATGTACAGACTTTGACCATGATTAATGTTCAGGAAGGAATGTTTTTTTTTTTTTTTAGAAAGGTGGAACGAATGTTGAGCAATTGGTTTGTGGTAAGAATCTCTTAGTTCCATCTAGAATCTCTAAGAAAACTAACGAAAAAGAAAATCAATCAAAGAAACAAAAGGAAATCGATCGTTCTCCTTATTAGCGAAAAATAGAATCATGATTTTTTGATTTTGTTGTTGATGTTCTTCGTGGCTATCTTCTTCTTCATTTAGATTCATTTACTTAGAATCAACATGGTGTACTATAACATCAATGTATCTATCCTATTCGATAAGATTGACAATACAACTATTAGAACAAAAAACACCACATATCAACACAAACAATGTTTGTAATGGTCAACAAAAAAGAATCGAAACCCTAAAACATCTACATACCCAAAAAGAACAATTTAGTCATGAGAGCTCTTAAAACCAATTTCGAACAAAATTTACACTAAATATAATCGAATTACTCCGAGTATTCATGTTGAGATCATTAAGAATAACCATTAACGGAATAGTCTTCTAACATCATTCACTCCAAACAAATTGATAGTAGATCTTTTATGAGAATATATTTGTGGCTATCTAGAGATAAATAATGTACCTAGATTTTATTTATAATTGACATATAATTCGATACAACTTATTAGTTTGCCATTGGCAATTACAAGGTATATGATCTTAGCTACTCAGGGCTAGTTACCACCCATCTTCTAGGCAAAAAGTATTGCGCGTCTCAACCATATTTTTTTTTGCCATCTCGTTTTGGTGTCTATTGGTTTTCCAATTCTTCTCTAAAAGTCCAAGATCAAGCACTAATCAGTTCTAAAACTCCTAATAATATTTCAAAAAATTCAGGAAAATGTTGAATAATTTTTAGATAATTTTATACCCATCAAATAATGAAGATATCATGCTTGAAAATGGTAGAAAATGGTAGAACATTATTTAAGGAAAGAGATTCTCGCTTTCATAATACTAGTAGAAATTTGCATTTGAGAGGGAATGCAAATCTAAACAAGTATTTGCCACACCAACGAGTAGGAGTCGACCATTCAACTTCTTTCGTATCTCATTCACATTTTTATAGACACATTGTCTCAATTCATATCCTTCATTGTCGTACTTTCCTATTTGCTTAAAATCTTTCCTCTTTCCTAATAAATCTAGGCACAATATGAGTTGTTGCTTCAGCTCCAAAGAATAATAAAACTGTTAAATTTTCTGATATGGTTATGGATTTCGATTTAGTTCTCAGATCAAGTTTTTGCCTAAGGGTTAATAAAAATTGATCAATACATGATGTAAAGAAACACAAGGGGGTGGTGTCGTTTCTAAGATTACTTGGAATTGAGATGGATCTAGGTTAACAAAAAGACAATACCATACGTTGTAAACTTTGTAAATTTTAGTCAGCAAAGACACAATTGTGTCTATATTGCCAATTATGAACAATGAAATACACAGTTCTCTAATATAACTCTTGAAAAGTGTCTAACTTTCCAAATTTTCTCTAAAATCAACCACTTCTATATAAAATCTAACTTTTCTAACATAAGTTTTTCTTTCATACAAACAGAAAATAGGCCCTTCTGTGTTTAACATTGTGTCTCAACATGATACAAGTACCGATGGCCACATACATATATATATATACACATTCAAATATTACGTTAAACTAGAGTAGCTCTGCCGCAAATTAACTAGAAAAAACCCTTACCATATTATTCTTCTCAGTCATTTCCTTTGAACACAAACAAAGGCAACAACTTTCAACTTTGACTTAGCCTCGAACAAACAAACATGAAGAGTCTCTAATTTCAACGCGCACATCTGAAATCACTGGCGATGGCCTTCTGGTAAAGCTACCACTTTGTGAAAAGGCACTGTTCTTTGAGGTAATGCTCCGTCTTCTTCATCGTCATCGAATTCTAGCAAGTACCTGGTGTGATCAGAAATTTTATCATAGTTAACCACTTAGGACAAAAAATGCTTAGTTAGTTTCTGATAGATATGAACAAAGGTGTAGAGGAACTTACTCATCAGACTTCCTCTGGAATCGGATGTGCAACATGCGGATTTGAATAGAGGTTAGTTTGTATTCTTTTACAATATGGAAACGAGCTTTAAATGATGCGGAAAGAAAACTACTAACCTTTCGTGGGGTACTTATTACAGTCGCCTTGTAAAGTGCGGTGGTTCCTGGATATACAGCTAAGACGTGTTTCCCTGGTGGAAACTCTTGTGTGTTTGAAGGATCATTCCGTTTTGGAAACGGTAAAATACATGACATTGATAGTTTATAGGTCCTAAAAGATTACAAGAGACTAATCAGCAAGTTACTCAAATGTCATTGCAAAAGTTTTTCTTAAGAAGCTCTTAATTACCTCTGGCCACCTCCTTCTTCATCATCTCCTGGCTCTTCATCAAGTACTTCCACTCTGTGAAAAAAAGTTTGAAACATTTTTTAAAACCGATATACGAATCCATTATAGCTCAAAATACATACCATAACTGCGTCATAACGGCTATCTACCATAATACTTGACCATTAACAACTAGATTCTGCGAAGTTCTCAAAATCTATCTTTAAGCACAAATTTATACATAAAAGTGAAGAGAATAGTTCAGCTTACTCTTTTGTTTCTCTGTCGAAGTGAATAACTTTGACCACAAACCATTCATCTTTATCAGCATCCTCGGCTGTGACTCTTGCAGCAACCTACATAAAACAAATGTCACAAAGATTTTCCGTTTGTAGCGATTAAACTCAAAGAAAGAAGTAGCTGTTGTAGTACCTGTTCACCCTTTAGACTGGCATATGCTTCAATTTGATGTCTCATGGAAGGAGAAACTCTTGTTACATCTGAATCCACTTTCATTCTCTTTCTCTTCTGATCGTTGCCTTCTGCCACTTATGTGATATCATTACAAGCATCGGAAAATCTTAATCCCTCTTATATATATATACATATATATCAAATCATTGGAGAGGTTTGAGATTTCACAAGTATTTTATTTCTCGCAAGAACAATGTATCCCAAAGAGTAAACGTTACAGGAACAGCGCGAAGGTCTAATTGGTACTCGAAGTATACCTATTTTTCTTCGTTGTTGCCCGGTTGGTCCAGATGGAAGCAGTGAATCCAACTGACTAAGCAGAATGTTGGAAACACTGCATTAAACACAAAGCTTTAGAGATTAGTGTTCTAAAATCCAAAATAACTTCATAAGATTTTTTACTATTTAGTTGTATCATCACTATTTAACTCATTCAAAAGTTGTTTACTACTCAATCTAAATAATGTAAGGAAAAGGCGGAGATATCTAGCTTACGTTACTTCACTTTCCGAAAGCTCTTTTGCTTGAATGTACAAATTTTTAAGCTTCGACAATGAAGTATCACCGGGCTTCTCAACTATCTCAGGCGCTGCATTTGAACACAATCACGAGTCAGCCATATAACTTACTAACTAGATGAGCATTATTAGAGTCTCCATAAAGCTGAATTCAATCACTACTGGTAACAAGAACATAAGAAAATGAACTAAACGAGATTGTTTTGTAACTCCTTAATTGCTTAATCCTTGCAGCTAAGTACCGCTAAATGCCGCTATCTATCATGTATATACAATCGAAAGCAAGTACCGATTACATAGTCACATTAACTCTAAGCCATTTAGCTCAAATTAGCATCTTTATGTATCATTCTATTCCTCAAGAAGAGCTCATTTTACGCGAAAATGCTTCGGATTCTCATCAGTTTGTTTCCATATCGAAAAATCCGCTAAATCGAAAACTTTCTAATTACGAATTCAACAAGAAAAATCCATCTCTATTCACAAGAACAAATGCCAAAATGAACACTATTAAATTTTGCTAAATCCTTACTTCCATTGCAACATGTATATAAACGTTTAACCATTCTCTAAGTACTCTAATTCGATATTACAAACATCTAATTTTGTATATTCAACTATGGAATAATTATAACATAACATTACTAATCAACTTCGCTAATTACTTTCAAGATCCAAAACATAACTAATCGAACAAAATCACTACGAATCGAAATTAAACAAGATCGAAACTAGTCACAGATCATAACAAATCTAAAAATGGAAAAAAAAAAGCTTACTAGCTTGAAGCTTCTTATGCATCTTATTGATCTCAACAAGAACTTCTTCTTGTTCTTTCCTTAACCGATCAAGCTCCTTTGTATTCTCTAAGATTCCAGCAATGTCCGGTGATGAAGTCATCTTCTTCTTCTTCTTCTTCTTCTTCCTCAGGTTACTTGCAAAATCAAACGAAAATGGAAAAAACCCAAGAAAATTCAAGTTTTAACAAAAAAAATTTAAAATTAAATTATAAGCGTTTAATTTGTTATGTTTCAAATGTTGAAAAAATCTCAGGAAGACAAAGATCTGAGTTTTTTTTACTTTTCGTTTTTTTAAATTTCTGAATTTTAATTTGTTTTTGTTAGATTTTTCTGATTGGTAGATGAAGATTTGTACGACGTCGTTTCGTAGAAAGGGAAAGTTTTTTGAGCGTATGGAATATATTTGTAGTTAATGAGCAAATCGGATCAAATTTTGAACTATTCTATTTCGAAATTAACGAGTACTATCTTTTAATTATAAACTTAATTTTTCTGAAAGTCAAAAAACATTATTAATTTTTGAAAAAATATATTATTTAATTACAAACTTCATTCAAACAATTTAAAACTTAGAAGAAGATCAAATTATTCTAAATTTTATTTCATTTTATACTATTTTCAATAAAATATTTAAAACAAAGATATGAAAATAATTTAAAATTAAAATAGAAAAAAAAACAACATACAAGTTTGACACGTGTTGCTTGGTAAGACGGGCGACAACTACGATGAAGACTCCAGTTTCAAGGAAATGCGGAAACACCACAAATATCCGAGTTTTATTGTTCAGAATTGGTGTCTTTTTAGTTGATAATTTTCTCGGTTTGTTTAGATGTGTTTCGTTTACTTGATCTTTATATATTATTTTTGTTTAGTAGATTTCGGTCTTTTTGTTTTCTAAGTTTTTTATGTAACCGCTGTCGAGATGTTATAAAATTTAACATTTTACCAAAAAAGTAGAAGAAGAAGTATATTTGATAATCTTGATTTCTGAATCTATGGATTATCTGAATTTTATCTGTTAGCTGCCACGTGGATAGCTTAACAGTGTTTTTTTGGCCGCTTCCAACTTCCTTACTCCTGGTAACACGTGTAAGGCCCAAAAGGCCTTTACTGGGCCGTTCTCTGTATTCGATAACCCGAAGTAAATTTTTCGTCAAAAGAGTTACAAAATTCAGAGTTTTGGAGCTGCCGAATTTGCCGTTTCTCTGCAATAATTTCGACAAAAGCGTGGACCAATTCTGGTTTTTTCAAAGCTCAAGATCTCGTAACGTTGAATAAGAATCCGTTACTAGTGGTGATCAACGCTTTTTTGAGTTCTGTGTTTTTTGTCGGATTGTGAGAATTTTGCTGTTTGTTAATTTCTTCTCTGTCGCCAATACTCAGACAGGACCGGAAAAAACTGTTTCGGTATGTGATCGCATGTTCTTTGCTTTTTGGAATTCTTGTCCGTGATTGTGTTGCATTGTTTATTGGGGAATTCAAATGTTGCTGTTACTAGGAAATTTTGGAGTGCATGATTGATGTTTTTACTGAATTTTGGAACCGAGAAGACAATCTTTTGGTTTTAGGGTTAGGAATTTGTTAATTTAGATTGTTTTGGTGTGATCGTAGTTGAATTGGGGTGGAATTTGGTTAATTTAGACGCATAAAATTGAGAATTGGGAACAATTGATATTGATCCATTGAAATTAATATATAAATACAATTATATTTGTGATTCTGGTTTGGAAAAGGTATTCTTAGGTGATGTTATTGTGGATTGGTTAAGGATATTTGATCTGTGATTACTTATAGTATTGAGTGTAGGCTTTACAAAGATTCAGTACCCTGAAGGATTGTTCTTTAAAGTTGACCATGTTGTCTTACTCTGCTGGTTCTTTGTTTTTTTTTCGTAGTTAGACGCATCGAGAGATGCAATTGTGAAGATAGTGAAGGAATGGAAATGTGCATTTCTTCGTAGCATGACTTTACGCCTGCATACACAGTAGATATATCAGATAACAACCTGTAGCTATATACCGTGGTAGGTGCTTTTGTTCTTTTGGTTTTACAGGTTTGAACATGATCGAGTATCAATGTAAATTAGTAAAAACTTATACATTTTGCGGTGTTGATACAGTGGAACTATGAGAAGACCCAGTCAAATGATGAGGCTTCTTCTAACATCCTTTTTCGGGCTTATAGTTGGTTTCCTTATGGGTATTACATTCCCAACTCTTACCTTAACTAAGGTAAAGATAAAGATATACTTTGTGCGGCACTGTCTATACCTTTTCCATTTGGTTATGTGTGTTGTTGTTTATGCAGTAATGGTTTCTATCTTGTTGTTTTACAATGGTTAGATGAATCTTCCATCCACATTGTTTCCCTCTATTGATCTTGCATACATTGAGGATAAGTACTCAGACTTATCCAGAAAAAGACTATTTGGTGCGTGGTCTTCCGCAAAGAGCCTCAAACTTAAGGAAGACATCCCTGATCCCCCCTATAACTACAGTGACACTAAGGTTAGATTAGTTGCTTCGTTTCTCAATAGTTTCTCTATGTTTTAGTAGAAAGGCGATGATAGAACTTTCGAGCTGTTGCAGATATGGGTTCCTACTAACCCCCGTGGTGCTGAGAGGCTGCCTCCGGATATAGTCACGCCTGAATCAGATTTTTACCTTCGTCGATTGTGGGGTGACCCTAATGAGGTACATAAATTTTGAATCTACTGGCTTGTATTGCATCAATATGTGCTTCAAGATCATGTCACATTTCGTTGGTTTGGTATGCAGGATATAGCAATTAAGCAGCGATATCTAGTAACATTTACGGTTGGTTATGATCAGAGGAAAAATATAGACGCTGCACTGAAGAAGGTATCTCGCCTCCGGTGCTTCATTTATTAGACCCTTCTCCTTTTCTCATTGCCTAACTTTACATTTCTCAGTTCTCAGATAATTTCAGTATAATGTTGTTTCACTACGATGGTCGGGCCAGCGATTGGGAAGAATTTGAATGGTCCAAACGAGCAATTCATGTGAGCATTCGGAAACAAACAAAATGGTTAGCAGTTAAAATCTTAATTAGGAGCTTCCATTATTCTCCTCCTAGGAGTTTCTATATACTAACTGATTTGCCAAAAATATCCCTGAAGGTGGTACGCCAAGCGATTTCTTCATCCTGACATAGTTGCCCCCTATGAATATATCTTCATATGGGACGAGGATCTTGGCGTGGAAAACTTTGATGCAGAAAAGTATGTTTCTGAAGCTTTGACATCTTTCTAATTGCCATTCCAGGTTATGAACATGAAATTTCTATGACAGATATCTGGCGGTGGTGAAGAAACATGGTTTGGAAATCTCACAGCCTGGGTTAGAGCCGTATGAAGGGCTAACATGGGAGATGACAAAGAAAAGAGACGACACTGAAGTCCACAAGTTAGGATAATATATATAATAAAGTTGCTAAGCTCTTTTTCTACCATGGCACTGATCATATTCAGCGGCTTGCACTTACTCCATACCTCCTCTTATATTTCTTGCAGGCATGCTGAGGAGAGGAATGGCTGGTGCAGTGATCCAAATTTACCCCCTTGTGCAGCGTATGCTACTTTACTTATCTATATTACTATATAATATAAATGACTAACTTAGCAAAATAGATTTGTCTAGAGTGAATATTCTCATAGTTTTTCCTGTCAAACCCACAATCAGGTTTGTCGAGATTATGGCTCCTGTTTTCTCCCGCAAGGCATGGCGCTGTGTGTGGCATATGATTCAGGCATGTAAAATAACCAAAGTCTAATTCCTCTTAGTTTAAGTGACTAATACAATTGTTCTCTTTAGCAAATACCAATTGTTACCTTGTAATTGCAGAACGATTTGGTTCATGGATGGGGTCTGGACTTTGCGGTTAGGAAATGTGTTCAGGTCTGCAACTTCACTTCCCTTTGGACACACGCATATGCACATTTAATCTCTCTTGTGGATTCTACACACACTTGTTTTACATGCTCATTTCATCTTACTCGCTTTAACAGAATGCACACGAGAAAATCGGAGTTGTAGATGCTCAATGGATTATTCATCAAGGTGTTCCATCACTCGGGAACCAAGTATGCTCTCAAATCGCTCTTCCCTTTATTTTCTGTGTAACAAAACTAAAATAACTGCACTGTTGAAAAAGCTGTGTTATTTAGCTTATCCATTGCATCTTCAATGGGTAAGTTGTATCAGCATTTCTCAAGTTCAAAAAGTAGTAAAAATGCATTAGTAATCTATTTTCACAGCCTCTATAATATAACTGCATTGAACGCAATTGTTAATTTCCATTTTTTTTGTGCGTCTTAAATCTGATAGGGACAACAAGAGCGAGGGAAACAACCATGGGAAGGGGTAAATATTGATCTCAGAATGAATGAATCAATACATCCCCTAGTCTTTTTTCAATCTTGTTATTATTGGTTATAGATTAGGATCCTCTCGCAATTGTAGCGTAACTGCGTAAGATATAATAAATTCTTATTTATCTGGCGTTTATCTTTGTTCGGGTTTCTAGGTGAGGGAAAG
This sequence comes from Arabis alpina, assembly GCA_900128785.1. Lineage (NCBI taxonomy): Eukaryota > Viridiplantae > Streptophyta > Magnoliopsida > Brassicales > Brassicaceae > Arabis > Arabis alpina. The sequence continues at coordinate 3,784,062 of LT669792.1, forward strand.
GTGCAGGAGAGAATGGACGATGTTCCAGGACAGATTGGATAACGCAGAAAAAGCTTACTTCGAAGCATCTGCTCACAACAATGCTTCTTCGCGGCTTCACCGGTAAAATCATTCTTTAAAAATGAAAAGAGACTCTAACTTCTAGCTTTCACTCTCTTTGCTTTGCCCTGTTAATTTTGCTGCCAGAGCTTTGCTTTGATTTTGTGTTTCGTTTAGAGAACAATTTGTTTTCTCTGGTCACAAATTATATGCACATTCATTAACCTCTTCTTCTACTTCTCTCTTTAGTCCTTTTTCCTTTATGTTAAATCCTGTTATTGTTATGAGAATAATAGGTTAACATATTTTGGCCTTCACTTGTATCAATTTTATAAAGACAGACTCCACATCTTATATTACCAATTACATAAAAAAAGAGCATTTTGAAAATATTCTGTTCAGTACATTGTTAATATCGAGTTTATTTCTTTTAATCTTACAGTTTTAACTTTTGCTAGAGTTTTATGTTTTCGATAACATAAGAACATGGTTAAAGTACAATTGAGCTATAAGAAAAATGGAGGGGCTGATGTTAGAACATGATTATCCATAACACTCTTTGAGTGTTATTTGTATTAATTGTATTAGTAATTTAATCTTTAACACTTCATAAGAATTTTGTAATTTTTGTATGTTTATTGGTAACATTTAATGGTGTTCATAAGAATAAAAAAATAATATATTTTTTATTAGAAAAATGAAAGAAGATCAAATTTCTATATATAAATATACAAGATAGAGTTTGAACAAAACAAAAAAAAATATACAAGATAGAGAAAAATAAAGGATAAGAATAGAAATTTTTCTTTAAAGTAAGATGAGAAATTAGAAGAGGGATTGTAAAATGCAAAGAGAAGAACCAAATTTGCAAGTAACAAATATGAGAAGAGATTGTAAAATGCAAAGGTAGAGGATGAGTAGAGAGTTTGAAAGTAAATAAAGAGAAGAACCAAGTTTGCAAGTGAATATAGAGAAGAACCAAATTTGTTTCGACAAGAGTTTGCAAATTGTACCAAATATCTAGTAGAGAAGAAACAAATTAAAGAGTTTGCAAGTTGTACAATACATCTCTTATTACAATACAACAAATTAAAGAATTTGTAAGTCATCTTGAGGAATGGTATGACCAAGTTTCTGCAACCCGATTTTTGGCTCGTCGATGTTAGTTGACGACATCGTAAGGGATGGGAGTGACAGTCTCCAAGGTCATACCTTCGACCATGAATCCTGGTTTGGGTCCTTTAGGCTGTCTCTTGGTGCTTATGGTCTCACCTTTGGCTTTGGTTGCAGCCTTGAGCTCATATCATTCTTCTTTTTCCTAAGCTTGAACTCCTCAGCACATCTTCACTGCTGCACATGAAGTCTCTTCCTTAGGATCATGTTGCCAATCTGAAACAACCACACAACATATATCAGTCAATAGGATAATCCAAGTTACAACATAACAGTATACGAATGTTTGTGAAAATCATGAAACCAAACATACTAGGAGTTCAATAATCAACAAGCAAAGTATTCCATCAATGAAAACCAAATGAATTTCAATTACAAACACTTTTAGTGCAAATTGATGCAACAAAACCTAAGCAATCAACTTTCGAATCTGAAAATGGATCAAGAACCACACCACACTAGTGCATACAAGACAATGAATTCGAACACAAAGAACCCAAGACTGCAAAGCTGAACCCAACTCTATCAAATGACGAGATTTACACTCTACGAACCAATAATCAATTGCACATTTCATCATAAAAATCAACAGACAAACAATCCAAATCGCACCATTATATGCTCGATCCATAATCAAACAGATATAAAGGTTTATAAATGAGACTAGTTCAGACCTGTTTGTTGACTTCCACACCAACGGCACGTTTGGTAACGACACGACCAGTATGATTAAGAAGGAGAAACGAGATTGTGAAATTACCGAAGAGCGACGGTTCCAGAACGGTAACGGTGAGGTTTCTTAACATCACCAGTGGATAGTAACAAATCGTCTTGGAGTTTTTCTAACGCATCATCATATCAACATTCACCATTCAAGAACACATTTTATCAAACAATCTTAAAACAGGAAAAGCTAACAAAACCTGGAATTGATTTGTTCCATTAGAACCACTACTTTGTACACCAAATCCAAAAGGGTTCGAGCTCCTCTGTTTGTTGTTGTAATTGTGATTGCTGCTGATTAGATTGTGAACCAAACCCAAATGGATTATTTGGCTTATTAGCTTGTTGTGGATGAAGAATTAAACCTACAATTTTCCCCATACCTACAACTGCAAAAACCAACACCAAGACAATAAACTAAGTTAAATTCTTGTTGAGTTCTCCTTGAATCAACAAGTGCTTTCTACAACAATATTCTTAAGTTATCTTATTTTTCTTTGTTTCAAACTCAATCATGAAACACATCTTCAAGTTCTAATGCCCATGGAGGGCATCTGGGTTTAGTCTCATAGGGACTCCAACCTCGGATCATTGTGAAGCAAAACCAAGAACAAAGGAATAGCTTGTTTTTGTCCTTAAGAATGTAGGGACCTAGGCAACGGCAATGACAATTTTCACAAAGTGGTCGCGAAGATCTATCGCTAAGAAACAATTCAGCTTCGTTTCCTTCTCTGAACTCTCCTTCGATCCTTCCTCCTGGACTGGCGTACCTGAGATCCCCAAGTACGCATAAAACATGCAAAGTGACCCCACAATGTTCACAAGTGTAGAACCAAGTCCCTGGAAGTGTTTCTCTTTCACATATATCACACCAAAAATTTTCCGCATGCTTTTTCACCATAACAAAGAGTGAGCGATGATCATCATACCTGTGAAGTCTTACCGTTAAAGGTACAGTAGCACAACGAAAATCCAAAAAATAGTTGCATTTGAACCTAGGACGGCTCCTTCCGTATCCATTTCGCAGCCTTGGCATGTCTTCGGCTCACCATAATCAGATAGTCTTATGTAGAATAAGGGATGAGGATGACTTCCATGGGTAAAAGGAACAATAATCGAACTGCATATCAAGTCAAAGCAACTACTTGTATCATCGCAATACATGAACCCTTCATCGCAACAACGTTGCTTGCAGGCATCACACTTTTGGGAGCCATATCGTGTATCGAAGTCAAGATTGAGAGGTTTCGAGCTTAGGAAATGCCGTTTCTTCAGAGGAAGCTTAGCACACGTTTCATGGAGATTGAAACGGCAATCTGAACACTTGTAAAATGTGTCAGAACTAGAGGTGTAAGATAGATAAAAGACTATGAGCTTATCCCAGTTCATAAAGTATTTTGATCTATATTGTCGGAAAACGTAGTAATTTCCCTTCAATAGTTTCATATCCTCCCAGATAGACTTCGAAATTTTTTCTCGTATTTAAACGCTTAATTCCCCCTAATTATGGGTTTGGTCGGTTCATAACACAATCCAATAGTAAACCAAGTAAATCGATTAATATACCAAAATCAAAACCCGATTGGTATTAAAACCCGATTCAGACCCACTTCATTCACCCATCCAAAATTAAAATTAAAAAATCCCCAAATTCTAAAATCCCTAAATTCTAAGAACCCTAATTATCAACACCAAGCAAACAAAAACCACCGTTTCTTTGCTCTCGAGGCTGCAGCAGAGTTTGGTCCCAAAATTCACAAAACCTTGATAACCATTATTATCCCAATTAGAGTGTTGTTCATTAGCCATATGGTGAATCAAAATGATGTTGTTTTGGAATTGATGATCACAAGGAGGAGGAATGTGAAATTGTTGGAGAGGTGTTGAAGAAGCTTGAGGACAATCTTGTGGAGAGAGATGAAACTCAGAGAGCTCTTCCAATTCAACATTACAGCTATTGTTGCTTGTACTTCCGGCGACAAGGATTTATGACGGTTGTGGTTCGGTCGTAGATCTACCGGAGAGTTGGGATCGAAACAACCCATTTTCTTTGTAAAGGCTTTCTCTTTGTTTTATGTTTTATAACAAAAGCCACTACTTAAAATCTTTCACATATACAAAGACAAGAAAAAGATAATTTATCTAAGAAAATTTGAATTTTTTTAAAAATATGTGACCTTCCATGAAAGATGATTCTTTAACACCTGCACATGAAAGTACCATTGTTGAAGAAGATTGAAAATTTGGAAAAACCCAGAATTTTTCTAACGTAATTTCAAACAAACTCGATCTTGGAAACAAAACCCAGTTTTTTAGATTCTCTTAAGGAGGAAGTAGCTTCATCAATGATACAAAAAAAAACAAGAAACCATAACATCACGATTTTAAATTTGGTGATTTTGGATTTTTTTTATTCTGGACAGTATAAACAAAATGGGTTTTAATTTGGGGCCAAAATCACGTTTGGTTTTTAAATCGGGTCAATTTTTGGTTTATTAATTCGTAATCGGGTCGTTTTTGGTTAATTAATGGTTTTGTTTTTGGTTAGTTTGGTTAATAAAAGACTTGGTATATAGTAAACCGAGATTAAATGAATTTGGGTGGAAATATGAATTTAATTTAATAAGCGTTTAACTTCTATTTTAGGGTGAATTAAACGTTTAAATTTGATTTTGGGGGGAAATAATACGAGAACAAATTTCGAGGTCTATCTGGGAGGATATGAAACTATTGAGGGGGAATTACTACGTTTCCCCCTATATTGTCATTAAAATTTAAGCTCATAATAAAAATGTCTAAATGGGCTAAAAGTATATGGTCAATGGGCGGTCCAAATGGACATTTTTTAGTTTTTTTTTAGAAATAAACATTTTTTCATTTGTTAAAACGAAAAAATCGTATTTTTCTATTTTGCAAAAACCGATTCTCAAATCTCTAAATCTTCATCTGCATTATTTCGTGAATTGCTAATTTAGGGTTAGAGTTCATACATTTTACGGATTTTATGTTTTAATAAGAAAACATAATTTTACGTTTTTTGTGGGAAAATTAGATTTTACGTTTTTAGCTGAAATACTAAACTTTACGTTTTAGGCGGAAAAAATTATGTTTTGACAGAAAATGAGATTTTACGTTTTTAGCTGAGATACTAGATTATACTTTTTGGCGGGAAAAATTTACGTTTTTTGCGGAAAATGAGATTTTACGTCTTTAGTTGAGATACTAGATTATACTTTTTTGGCGGGAAAAATTTATGTTTTTGGTAGAAAATGAGATTTTACGTTTTTAGCTGAGATAGTAGATTATACTTTTCTGACGGAAAAAATTTACGTTATTGGCAGAAAAATGAGATTTTACGTTTTTACTAAGAATTGAGATGTTAGATTACACTTTTTTGACGGGAAAATTTTACGTTTTTGGCGGGAAAATTTATGTTTTGGCGTAAAACAGGATTTTACGTTTTTAGGTAAAATACTAGATTTTACGTTTTTGGCGGAAAAATTTATGTTTTTGACATAACATTTTTAGCTGAAATACTAGATTATACGTTTTTGGCGAATTTTTTTTATGTTTTTGGTGGAAAATGTGATAAGTTTTGTAAAAAAATTATCTACTATAAAATACACAAATATTATATGTTGACCATATGGACGGGCCATATCCACAAGATTTTGTCTTTTGTCCAGATGGGTCAAAATCATATGGATTTTAAGACCATATGGGATAAGACCATACATAACCCATAATAAAATTTGTCTACTTGGTTAGGGCCAACTGGACTTGGTCATGCCCAACTGACAGCTATAATCGGAACCGATGGGACGAACACATGCTCCACAAAAATACTTTCCTCAAAAGGAGTGTCGTTTTTGTTGAGAGGCTGAGGTTATGTTCATGAGCGACATGGGTTGACATGGGTTGACATGGGTTATAGTGTTGTCATCAGAGCCGTGCTCAATGAGTAAAAATATAGGCCATTGTCTTAGGCTCCACAATTTCTATTCAATTTTAGGGCCTCATTTTTAGGATTAATTTGGTTAAAACTTATGTTACTTGATTTTATTTGAGTTAAAGTAGATTTTTGTTCTATGACTTGTTTTTTTCACAATCTTTTTCCATGTTCTCATGTTTTAAAAATTCATTAGTAATCTTAACTTTCTTCTTATAACTGTTTTTTTCACCTTTTTTTTATTCTCATATGTTTATATGATTTTTTTAAGTTGTTTTCTGATATAATAGCTTTACATTTTGACTAAATATATTTAATTCAACACAAAATTCATAACATTTACTAAATTTTAATAAATAATATTTTTATATTGAAGGTTATTTTTCATTCATCTACTAAACCATATAGGTTTATTTTTCAACTAAACTATTAATCAAAATATTTCATCCGAATTGGTTACCAAATTCGATGGAGAATGAAAACCATATAGTTTATCTTACCCATTTTTTTACTTTTTTTTTTCATAGCACTATTAGATATATTAAACAAAATATTATTGTTATTCATTAACATAATTTTAAATTTTAATCTATATAAATACTTCATTTTTAAATTTTGCCTTAGGCCCCGAAAGAAGTAAGCACGGTAGGGGTTGTCATCATCCATCTTGAATGGATCAATATCTTCGACTTCTTTGGGTACTCCATCAAGCTCTATCTTATCTCACGCGCTCCCCCCCAAGTTGCACATCTTGAATGAATAGCATAATCAGGACAAATGGAACAAACATAAGCCCCATTCGACCGATCAATCTCTTCCCAACAAACTCCACATTTCCACTCTCCATGGCCAATAGGATACTTGTAAGAAACGCGGTGATCATGGCGGTTAACGTGGATAACACGTGGCAAATGAGCACACTTTTGATGGAAGATCATAGAATCACACTGAAGACAGACATAAGGAGCACGGTAGCCTTTCGTCCCGCAAGCATCACAAACGAAGGAGATCAATTTTGGCATGAGTGTGAGTATACGCTCATGGACCTTCAGATCTGAAAGAGAAACTGCTGGGGGTTCTCTAGTCGCACAACGAAGATCCAAGTTGAACTTGCAAATGTCACAATGATAAAGTAAGCTCTTCGTGTCGTCTCCACATAGATGGCATTTCAGGTCAGTGTAGCTGGGAGCTCCATCCGTGAGAAGCTTAAGAGGGTGTCTGACATGAGCAGGGTGAGTGATCTCTACAGAGTCAAATACCGAGACGCATTTCTCATGAACCGCCAACCTACAACGAGGACAAAAGTAACCATCTGCACATGTTACACGATCACAAGCGTCGCAAGAGATTCTGTCACCAAAATTAAGTTGATAAGAGCTTTTGCACTCTTAAGGATTGAATCCAATGTATTTGTATTTCACAGAGATAGTTTGTTACAAACTCAGAGAGAAAACTTTACATGAATGAATGAATCCAACAAACTTTTCCTCGAGTCCTCTTTATAACAGAGACTCGAGTAACAACCTTATCCACAATTCTAACTAACTCGGTTTACTTCCGTTAGTTTCTTAACCGGTTCTAATTCAATTTCTTCACTTGATTTTCCCGCCACTCCTCTTCACTTCAACTTCTTTTTTTGTATATATAAGTACGCAAGGGCTTATCAATACCCCCCTCCGGACATACCAGCTTGTCCCCAAGTGGGTAATCAGGAAATTGCGCTTTCACATCCACTGCACGTATCCACTCGTGTTCATGAGTAGGTAAGTTTGCCCACTTTACTAAGACCTCCAAATCGCCATCCATATTATACCTCGTATCCAGTATTTCTTCTGGTTCTACAATCAACTCGCCTTGATCACTCCACTGTTTTGGTAATGGTGAGACCACATGATCATGACCTAACACTGGTTTCAGCTGAGAGACGTGAAAGACATCGTGCACCTTCGACTCTTCTGGTAATTTCAACCTGTAAGCTGCAGGTCCAATTCGTTCCAGCACTTCAAAAGGACCATAAAACTTTGCAGCTAACTTCTGAAATATCCGTTTAGCCACCGTTTGTTGTCTGTAAGGTCTCAATTTCAGAAAGACTTTTGTCCCCACTTCAAACTGCAAATCTCGACGCTTCTTATCTGCATTGTTCTTCATTAATTGTTGTGCTCTCAACAGGTTATCTTTGACCTGTCTTAGCATTGCATCTCTCTGTTGTAGCGACGTTTCTAACTCCATATTTGATGTTGATCCTTTCTCAAACTTCAATAGTGAAGGCGGATCTCTTCCATAGACTACCTTGAAAGGAGTCATGTGTGTAGACGTGTGGTAAGAAGTATTGTACCATAATTCGGCCCAGTTCAAAAATTGGCTCCAAAGCTTCGGTTGAGCCGATGCGTAACATCGCAGAAACGTCTCCAAACAACGGTTCACCACTTCAGTTTGGCCGTCTGTTTGCGGATGATAAGAAGTACTGTAAGTCAATCTTGTTCATGCTAATTTGAAGCACTCTTTCCAGAATTTACTATGAAAAATCTTATCTCGATCTGACACAATCGAAGCAGGGTAACCATGAAGTCTTACCACTTCTTTTGCGAATTTAAGAGCCACATCCGTCGAGTTAAAAGGATGACGTAATCCCACGAAATGAGCGTACTTGCTTAAACGATCTACAACCACCATAATCACATTTACTCCTTGTGATGTTGGTAATCCTTCGATGAAATCCATGGAAACATCTTCCCAAATTTGTTCTGGAATTGGTAGAGGTTGTAGAAGACCTGATGGTGCCAATGTTGAGTATTTATGAGTCTGACAAACTTGGCATTCCGCCACATACTTCTCAATATCCTTCCTCATTTTAGGCCAGTGAAACTGAGCTTGTATTCTTTTCTGAGTTTTCAATACTCCAGAATGACCCCCTGCAACGCCATCATGAAATTCTTCCAACAACAATGGAATATACGCTGATGTTTTTGGAAGAACCAATCTGCCCTTATAGAAGAGNGCTCTTC